>OZ020495.1:48755537-49083638 GCA_963971365.1 Lasioglossum villosulum
TGGTTAAGGTTACTTTTTTCCTTTTCCCTGACATGCCTAAATGCTCGGATCATAGGGAAGGTTGTATCCTGTAACAAACATTCCAGCAGTCTGCAATGAGCAAGCGTTGGAAAACTATTTTTAGATGGTCGTGACCTACTTGGTGTATTCCTACCAGCAACACACCAACTAATAGCATCTATGCAACAACAAATGACTCTCTTCGAGAGAATATAAATAGTTTTCAGAGAAGAGCTATGCATGTGCTCGATGATTAAATTCCTCTGTTGATTGGAATTTAATAAACGTGTATAGACATTGTGGAAACGTTCTACGCTCTTGTTATAACATTTATAGAATGTAATTTCTTTTTTTACAGGTAAAAAAAAACAATATTGACAGATCATTTGCTCAGTCAACTTTTACTGTCAGAATTATCGGATGTTACTCGATTGACATTCGAATCTTCGTTTCATAGGTTATGTTATTCAGACTCGTTATCGTTAGTATTTCAGTTCGGAGATAAATAACAACGTGAATGCGTTGAAATAACAATTGGACATTCCCAACTTACCTCGACAGCACTGCAACCACGTTTATCAATTAATTATGTTTATATTTACACATTCCAAGTGTCATCTGACCGCAGATCGAAATACCATCTTGCCGGTAGTGTCCTCTAGTATACGTGTTAGCAAACGATTTCTGTCAAGAGTACAGACAAAGTTTGTTCCATTAGACATTCAAATTGAAATAAACATGTACATGTTCCCAGGATTTGAATTTCAAATCTCCAGAATAGTGCCCAGCAAACGTAATTATGTTTATTCCGATTTTTATGATATTTTAATATGTTATGCATGCAACAACAAGTATTAGCAATAGTTTTTTGCGAATATCTCGAAAACTAAAAGCAACCCCCCAATATTGGAAAAGGAAAAAGTTGTTGAAAATGTCGAAATCTATAACATATTAAAATTTCATCAAAATCGGAGTAGGCAGACCTTTTCTATATAATTACCGACAATGGTTATCGCCTCACCCTTTATAACACTCCAGATTGTTGCAATGAAGGTAGAACATGTTTGCTCTCTTCACTGTAGCCGTAAAATAAGTAATGACGCGAGGGTTTGAAAAAGGGCGGTACATTAATGAAAATTCAAATCGCCTAATTTAAAGATCCCGGAGCCAAGGGACGTCTAGATGATGTCCATTGTATTCAGATGGTCGTTGCACATTTCCCCGTCGAGAATTCATGCGACCAGCCTCGGGAACGACGGGGCTTAATGTGGCGCGTGGGAGTAACGGCAGCCATTAACGCGAAACTTACAAAGGACACCGCAAACTACTCGTTCTCCCGTAGATCAGAATGCGGGCGTGTAGATAGCGTGAAGCAGATAGCTGGCTTGTAAGCATTTTCCGTGGCATAATACATTTCATTCAGTCACGCCCCTCGTAACCCGTTGACATCCAACGTGTTCCGCATAGTGCACGTGGAATCTGACCATGAGGCGAGAGACGCAGTTCTCATTAAAAGGATCATCCGTTCGATTCCATCATCCACAACCGTAATCCAAGAATCATTACTTCCAGCACACTATTGGGAAAAGAAATAATTTGTTTCTCAACCGTTGTACGAGAAAACAGGTTCAATTTGATGTGCACGATGTAAGAAAGATCACATAGAATACAAACGGTTCTGGGTTGAAAAAAATTTCTTCGAGTCCAAGGGGTTAATAACGAAGAATCGTCTGCATTCAAGATTGATTAAGCGTCCAGTGACTCGTGAACGGGAGCGTAGCTCTCGCGTCTTGCAATTAATGCAGACAATTTGTACTCCGCATAAAAATCGTAAGATAGCTAGCAGATCATCAGGAGCAAGCTCGGAGATCCTCCTTCCCAGAAAACCAGTTTAATGAAGGGTTCGATAAAGCGATACGCGCTCGCCCGGTCCCCGATTCCGTGAGATAATTACATAATGCGACTGGTTGCCCAATCCGCGCCGTGAAAGTTATAATTTAACAATTAACGTCCGCAGGAAACCGAGTGAATCACTCGCTGGTCTCGTAAGACGACGATTCTTGTGCAAACGTGGATCACCGGACTGTGGATTATATCAATATGTAGAATCAGCGGATCGTAACGAGCCGAAAGAAAAACATATGAGTTCACGCTTAAGAATGATGTTCGGATGGTCGTTCTCGCGAAAAACACTAACAGAGGCGGCATTTTTTCGCGGAGGTGGCGGACCGACGATACCGAGAAATCAATGACATCATCTGGATTAATGAACGTAGCTAAACGGATTACCGACGCGCAAACACGATGACCAATTTTTCATGATTATGTAAACACTGCCGTTCCGCAGTGTCGGAATAGAAGACTTTAACATCAATATACTTTGTTCAACCAATTTACGATCGATAGAAAAGAAACTTTACGATGAATAACCGAAATTACGCGAGTTACGTGTTTTTCAGAGTACGTTTCAAAAGCGTCGACCGGTGGTGAACGGCTTCCGGCGTTCCTCCGGCGTTATTAACGATCGGGAGTCATGCGAGCCTATTGTTCGAGCGGAACGAATGTCATCGGCCGTGGAAGTCGCGATCAATTCTGAATCATTTCTAAATCGGTGTATTCGACGATTCCCGCGAATAGAATAATAATGTTTCACAACGTTTATGTAAACGAAGTCGCATTCTTATCCTCGCTGTTTGCCGCGCATTATCAGCCGTGCGACTCGATCAAATAATTGCTCAACGCGGCAGTGATTTCATAGCCGAGTCGCGACCAGGAAAATCGCGAATCTGGAAACGATGAATATGCATACGGAAAAAAGACGCGGCTTTTCTCGCAAGCGTGACGGGTTCGCTCGCACAGTGGCGCGGCACTGTTCCACTTCCCATAAAGAAGAAACACTTCCGGCCGGGGGCAGGCACTGTTATGCCAGATGAATGAAGGGCTCGCGGTATCGTAAAAAGATTACTCCTTCCTGTGCCCCTCCGCGAATTTCGTTGATCAGCGAACGGTGATTCACACGCGAGGCGCTAATTACACGGTGGCGGAAGAGAGGCGGAGTGTCGGAGGAAATCTTCGAACGAGCATATGCCTGGCCTCGGTTCCCTCGAGACTCCGAAAGTCTGCAATTCCCGAGTGCTAATTCGACGGTCTAATCAAGCGGAGCCTCGAGGATGTCTGTAGTTTGCGCGGTCGCCATTTTGGATGCGTGTGCTCGCAACTCTTCCTGATTTCGTGAAGCGGCGTGGAAAGGTTGGCTAACCCTTATGTAGCCAACGCTTTGTATTTAACGTATCTGTATAAATTCTCATTTTAAGACTGTAAATTAACCCTTTGCAGTCAACATTTCTTCCAAGCTAGAATAATTCCATTGTGTATGATTTTCTCATTTTATGGATATGGAATTGATATGATACCTCGTACAATGCTTAAATGTGTAGTAATTGATTAGATACCAACACATTTAATAATGTAGAGAATATTGTGAATAATGGTACAGCAATTTTAGTGGTGAAAGCAAGGAATGGACATTCGGAGGAATTTTATAATATTTTTAGAGGAACATGCGTTGGCAGGAGGAACAATCCCGACAAGTGTCACTGGGAAAAAGAAGTCGACGACAGTCGATCTCGAAGCGAGACGACCAAATATAGGAGTGTCGTCATATCGTTTGAACTTGCCAGACCTTGTCGCATCCTTTCCCCCCGATGCCACGGTAAACGAACGTTTGTACGCCGCTATCAATGTCAAATAGTAGGTGGTGTCCCTTTCCAGCCGGCTCGGGACGCGTCTCGATCATAATACGGCTCGGATTTCACCTGGCCCCCGTGGTCTTCTACGTTTCTGGCCTCTTCCGGCGTGGTCACCGTGCTTCCGGCACTCTTTTCAACTTCCTCGCCTAGCCGTGACCCCTCTAACTCCGTCCAAACCGCGAGAACTTTTACTTCCTTGATAATCTGCGGCCTTTGTAGTCGTGTCATCGAACGATTCGCCGCCAGTCGAATAGCCAATGATGTTCGCCGGTTTGTAGCCAGCGGCCAGAATCATTCGCTTCATCGTCCCGGTTATCGATTTCGGCCATTGTTCCCGCACGGAAAAGTACCGTGTTTCGTAGCCGAGAAGTGGCTCCGTCGATTACGTCAAGATTTCTCGCTGGCTCGTTTCGTCGCCTCGCGATTATCTGGTAAAAGCAGCGGTGACGTTATGATTTATGAATTCGCCGTACTAGCACCGTCAACCTCGCGTATCAGATAAAGCCCAGATGTTCAAACACCTTCGCCGCAAATCGCGGCCGTAAAACGTTTCCCTTTCCGCTAGCATCGTTTCATCTCTCCGCCAATCCCTGCGTACTCCTCGACTGCGGATTTCACGCATCTCCAGAGAAGAAAGTATTATTCTCACCTCTATTTAATATTTAAAGAACGAAACAAGTTTAAGAATTAATTTTAATAACTGAAGTTAAATGTTTTCGGCGCAACGGTTCGACCCTTTAATACTGATTAGAAACAAAATGTAATTTTGCAAATGGTCAAATAATCATCATCGACCTTTCGATCCTAGTTTGGATCTTTTTCAAGATATATTTGAATCGCGTCTGTAAAACAAATTTTATATACATTATACAATTTTATACAAAATAATATTCATAAAACCCCATCACTTGCTTTTGTTGAAAGTAAATTTTTGCAAATTGTGTTTAAGATTTTCAACGCTATTCAATTTTTAAAGAACGAAACGAGCTAATATTTTGTTATAGTCGCGTCATTGCCTCTATCTCTTACGAGAGACAATGTTTATTTTTCATAAAGAAGGAAACGATTTAAAAAATCGCCCTAGGTTGTTTCCTCATATTAACGGGCTAATTTCACGAGGAACCGGCGGAGATCGTGCGGATAGAAAGTGAAATGGAGGGGCACTGCTAATTTTATTTACGAATACGGTAGCCTGTATCTCGAGGCCGGATCTTGTAAATGTTTAATCGGTCGCGTTCGGCTGCCGAGGCGCGCGCGCGCTCGCCAGCAACAATTTTCACCGGGCTGGAAGAGCCGCTTCACGACTTTCATCGTTGAGCTCCGCGGACGCACCGGTACCGTTCGAACTTGTTTGCTCACCTGGCGAATAGGAAGCGTCGAGATTCCACCGGAAGCACGGTGCATGCGCCACGCTAGAAACAGAGAAACTCCTGAAGGGTTCGCAACATCAAGATACAAAGCTGGAATTCTCTCGCAATCGATCGGTCGCGTCGATCCTCGACGCTCTCCGCCGTGGCGCGCCGGTGAAATCCATTGTTGTGCGCCCATTACAAAACGCTTATCGATGGAACCGGACGGTACGCTGCCTTAATTAATTATCGTTCCTCGGACTTGATTCCTCACCCTTCTTCTTGCGAATATTGAGACAGGAGATTTTCTAAAAATGATGAAATCAAAAATTGTGGATGGATTATTTCTTACTTCCAACTGTACACGATTGTTAAAGAACGATAGAAATTTATATTTTTCTCCTGTTTGTACGATCCAGACAATTCTTATTCCGCATAAAGATGCACAATCTAATCGTTAAGCAGTGGTACGATCATTTAGGATTTCTAAGCAATTTTGCAAAATATCACATCAAATTTATTCGACGTTTCGATCTGAATTTAGACCATTTTCAAGAATACAAATTTTCTGTCATTGCATCTGTAAGAATTTATCGATTAATTAATGTACGATTGGCAAACAGCCAAAACTTTGCAGAAAAAGCATCAAAAAATTAAATCAAAATAAATATATGAACTCACTTGCTTAGAAAAATATATTAATTTAAATTCTTCAAAGCTAAGGAACAACATGCTGGTTCTATGTTAATCATTAAGATGTGGCAAACGTTCCTTCGGAACTCGAGTCGAGTTCTCGAGTTGTTACGATAGGTAGCTGCGTGTTCAGCTGGATAAAATATCGTCGACAGGAACGGGTCTTTGCGAAGTGGAATAAAATGAAGTATGTATTCTGGTTCTGTTCAATAAAATCATTCGCTCGCGACTGCGTTACAATCGATCAAGTCCGAACTATAGGAATGTCTCGTCCCCGTTCCCCGTGCAGCCTCGTTGATCCACGGTTTCCGGTCGCGTTTGCAAACTCCTGGTTGCATCACGCAATGACAAACGCCGTAAAAAAATCCGCTAAAACAGTGACATCACGCTTGCAAAGTCACGGATGACGGTTCCCTCTTTTATTCCTTCTCGGAAACGCCGTCGGGACGACAACTCCTACGCCAATGCGGCGCTCGTCAATTAACATATGTAAGTCGGATTCTAACTCCGCACACGTCAGATGTATCAATGCCTGTTATAGAACCGTCGCGACTGGTAATTAAACACAATTTGTATACGGCCGAACGGCTGCGGAACGAGTAGACGCCTTGGCCGCCATCTTTAATACTGTTTCGCACGCGAAAACCTGAGAACTAGAATTCGCAGATTTTAATCTGGGGAAACCTGGAAAAAACCTTTTTCATTTCTTCATCAATATTTCACCAATTAGGGTTGTTGAATAAAAATGGCAGATCGATTTGTTCGACGTGTTTGCTGTTTGAAGGATCGTTGGAGTACAAAGTCTGTTGGTCGACGCACAGTGTTAAAGTTATAATATTATATATCGTTGAATTAGTCTTGACATCAATTTAATATTTAAAAAATCGAAGCGATTTTGTTTTTTCTTAAAAAAAAAAAACATTTTCAATGTTTTTTATATCGCAATTTGTACATGTGTAAATATTGTTAAACTTTTATTTGAAATATTTTTTCGTCAAAATCGTTGAATTCGTCTTGAAACGGGCTATAATACCGTCAAGTCAAAAATACAAAGTGCCATTTTAAAAAATGAAGGTGACCTTGACAATACTGTAAAAAAAATGTTTCTCGAATTTTTTATGGCAATATATAGCCAATCGAAAACTGATCAACTTTTGTTGAAAATATTTTTCGTTAGATTATCGCAAGTACTTAAAAAATCGTGAAACCTGTTACGTGGGACACCCCGTGTATTCAGGTAAATGAGAAAAAAGTTTTAGTCATTTTGAACGAACTAAAAAGTTTGACTGTTAGTGCGCTAAACTGGCCAAATACCCCACTGTGCGGCGATCATTCCGAGATGACTTCTTCAGCCTCCGGTTTCTCTTCCCGGTGGAGGGACCCGGTTGGTCTGGGTGAAAGGGAGATTTCGATGGGTTCTTTGGGCGGCCCGGACGTCCAGTTATCCAAGCACTAACCGTTCCCAACACGGCCCAACTTCGCCGATAGACGACGACCAGTGTTTTTTTCGCTTGGTCGAAACCATTGCCGGCTGAACGACCCAACGAACGAACGAACAGTTCCCTCTAACTCGCGTTCGTTCGCACACGGTCTCGCGTTCAGTGTTTGGTGTTCGGTTGTTCGTACAAGGAGCGAGGATAGGCTGGTGACAACGGGCTCGCGATAGGCGATAACAGGGCCCGGTCTGTGTCAGTGGTCTTCCATCAACCACTGAATCAGTCCGGTGTCGGCATTCGCGAACGCCAAAACGCTTTCGATAGTGATTTATTGGTGTTATTATCGCTGCGAGCGGATCACAGACGAGTGAAACGAGCCATGATCGTGGACATCGATCGCCAGTGAAGGATTCTAGAATGTCCAGCAGAAATTATGGTAAAACCTAAATCCCTGTTCATTATATCGCTATCGCCTACACAGGCGCGGAACAACGCTGTTCTAGAAATTACTCTTTCAAGATGGATCTGCTAATTTTTCTGCCGATCATTAAACCCGAGGCGGGGTCCTCTGGGAAGCCCGTATCACATTTTTCTGCGCGTTCCGCGAAACATTTATCTTTCTAAAATGGACGACCTCGATTGGCGAACCGGGCAAGTCCATGTTCCAGTAAAATTGTACTCGTCGGCGTACTGCGATCTGTCAGAGACCGTGTGTTAGAACGTAACAGATGTTTAGATCGTCAATAGAAGCAACACGGGTGTAATTGTACCTCTTTATTGACTTTATCAGAGCAGATAGTGGCCTCTACTGCGTGGCACTTCGCATTCCTCGTAATTAGACTTGGTGGGTGGGGTCTCGAGTCGCGTCATTGCGTCTTGTAGAGAAGAGCTGCAAAATTTCTTCGAAAGATCGTCGAGTACCTGTACCTCGAAATCCTTCGAACCTCGATCCGAGGACCCTCTTGAATTCCTCCTAGGACTGTTCCCCTCGCTCCGGATGGCTGGCGAACCTTGAGAGCTACTTTTGTTGGTCCTAGAAGCCTCCTCCCGCTCGGCTCGGGACTTGGATGCCCTTAGGGGAGGTTCGGCAGTCTCGGGAATCCTCGATCGAGCCGTGGCTCCTTTTCCAGGAGATCTCCGAAGACTTCGGACTCGGTCCGGGCATAATTGAAATTTTTTCTGGGGAGATTCTTCCCGTGGAAACGAGTGGATCGAGGCTCGTAATGATCCTCTGGCGGCGGAATTGAGAGTCGGCTGTTGCGATCCCAGGGATCCAGAGAGCCATGGCCAATCTATGCTCCTGGAAGGAACGTTTCATGCGTTTCCACGCTCACCTTGCGACCGTAATTTCCGCGAAAAGACCGAACCTGTACGCGCCTGCGGCCGTCACGCTCGAGGAATCCCTGGTGTACACTACTATACTACACGCTCGCAAACACGCGTGGCCGGTACAATCGCGTTACGTGGTTTCCAGCGGCTTCGGAACGACCGGCCCCACCAGTCCGCTTAAGTACTCTAATCAAATCTCCGATGTTACCTGCTTGTCATTGCCCTCTTGGTTCGCGCGCGCACCCGCGCTGGCACCGCACCGTTGCGTTGGCACGCTTTTCAGCGCGAACGAGATCGCGAACCGGGCTGCCCTGTTCTTGCCAGTGGCGTAGCCGCTCCGACCCCCACTTTATACCGGTTTGTTCAAACTACAGTATTTTATCGATATAAGTTCTCGACACTGGTCTGCGCAGGGTCATTTATACGCCACGGATACTATTTTTTAAGTTTTGCCGAACGCAGAGGACACCCGAGCTCGAGGGATCTCGGCCGCCGAGAAATGTAAACATAAGTAATCCGAATTTCAAACTTTTTAATTTTTAATTATTTTTTATGGGACTTTGATGACCATATTTGTGGCATTTTTCTAATCTTTCCGTAAAAAAATAATAAAAAATATAGAAGTTTGTATTTCCGATTAGTGTGGTCTCACCGATATACCCGAGCTGCATGGCGTCATATTCCTCGCCGACCGAAGCCTCTCGAGCTTCTTGGTCCTTCAAGGGGTACAGTAGTGGGAACATCTCCGGGGCATTTACTTGCTAGACATTTTGGACATATACCGATAAAATACCGTACTCGCCAAATTTCAACTCCTGTTTCCTTTCTCATTTAATATGGAAACAGGAATCTTGGACCCTCGACACGTTTCCGAGCGCTTGCACGGCGTCCTATTAGCTCGTTTCGAGCCCCAGTGGCGTAGAATTCACCTCTGTCTGATTTCGTCGACCTGATGTCTAAATCTTCATTTGTATTCATTTCTACCGAGTCCCACGTGGAGATTAGAATCTTTATTAAGATACGGACACGTCTTCCAGCGCCTGTATAATTTTGTATTAGCCCCTTACACGCTAGAGAGTGCAGATACTCTCGAAATTTCAATCTGTATTCATTTTCACCGACTTCAATACGGAGATAACAATCTTTGTTAAGCTACTGACACGTTTTCTAGCGCCTGTATAATTTTTGTTATCGGCTCCTTTGCGTCCTCTAGTAGCGTAGCACCATCTTCCTTTTAATTTAATTTACTTATTACCGAATTTGAATTACAATTAGTCTACCAAGATTATTTCTCGATGCCAGTAGTCTCCACTGTTTTTCCTGCTACCGCCAATGGCGTTGGAGCCTCCTCCGTGAAATTTATGGACGATTTCGCAGCGATACTCTCGAAAATTCAATTTGTATTCGTCTCTGGCGAAGTTTAATATGAAACCGTGAATTCTAATTAGACCACGGACACTCGCTGTTAGCTTGTTCGTTACTTCCAATGTCGTAGCAGTCTCGTCCGTGTGAAATTTATGAGCGATTTTCCGTTGGTCTTGAACTTAATCTGAAATCATGGATTTTAATTACTCCGCGAGCGTGTTTTTGACCGCGAGAGATAATTGCTCGCACTGGCGTAGTACTGGCGAAATTTATTTACCCATGCTCTGTCCCTATCTCTCTGCGACGCCTCTCCAATCAAAGCCGCACGACATAGCGCACCTAGTCGCGCTGGAAGATAAATATTCAGAATAGGAAAAGCATACGAGAACATCGATTATGATAATGCGTCTAGAGATTCGATGGCCATGAGAGGCAGAGTTTCGTCGGATACGTTCGCCGACAATTAATGCGCGCTCGCCGGCCGATAATGTTGAATTATTTAAACGCGATGGCCGCGGCAGACGGTCTCGCGTGTACCCACCGACGAACTAATAGCGAACGATTGTGCGAGCCGTCATTTAAATTGCATATCGCGTCCGACAGGTTCCAGACGCGCCGTAATCCTCCTCGCTCTCGTGACAATTGTATGCAAATCGGCCGGCGTTAAGAACTTGACCGACCAAGTTTTTCTTCCGTCGCGATTGCGTTATTTATCGCGCCATTAAAAAATAATCAGAATTGCCTCACGATCCCTTTCCCCTTATCCCGCGAGGAAGAACGAGAAGCTGCGGAGCCTCCGCGTTTCAACCTGTTTTAATCGAGCAAACACGCCTCGCAAAAACTTCATACTCGACCGGAGATTTATTTATCAGTCTCTTCGATCCTTTGTACCTCGGTGAAAAAGCCGATCGACGATTTTATCGCGTCCCGTAAAACCGTCGACGAGCCTTTGGTACCAGCTTCATCGAGATCTCTGTGCTCCGGAGTTCAATAAATTAGCTGTGCCTGATTGCTAGCGAATTTTAAAAAGCTGCAGCTTGCGGCGTCCGCGAAATAGCGTCCGCGAATCGCGTTTCGTTCAGCCTTGAAACGGTAACAAGCTCAGCCGAGTTCCGGAGCGGATGTTCCACAAGTGTGAAACCCAATCCATCATGTTTCTAGCCAGGGAAGCCTCCAGAATTGTTTGCGTCGTAACAAATCGTTGATTCGGAAAATACGAGAACAATGAGGACGTCCAATTTCAAAGCAATTTTCCATTGGCGTGTTATCGGTGCGGTAATCGAAGAAGTTATCGAGAACGTGAGCAGGAATTCGAGATTATTACCGCGCTCTCCTTTTGCTAGCAAACTGGGGATGTCGTCAGCATTGAAAATGCTCGATCACGGGCAATCTCGAGACGAGCAGCACTTTTCCTATTCGTAGGCCGTGGAAGCAGCTTTTTTCCTGATATCTTATCGCTGCGAGAGATTGCGGAAGCTCGAAATACTCTCGACAATTATCGCGCTACAGTTTCCTTTGTTCTTCGCTTAGTTTCCTCGTGGTTAACCATCTTCGTTGGATTTCGCGCGATCGAGTTGGAAAAATTCAGTGCTGTTGAGTTGTTCATTCTTCTCTCTTATCTGATCTACAAACTCTTCTCACTAGAACAAATTCGAGTAAGGGATTCCTGTCGAGTTATTGGTATAAAAATCTGAACAAATCCGCGAGCTATCTCAGAAGAGGTCAAAATTCAAAAGCGAGTGATTCCTCTCGAATTAATTATATAAAAATCTATAAAAGTCTGCGAGTTATCTAACAAGGAGAGTGCACGGACCACGGCACACCGATTTAGTTGAGACTTTGTATACTTATAGATCTTGATCTCCTATTTACGAATATATACCATTATAGGCGCCAACGCTTAATAGTTTTTGAGATATTAATAAACAAAGTTCTTACATTACTGCTTACATCTGCTATTGTAGAGGAGGTATACAGCGAATAAGGCTTGGTGTAGCGGCAACGTACGAGACTTCCACCCGTTGGGCTAGGGTTCGATTCTCGTCTGGTGAAAAATTTTTTTTCATATTTATTTATATTATTTATTCGCTGTGTAACATTGACTTGTCTATATGAGATTGCACATTTATTTACAATTTATTATTCTTTTGTTCTTTAACTTGTAATAAATGTGCAATCTGTTACAAACAAGTCAATGTTACACAGCGAATAAATAATATAAATAAATATGAAAAAAAATTTTTCACCAGACGAGAATCGAACCCTAGCCCAACGGGTGGAAGTCTCGTACGTTGCCGCTACACCAAGCCTTATTCGCTGTATACCTCCTCTACAATAGCAGATGTAAGCAGTAATGTAAGAACTTTGTTTATTAATATCTCAAAAACTATTGAGCGTTGGCGCCTATAATGGTATATATTCGTAAATAGGAGATCAAGATCTATAAGTATACAAAGTCTCAACTAAATCGGTGTGCCGTGGTCCGTGCACTCTCCTTGTAAGAATCCTGCTGACTCCGTGGTCACGGGTTGGATTCCCGCCGGCACCTCTGGAAATATTCCACGTGCCATCTAATACTGTGGTGCCTAAGGTGGTTCGGAACCCACCTTAACAAACTGCAGGTCCCGTCGCGAAAAACCTTAACAAAGCTTTGAGAGCGACGTAAAATAATAATATATAAAAAGATAGTTGAGCAGATGCAGCGACACGTTGTAAATCAGCGTTCAACGTATCCAAACAGCGTTAATTAAAATCGCGTCGTCGCGGAAGGCGAGTCTGGATCTTGGTTCCGCGGGAAGAACTTACCGCCGTTGTAATTTTTCGCAGCGAAACGCGCGGTATGAAATGGTCAGTGGTCGGACAGTGATAAAACGTGTGGCAAATAAGAAACGAGCGTCGGGAAGAAGGTGTACGCAGAGGCTGTTGCCGGCGCGATGACTCGACAAGATCATTGTCCACAGTTTATTGTTTCCCGTTCATTTTTCGCCGCCATACAGGGACAGGACGTGGACACGGACGTGGTCGCGGACGTAAATCGCTATTACGATTTGCGGAATCGAGCGAATCGTCCTGGAATAGCATTCTCTTTCTTCGTGTACCGGGTGTTTTACTCGAACCAACATCGCAGGGTCGTAGCGTGGTATTCTTAGACCCGGTACCGCACGTGACGTACTATACAGGGTGAGACTCCAGAAACAGGACACCTGAATAACTCGGCTGCTATTGGTGTTAGGAAGAAATGCATCGGATGAAATTAACAGCTTTTTTGTAGGTGGGCGCGTAAAGAACATATGAAGGTCAACTTAATCTTTTAAAATGGAACGAGGTATTTTTTAATACATCAATCGATGCAACTAGACATTTGTTACAAAAAGGTACTAACCTATGTACGTCGAAAAGTTAGTACTTCAGGAGAAACTTCAATTTAAATAACTCTACAAATATCCAGTTGCATCGATTGATGTATTAAAAAATACCTCGTTCCATTAAAGAAATGAAGTTGACTTTCATATGTCCTTTACGCGTCTACCTACAAAAAAAGCTACTAACATCAGATTAATGCCCCCTCGAAACCAAGTAAGTTCCATCTGATGCATTTTTTCCTACCACCAATAACAGCCGAGTTATTCAGGTGGCCTGTTTCTGGCGTCTCATCCTGCATTTCATTCGCGTCGGTTTGTGTTTTGTTCCCCATTTCCGTTTCCGTTTCCTGGGGAGGATGTTTACATCCCTCTGGCGCAGGGAATCTGTTCTAACTGGAGCCGAATGTTTGGCTTTCAGGGGCGCAGTATGTGCCCGGCGCTGGGCTTGGCGCCGCACCCCAAGACAGGACCTTCAACTTCGAGTACACACCGAACTATCCACCGACGAGAGCCGACCGATTCAGGGGTGGTCCTCACATACAGAAGAGAATGACTCAGAGAGAGGACGTGCTCAAGTTCGAGCAGGGCCGCATCAAGGCCCTGCAGGAGGAACGTCTGCACATCCAGAAGAAGACCTTCACCAAATGGATCAACTCGTTCCTCCTCAAGGTAATGCTCCCGGCGATCTATAAATTTTCCTCTTGCCCAAAGACTCCTGCCTTCAAACTCCAACTGATTCTGATCGAAACATTAACTTTCCAGGCGCGCATGGAAGTGGACGACCTGTTCACGGACCTGGCGGACGGCAAGAAGCTTTTGAAGCTGCTCGAGATCATCTCCGGCGAGCGACTAGCTAAGCCGAACAATGGTCGCATGCGAGTACACAAGATCGAGAACGTGAACAAGTCTCTAGCGTTCCTTCACACCAAGGTAAGATTCTTTAAAAATTACTCTATTGAACACAATGAAAATAGTCCATCGGAGAGATTGGTACGCGGTCGCTACACTAGTTTTAGAACGACCTGTACACCGGCGAAATAACAACGGAGTCCTGGAAGATTAAATCGCTTCATTCAAAGGACCGTGGAGCTCTTCGGTTGGGCTTCATTCATTACGTCGATAGATCTAATTGTTCGCGGAGGACAAGCCAGAAAATCATTCTCACGCTTTCACGATTGTCCCAGCGGCATTCTCAGCGACGACGTTATGTAAGGAGCGCGGGGTTGCATAAGCGAAAATTGAAATTTTCTCCGGCACTGATTTTTCCGCGGTCGTGGACATTAATAAACGACTATTAGTCGGTGATCGATCGCCGCCGATCGCCAGTGCCCCTTCGCTTCTGCGATTTTTGCGGTCTCTCTCGCGTCTGTGCAAATAACTATTTCGCAAGTATCCACGGGCACCTGCTTCTGATTTGCCTTCAACGCTTCGCGTGTATTCCTGTAGACAGGTTGAAAAATTGCTGCGGATTCCTGTTCTCTGGAATAATCGTATATCGATTTACATGCGAGACATCAAAATTTTCGTCATCCCCAGGGCGTAATCTTAGAGATTAGCTCCGGTAGATCCAGATAAAACGAATAAATTGTTATATTTATGATAATCAAGGACAAGCTGATAATGTACTATCGACGCAATTTCTTTTTAAGTTACGTGCACAGTCTCGGACGAGGTTCGCAGTTTCGCGACGTCCTACGTAGACGCGGAACTCCCCACGAAGCCCCGTAAGTGTAAACTCCCCGTGAATGGCCTCTATGCCTCGAAGCTTATGACATAATAGTCTTATGCGCACCGCAAACGCTCGGCACAGCGCGTTGATACACCTGGAACCATCTTCCAGGTATCTGCTTCCTTCGAGCTCGATTTGCTCGAAAACGGAAGCTTCCGGAGACAAATTACGTACAGTATTTTCGGTGCAGAATTTCAAGAGCTACAAGACAGTGTACAGCGTTTCCCCCTGCAAGGTTTCGTTCTCCAGGAAATCCGCTTTAAAGAGGCGGCAGACGTTTTTTCGACTTTTTCGGGTTTGCGCTTCGAGCTTGATTTGCAGGAAAATGGAGGCTCCCAGTGGAAAGTTACTTAGGGTATTTTCGGTGCAGAATTTCAAGAACTACAAGACTATATACAGCGTTTTCCCCCTGCAAGGTTTCGTTCTCCAGGAAATCCCCTTTAAAGAGGTGGCAGACGTTTTTTCGACTTTTTCGGGTTTGCGCTTCGAGCTTGATTTGCAGGAAAATGGAGGCTCCCAGTGGAAAGTTACTTCGGGTATTTTCGGTGCAGAATTTCAAGAACTACAAGTCTATATACAGCGTTTTCCCCCTGCAAGGTTTCGTTCTCCAGGAAATCCCCTTTAAAGAGGTGGCAGACGTTTTTTCGACTTTTTCGGGTTTGCGCTTCGAGCTTGATTTGCAGGAAAATGGAGGCTCCCAGTTGAAAGTTACTTAGGGTATTTTCAGTGCAGAATTTCAAGAGCTACAAGACAGTATGCAGCGTTTTTCCCCTGCAAGGTTTCGTTCTCCAGGAAATCCGCTTTAAAGAGGCGGCAGACGTTTTTTCGACTTTTTCGGGTTTGCGCTTCGAGCTTGATTTGCAGGAAAATGGAGGCTCCCAGTTGAAAGTTACTTAGGGTATTTTCGGTGCAGAATTTCAAGAACTACAAGACTGTGTACAGCGTTTTCCCCCTGCAAGGTTTCGTTCTCCAGGAAATCCGCTTTAAAGAGGCGGCAGACGTTTTTTCGACTTTTTCGGGTTTGCGCTTCGAGCTTGATTTGCAGGAAAATGGAGGCTCCCAGTTGAAAGTTACTTAGGGTATTTTCGGAGCAGAATTTCACGAGCTACGAGATAGTGTGGGACTTTTCTCCAGCGGTGTAGAGATTGCGGCGGAACGTAAGGCGAGAAGGCAGAACGTTGACCAGGCGAATCGGTTCGTCTCCGTTCCCCGTTCGATTCGATCGAGAAAGACGGTCGTCATCGGATTCTCCTGTTACCGGAAGCGACGCAGACCCGTCCCACGTCTCGTTCCCTGTCTCACGTTCTCACGTGTTCCAGATCGGAGCACGTTCCGTCGTCGGGCACTCGCTTTTCCCATTGCGCGCGGCGACCTTACGCGGAATTCTCGCGAACGCCTCGGATCTGCGAAACCTGTAGTTCCATCAGAAAAAGACGGACGAACGCACCACCCCCCGACTGGTTTGGTGACTTTCGACTGAAATTTTGTTTTAGTATTACCAGTTTATAGATCGCAGATAAACGCGATTAATCGATTAAACCTGCTCGGCATGGAGGATGATGCAAATTCGCTGGCGTGTTGCGGCCGTGCCAAGTGAAAACCAAACAAAAGACAGTTTTGAGCAACACTTTCGAGCACTTTCGCGAATTTCCCCGACTTTCTAGGGGCTCGCACTCTCCCTTATTCATGGCTAATACGATTACGAACCGGCGATGAGAGCGGCGATAATGGGAAAAGTAATATTTGGATCTTGACTCGGTTTTAATCCAATCACCACCATTAGAAAACAATAGACTGTATCTTTGCGCTTCGCTTTCTTCTTTAATTGCAGCTTCAACATGTGCCGTGGAGATGCGTCGCGCGATGTTAATGTGGGACGGTCGTAAACTTTGTAGTATAAGAATTTCTGGTATACATTCGCGAGGATAATTGTTACGCGAAAGATAACGTCGACGATGATCAATCTTCCGCGCGATTGGGCGTGGCTGCCACGGGATCAGCGACTTTAAGTGTTATTGCCTCGGGATGAATCGCCGGAGAGGAACAACTCCGAAACGAAGCACGATGAAGCCGTTATTTCGGTTTATCGGTCGATTTTTCTTTGAACGATCTCGCGTGGCATCAGGAATTATGGTCCCAATTACGAGTCGAAATTTACTCGCCTAATAAACTCGCTACTAAGACGGGAGATAATCAATGTTAACAACTTTTATTTCGCATAAAGAATCGCAGTCTAAAGATTACGGTTCTCGTTCGAGGGACAGGATTCCTCTGGGGAAATACGCTCGATCCCGGACGATCGTGACCAATCGATCGGATCGCGATCCAACCGTGGAAAGTTATTCACGGAAAAGACACGTCCCGCGTGTCGTGTATCGCCGCTCCGTACTCTGTTACGTGAGCCATAGCAGTGGCCACTTACATAAAACACGTTGCTAATCGCGTAGAAAAAGTGCGAAATACGCGAACGCGAGCTTGGGGAGCAATTAAAGCTACACTGTGCGGTAAACTCTCATACTTTCGATACCGGTGTGACGGCGGTTGCGACTCGAGTTAGGTATGCCATGGAACCGCGAAGTGCGATGACAAATTGCGCTTCGAGGGGTCAATATTTCATTCTTGTCAACTGTTTCTTCGTTTCTCGACGTCCACCATTTCGAGCCGGTGCCATTCCGTCGTTTTATCTCCGGATTCCACAATTATCGTTAATTGCGAGCGTGTTCCTCGAAGCGTGAATTACCCATGAAATGGTACACGGTATGAGTTCCATTAAGTGCTGGATATTTTTCAAAAAATAATTTCATAATCAATTTCCTTAACACTTGGCGATTGGTACGGTAACAGCGTACGTAGTCGCAGTCAGAGGATTAAAACATTGTTTGAACGTGGCTACAGTCTATTAGGAAAAGATACTTCCATGTGGATCGTGTTTCTCGCGATCGATGCATCGAATTATTATTTTGCATGAAGATCCGTGCGACGCAACTTCCAGGACAACCGCACTCGGTATTCCATCAATCCATTAAACCCTAACAAATACAGCGACGCAGAGTTTGTCTTGATTTACGGCACGGTAACGTCTAGTGGCGCCTCGGAGTCGCCATTCGAGTCGAAAGGGTTAATAACAGTGGAAAGTACGAGCTGGAAGTTTCAGCTGTAAGCGCGGTTTGTGGCTTTTTAACGGGCAGCTCGCGAGTGAAAGAAAATGTTCCAATTTGCATCCGGCCGTAAATTCCGGCAAACGGCGATAAAGTGGAGCAAGCCTTGGGTACTGTAAACAATAAGTGGCGTGCAACGGCATCGGCGATAACTAAAAGAGAAGTTCGACGACGAAAATGGACACACCGTTGCTCGTCCGCTCCGTTAGAAGGAGGTTGGGGCCGCGTCCTTTGGTTTTACGACTGTTTCGCGATGCCGATGGCCCCGATGGCCATTCCGCGATTCTCTGCCGAGGGACTCCCGCTGCTCGCTGCCACGGGCGTCGTAAAATCAAGAAAATTCGGAATAGGGTCCCCGATGCGTTGCTGGACGTTCCAGAAGCGGGGACTGGTGTTAATCGCTCGGGCAAAATGCCCATAAACACGACAAAAGTGTCTTCATACCGTCTCGGTACGCGTTTCGCTGGACGTACGGTCTCGGTTACGCATCTTTCAGTCACCCAGTATCGCGAATGTAATCAAGTGGTTTGTCAATTACGAACGAAACGGCGGAACGACCATAAAACCGGCAAAAATATCCTCCGACCGGTACAGTAAATTTCGGCGGACGTTTTAATGGGCCCCGTGACCCCCATCTTTGAACGGCCGTGTATTATTCAATGAATTTCTCGAGAGGCCATGAACTGAAGAACTTGAGCGATCGATTTCCTCTTCGATTGCCTTTTTCGATTTCCCTCGATCCAAATTCGTGTCCATACTTTTGCAACACCCTGTACTGCTTTCTCTGGTCGGCGCTAAAAAGAGAAACCCGGGAAATGCATACGAGGTCGCCAGCGTAAAAACGTGGTTAACTTGAAAACCAAATATTTATCGATCCCTCCCTCCAAATGCACATTAATTTTTCACGAGCCGGCGTGGGAAGTCGGCAACAAAAGCGCCGCGAAATTCCATGCGTTTACAGCACTCGAGAATTCAAGTAATTCTTCTTGAACGTTTATCGGAACCGCCGAAAAAATGCAAGATTTCTGGAGCAACGTAATTAGACCCTCGTCTGAGATTTTTCGACTGCGCTATCTCGGCTATTTGCAGTCGCAGTGCGACACGAATTAGCGAGCTGATAAGCACGCTCCAATTATTCCTCTAGTCAAACAATTGTTCCATTATCGCGACGTAGCCGCGCGAAAAGGGTTATCGTTGATGAAGTGGGACATTTTGCTCGGGACAAATAATCGGTAACGCTCTGTCGTGTACCGATTTCTTTCCACGATAATTACGAAGAAATGCCGAGTCACACGTCCTGCCGTGCACTTTCACCGAAACTCATACATAGTTTAGCTAGTACAGGGCGGCTCAAAGCACAGCTCTCGATCGCCAAGTCTTCCAAGGAAGCGTTCAAATGGAACTGCTAAGAAACATTTCCTAAATCGGGGATTCTATATGAATTCAGAATTGTGTGACCACCAGCTCTGCCGCAGCCTGTACGAGTTACTAATTCGACGTTCCCCGGTATCGCCTCCATCTGTACGGCATGGAAAATAGAATGAGCGCCTCGAAGACCATTAAGAGGCAGGCTGTCGCGACCAATCGACTCGGAGAAGAGGACAAGCGTCTTGTTGGACTCTTGCTTTCGTCCCGAGTCGAAAATATTTCTTCGAGCGATCTAACGCGAAATAATCCGCACAGGGGCAACGTATCTGCCGTCTGGTTTCATTTCACATCTGCGGGGCTCACGGTCTAGCAAGTTTCGCTTCGGTCGCTGACCCTTCTTTCTCCCTCGGTCCCTCTCTCTCTCGCTGTCTTTCTCTCCCGTCCCTCTCTTTCTATTTCTTTGATCCTGCTTCCGTTCTGTCCCCCTCCGTGAGATTCATCTCTCGGCGTTCTAGTCGTCCGATCTATTCCCCAATTTTTGCTGTTTTCGTTTCGGCGACGTCGGCCATGTTGGCGTACGGCGCGCGATGAAGAAATAAACGGCTAATTACGTCCCCGAAAGATAAGTCTCGGCGTTCAGCGAGAGAAACGTTTCGCAACACATCGACTTCTCGTATCTTGGAGTGTGTCGGCCGCAGTACCTCGTTTATTGCCGCGATATTGGAAACGATCGTTCTCGAGTGTGCTATCGTCGATCCCGACAGTTGGGCGTCCGATAGCATCCTCGTTTCGGCGGATTGTTTGCCGACAGATATCCTTATCGATCGATTCGGGGAGCTTCTAGAAAAACAATCATTTCCTTCGTTTCACCTCGATGTTTAATTACTTGGTTACTAGATTTCTCGTGATTGGACTGCTGTTTTTAGGCGTTCGTGATAAAAATGAGTAGACGCAACTTAAAATAGAGGTTCAGAGAACATTCATTCATCAATATTCTATTACATAACTAGCTGACCTGACAGACTTTGTCTTGTCCAAATTTCAATAAATTTGGTTGTGACCATTTTGTGAATTTGTAAAAAGCTATAGGATATACGTAAACAAAATAAAAATGAGAAAAAAACGTATTTCGCAGTGATCATTATAGCAAACAGACGTGGATAATGTAAATTCCTATTGAAATATTGATTAAAAACTGCGACGTTCGTTTTTTTGTTGTATTAAAATATGATTCAAAAAGCACCTCCAGTTTTTCCCGAATTCTCATGTTTCCGAGCAACTTTTCCAATTTTTTTTACTGTAAAAACATGATTCGGACTACAACGAACATTTAGAAAAAAAATTAGCCAAATCGGTCCAGCCGTTCTCACGTGATGTCGTGACCAACGAACAGCATTTCATTTTTATTATATAGATAACATCGATGGATTATTTGCAAACTAACGGTAAGATAAGATTTCACATCGTTAGCGAGAACTCCCGCGACCAGTGTCGAAAGATCTAGAAAACGTTCAGATCCTTGAGGAGGACGGATTTAGCAGCCGGAGGGCGTCGCGTGAGCTGCTGATCCTCCGAAGAGCACGCGGGATCGCTTGATCCTCTTGGACTAAACGAGAAAATGAGCCTCCTAGATCATCGGGAACAGTTGACCGGAGGCTGTACAGGTTTTAACGGTGAAGCTGGACAGGCGGTAGCCGGTTGATTCCTTAAACGATGACGAAACACCGGGAATCTTTCGCCGGCGGTGCACAGCCAGCAGCGATCAGGAATGTCCTTTCGGAGTTGTCATTCGCGTGCCTGCGATCCACATTCCGCAATCCTGCCAAGAATGCCGGTTGTAAACGACGCCGTAGGAAAACCGCTACGCGGCCGGCCAGTTAAGCACACTCTCCGAAAGAGAGAGGAGAGAAAATGAGAGAGAGAGAGAGAGGGAAACGAGAGAATCCGCGACCGTGGATGAAAATTGCCCGTGGTTCGCGGATTTCATGCCTTTCAACGAACCCCCTGCGTTCAATCCTTCAGCATTCCCGATAGCTTGTTTTCACTCGCCGTTGATTTATGGCTGGCCTGGCCTGTGGACTTAAATGCCGGGCTATTCACCTCCTAACCGAAGATGATGGACTTTTGTCAGCTGAATTGATGGCGTGGCGAACGTCGATTTACAAAACAGACCACGGACGAAGCGATGTCTGACGCCATTCTCGATTCTCTGTCATCCAAATCGGCACGGTCGCGGAACTAAATACTTAGGTGTCCTATTGTCAAAGTCCCTGAACGAGAAGACCTAGGGATAAGTTTCAGAAGACGACAGTATCGTCTGTCGAATTATACATCAATCGAGGCAAACATTTTCAATTTTCATTCTCAAAATTCGAGGAAACTCTGTCATCAAAATCGGCACGGTCGCGGAACTAAATACTTAGGGGTCCTATTGTCAAAGTCCCTGAACGAGAAGACCTGGGGATCAGTTTCAGAAGACGACAGTATCGTCTGTCGAATTATACATCAATCGAGGCAAACATTTTCAATTTTCATTCTCAAAATTCGAGGAAACTCTGTCATCAAAATCGGCACGGTCGCGGAACTAAATACTTAGGTGTCCTATTGTCAAAGTCCCTGAACCAGAAACCTGGGGATCAGTTTCAGAAGACGACAGTATCGTCTGTCGAATTATACATCAATCGAGGCAAACATTTTCAATTTTCATTCTCAAAATTCGAGGAAACTCTGTCATCAAAATCGGCACGGTCGCGGAACTAAATACTTAGGGGTCCTATTGTCAAAGTCCCTGAACGAGAAGACCTGGGGATCAGTTTCAGAAGGCGACAGTATCGTCTGTCGAATTATACATCAATCGAGGCAAACATTTTCAATTTTCATTCTCAAAATTCGAGGAAACTCTGTCATCCAAATCGACACGGTCGCGGAACCAAATAGTTAGGGGTCCTATTGCCAATATCCCTAAACGAAAAGACCCAGGGATCGATTTCAGAGGACCGACAGTGTCGTCTTTCAAATTAGATATTAATTATGGGCAATAATTTTCAAAGGTAGTACTGATCGCCAAAATTCGAACAAACGGCCACTGTTCGGGGAACACGACCACCCAGCACTTAATTGCCAGATAAACGACAGTGTCCGCGTTTTTGCGCGGTTAGGAGGCACATCGTGGCAGTTCAAGATGAAAGAAACGACCGTTGGCCGGCGAGAGTAGACTTCCGACGTTGAACGCAGCTCGTAGGAGTCGCATTCCACGCTAAATACATTAAGAATGCTATACTCATTCCTCTCGAGTCATTCGTGGTCGACCGTTGCAACCCCGACGGAATTAATTTCCGCGAACGTTTCCATTAGCGCGGTGGAACTCGCGGTTCGCCACCTCTGTCGTCGGATAGCCAACATTTTACCGGTGCTGAACGTTGTGAAACTGCGTCCAATCAAACTCTGCGAAATTATCTCCCCGGGATCGTCCGTGTCACGAGCTTGGGTATCAAATGCACTGAGAATTGACTCTGCTTTAATCGTAACAGCGATGTAAAAGTTGAACTCATAATTCTAAAATTGGTCTAAGACAACATTGCTTTAAACCTAATCAACTCAATGTAATTTTGACCATATTGCCAAAAATGAACTGTTACAAATAGTGCTTGTTATTTCAACGAGAAATGTACGACTTGGACCACTTTCTTAATTACGGGCAAGACTAATTATCGAACAATATTCACACTGTCAAAAAATAGATCCTGCGTACGCATTGTCGGAAGAGAGATCTCTCTCCGTTGGTTCGCATATTCGCTAATCGAAACCGTGCGACCCAGAGCAAGCATCCTGGCCTAGCGGATCGATCGGATCGTCGACTCAACGATAACGGTGCAGATAATTACGGGAAATGGGTGAACGGATGATTCGATCGGTAATACGGGCATCGCCACGGTATCTCTAAGGACATCGGACCGCTTAAGTAGGATACCAGGAGCAACCTGTTCAACGAGAAAATAGTGCGTGAAGCGAAGAGTTGCAAACCGGGGATACCGGGAGGCAGAGCTAATTGATCAACGCGCGCGCTCGGGTTTTAGTTGTTCCTCGTGTGCGAGGATCGGCTTGCGCGATCTGCGACGGTGATACCGATCTTGTTAATTAATTTATCCCGGGAATGGGATAACCGTCCAACAGATTCCTCTCGATGTCCTCGATATCTGGGTCGGTCGGCGAACAGTCATAAATGGAGATACAATGGAGGACAGTCTCGCTCCATTTTGGATCGCGGTTAAATTGCCGTGACCGAAGAGGGAATTATTTGAACATTGTTTTCCTTGGAGAATGGATTCTACGTGTATTTTGCTGTTACAGGTTGTCACGAAATTATGTGTCACGGCCAGCATAGCGCGATTCTACACCCACGATTTCAAAACCAATGTAGAAAAACAAAATTCAAAACTAGGATAGGGACTAACTGAGCACTATGAATAAAATTATATACATCTCCATATGGTCCTTATGGCCAGTAGAACACGATTGAACAAATAAATGTTGTATTTTTTAACCTTGATATTCAAATTCAAGGTCAATTTTGCCGGGAGTTTTTTATGTCAATTTCCAGTAAATCGTAGGTGTAGAATCACGCTATGTTGGCCGTGACATCCTGTACATAATTAAATTTTAAAGGATCCTGCAAGCGTTAGAAAAGTGAAATGGTTGCGTCTTAGAATTCGCACATAAAAGTTCATATTTTGTCGAGATCTAGGTGTCACGGATTGCTACCAACAGCGTGAAACGAACATGTGTCCTAACGCTGGTGCAGGAGACACTTGGCGTGTCTTTCTTCTGGTCGAAATCATGTCGGCCGCCTCTTTGACACGATCTAATCAGCGAGGAGCCTCGTCGATCGTCATTCTCGTTAATTTATCCGACTGGCAAAAAGGACACCGCTTCGGCGCCCGCTGAGAGAGCCACTCTCGAGTCTCTCTCTGAAGTCTCTTTCTCTTTCTGTTTGAATGCGCCCCGTGGCCTGCGACCGACTGCAACAAAAAGCAATTGGCGGCGAGGAGAACGAGTACCGGTTATTTAACGCCGTCGTTGCCTTTATGCCACTTATCGGGGCCCGGCCGCGTCGTTCTCGTTGCACGAGTTTTAACTGTACCCCACCCTTTCCAGCCGATGTAACAGTACCGTCATTCCCGTCTTACTATGCAGCCCGTGGGCTCATTCATTATTCATACGCCGAGCTGATACCCCGGCTCATAACGTGAGCGTATGCAGTCCGGTAATCGCTGAAAATTCGAAGGTTGAGCCCCTGGCCCAACCAGGCCTGGCCCAACCCGAGGCCCGATTAACGGATCGTTGTACCACACTCTCCTGGACGGCAGACCTCGCCGAACGTAATCCGCGGATCGTTCGCCGAACGACTTTTTAAACGACTCCCTCGACCGACACCATCGATTCACGTTTATTCACCTGTCGTCTTAGCGCCTCGCGATCGATGCCAATTTGTCGACTCCCAGAATACCTCGAATTCATTCAATTTTTCACACGTTCTCCGTTGTGCAACGCTCAAAGCAATAGATTTATTGAATAATTTCTCTATAATACAGCTTTGCATTGTCAACGATAAGAAAGCCGTTTCCAGTTTTTTAAAAATTCGTTAAGGGTGCCTCGCGTGTAGTTTGCCACCCCTTTTTTTCTGGTACCAAAGTAACAAAAATGCGAAAGTTAGGAATGGCGAAGGATGCAATAAGTACGTAAATAATAAATGTTCGATCAATTGCTCGAACCTGTGCGCCGAAACCATCACACATTTATTACTAACATTTCGATCGAAAAACACATAGAAAGTAGGTTACTGTGAATTATGATACTAAAAGAGTAGGACAGGTTCGGAATGAGTGAGACACAAAAAGAATGAGAGAAGGTATGGACAGGATGCGTGAAATAAGATAGATTTCTACAAATAGGTTAATGCAAACCAAGTCACATTTCTTAGCTGTAAGGCTAAAATAAAGCAAGTTCTATTCTATAACATCTTGTGGACCTAGTATACATAATCGGTTGATGATTTTCTCTGGACTCCTCTGCGCGTTAAAATTTGTCTACCCATGGTTAATCTTTCCGTTCATACTCCCAGTATTCTGAAAAAGCAAGATGAAAAAGATGTACCTCGCATCCTGTAATATAAGCTTGAATTGAATCTCGTGTAGTAGCAAAGTTGGATGCTGGCGCCGGCAAAGAGTTCGACATCTATACGGCCCTTAATACCAGCCCTGACAAGGATTTAGGTGCTTGATCTATCTGGTTTTAGCCGAAGGCCCTGCGTGATCGCCGTTGATCACATGATAGAATCGTCACTGTGTCCGATCGGGTAGCGTCATTCACTTATCCTCGTTGATCGGCCCTTGCATCGGAGTAAACGTGAACGACAGCCGTTCCCCGCGTTTTAATGGTGCATTAGGGTTGGGGAAAGGGGGCAGGGATGATGAACGAGACGGTCGTTCAGTCGACGCCTGCCTCGAGGTCCATTATGCAGATCGAGGATCTGTTATTATCGAGTGATCACCTCTCGGATATATGTTGCCGCAGTTTGTACCGGCGTTGCGCACACATAACCCGCGCCGCGGCTACAAATTACGCGACAGGAAGAGCATAACGTTACCTCAACCATAATGCCCGTCCGTTTGTTTACTCTCCTCCGGGGGTAATCACGGGACTTCTTGCGGGAATATTGATTCCGAAACGCGATTTTCAGTCCGGCCGATAATAATCACCGGTTTCCCTTCAGGAAATTACCCGGTCGCCTCTATCGCCTTCATTTTCCAAGATTTATGGTCCCGCTTCATTCGGAAACAGCGTGGATTTCCAATTTTTCGTTTTACGACAGGACATTTTGCAGAAGGTTGGATTTACCGGACAATATTGCGAGATTTTTCTTCTGGGTGCGCGTGCGGTTTTACTCGAAGACTGCTTGGTCACACGCGAAGGTCACCCGATGCACCCGTGTTTACGTACAGTCGATTGGGTTTCTTTTGCATTCCGCGGGATGGCAGCTCTCCCCCCTTTCTCTGAAAAGAACAATAATTTTCATTTCGCCGCGGCCTTGATAGACCGGCACAAGTGATCGGACCGCATTCCAGAAGTCGCAAGAAAGTCGTGCCACGGGGCACGCACTGCGATTCAGTATAATAATGCGGAGAGCTTGTTTGTTGGCCCACAACCGCTTCTTCTGCTCCCGATCGTTTATCAGACACCGAGCAAATAGACGCCTCTAAATTTTATCCGGAAAGATCTTCTAATAATCCGCGTAAGTCGAGGATTTACCGTATTTTAATACCGACGTAGGTTCCTCTTGAAACAATGGCCTCTCTCCTGTTCAGATGCGGCCGATGACATAATCCGCACGATGCAACGGGAGCGCAGTAACGAGGATAGATAGCTTAACGCAATACACCTGTTTCCTTATTAACGATGACATCAGTATCTTAACGCATTGCACTCTTCGAGCGGTGTATAATCAGGTGTGGCTAATGGCCTAACAGTGCATCCACTTTGTATCCTATGCGGAACCTGTATCTCAACCCCATGCGCTTCGTCAGCCCGTTGAAACGAGTACTACTACCTGACTGATCTCGTTAACGCCTCTGCTTTCAACCTCGATTTCATTTTATTTGTTTATAATTTGACGCTCGATCTTCCTGACGCGATCGTTGCTGCGATTAACGCTTGAGAAATCGTTGAAGCGCTAACAGAGCGACCGTATTACTCGAGATTAAGAGTAATTACTAGACTGCCGATAGATACAGAAATTAAAAATCCGATCGTTAACATATACGAGCTGCGTTTTTACTCCTTTTCTTAATTAGTTAGGTAAGTTGCTCGTTTTATGCATTGATGATAAAAGTGGCAAGATCAATTACAACACAGAAGTGAAACAATTCAGACAATTTTTATTTCGCACGAAAATCCGCAGGCTACTAATTAATGTCAGAAATGTTGGCTCTCGAGTTTTCGTTTCGAGTTGTCCATTCTATTCATTTATGATAAAAGTGGGAAGATCAATTACAACACAGAAGTGAAACAATCCAGACAATTTTTATCTCGCACAAAAATCCGCAGTGTACTAATTAATGTTAGAAATGTTGGCTCTCGAGTTTTCGTTTCGAGTTGCCCATTCTATGCATTTATGATAAAAGTGGGAAGATCAATTACAACACAGAAGTGAAACAATCCAGACACTTTTTATTTCGCACAAAAATCCGCAGGCTACTAATTAAAGTAAAAAATGTTGGCTCTCGTGTTTTCGTTTCGAGACTGTTTAGCTTCGGCGTTAGTCGAGTCGTTTTCGAAGGTCCTGCTTTCTGCGGAGCCGGCAGAACGCACAATCGGTTTCTCGTTCCCGGTGACCATACTATCACGAGCCCAAGGCCGCGTTGCACTTCTTACTTTTCTCGTGACGCAACCGACCGATGCAAGCCCATTTTATCATAGCGAGGAGATACTCATCCAGCGGACTCTCACTCGGCGAGCTGACTATTAAAACCCGGTGTGTTTACGCAACGATATTATACCAATGGACGGCGCGTACATTCCGCTCTTTTACTTTATTCCTCCGCGAACTCTCGCGCGCTCGCTTGCTTGCGGCTCGCTCACGCACGTGCACACAGACGTGTTCACGATGGAATGCGAATATCATTGTACCAGAAGTCCACCGATCCCTTCCCATAAATTCTGCGAGCGCATTATGCGGTTGCATTCACCTGATCCGCGCCGACTGTGCGCCCGAGAACTCATGCACCGAACGGATGCGCGAGTTTTAATGAAACGCGCAGAAGGAGAGAAACGTCCGGAGGCTAATGAATGTTTCATCGTCGAACATAATTTATGCCCGTGAGAGAACCGATCGGAATCTCTTTATTATACTTGTACGAACTTTCCCCGATGACACCTCCGGGGAACGATTTTCGCGGAGCTACCTGCTGATCGCATGTAACTCGTGGTTCCTCGTCGATCACGCTATCTGTGAACGTTCTTCTCGATCTGATCGCAAACATTATGATTGCAGGTTCGACTGGAGAGTATAGGAGCCGAGGATATTGTGGATGGAAACCCGAGGCTGATCTTGGGTCTGATCTGGACGATCATCCT
Organism: Lasioglossum villosulum; assembly: GCA_963971365.1. Classification (NCBI taxonomy): domain Eukaryota; kingdom Metazoa; phylum Arthropoda; class Insecta; order Hymenoptera; family Halictidae; genus Lasioglossum; species Lasioglossum villosulum. The sequence goes on from OZ020495.1 coordinate 48,784,208, forward strand.
CAGGTTCCAGATCCAAGAGATCGAGATCGACGTGGACGAGGAAAATGACAGCAGCGAGAAGAAATCGGCGAAGGATGCTCTTCTGCTTTGGTGCCAGAGAAAGACCAATGGGTATCCTGGTGTTAACATACAGGACTTCACTGGTACGTTCAAACAAAGGACATCTGGTAACGCGTTGATTGCCATCTCAACTATGTATTTCTAGACTGTGGATTATATGCATTTATGGTAAAGATGAGTAGGTGTAATTTGAAGCAGCAAAAATGTTAGGAGAATTTAAAGGTACCATTGTATGATTTTTAATCTACTAAATATATTAAGAAAGATATTAAATTTTAACTTCACTTTACTTTCCTGGGATTCGGATGGGAAGTTTTTATTTTAAAGAAAGATCCGCAGTCTATTAATCACTTTTTCAATTACAACTCATCCAGATTTAGGCGTCAATGTACAGCGTTTACGTGAAGTTTCTTTTTCAAAGGGTCCTGGAGAAGCGGACTGGGCTTCAACGCCCTCATACACGCTCACAGACCAGACCTGGTCACTTGGTCCGAGTTACAGCAGACCAAACACATCGACAACCTCAACTATGCATTCGATGTTGCCAATTCCGAGCTGGGAATACCGCGGCTGTTGGACGCCGAAGACGTGGACACTGCGAGGCCCGACGAGAAGTCCATCATCACCTACGTCGCCTCCTATTATCACACGTTCGCCAGGATGAAGAACGAAATCAAGAGTGGCAAGAGAATCGCTAATGTGAGTGTCAATCGTTATTTTATTGTCCCCTTTCCTTGACGATGTTCCTGTTAACCTTGAACGACCTTCAACAATATCCGCAGATCGTGGGGCAAATGATGGACGCCGACAAAATGAAGATCCACTACGAGAAGCTGACCAGCGACTTGCTGGAGTGGATCAAGATGAAGATAGGTGTGCTGGAGAACCGCAGTTTCCCCAACTCTCTAGAGGGTATACAGCGAGAGCTGCTAGCCTTCAAACAATACAGAACAGTGGAGAAGCCGCCGAAGTACAAGGAGAGATCGGAGATCGAGGCTTTGTACTTTCACATAAACACTCAATTGAAGTCATTGAACCAGCCCGCGTTCACACCCCAGGAGGGCCAATTGGTGCACGACATAGAGAGGAACTGGGTGGAGTTGGAACGAGCGGAGCATCGTCGGGAAGTTGCTCTGAGAACCGAACTGCTAAGACAGGAGAGGCTAGAGCAATTAAACTACAAATTCGAGAGGAAGAGTGTCCTGCGAGAGGGTTACTTGAAGGAGATGATTCAAGTGTTAACGGACCCGAGGTACGGCAGTAATTTGGCTCAAGTGGACGCGACGGTTAAGAAGCATGAAGCAATTAGCGCAGATATTCTAGCTAGAGAAGAACGTTTCCATGATTTGACGAACATGTCCGAGGAGTTGGTTCGAGAAGTTTATCACGGTATGGAAAGGGTGCAAGTCAGGGAGCAGGAGGTGTTGCAGAAGTGGAAGGAGTTGTTGGCTCTGCTGGATCATCATAAATCGAACTTGGTTGCTCTGAGTTCTCTGATGAGCCTGATGCGGGAAATCGACACGACCTTGGCTTCGATTCAGGAGCTTCAACTCTATTTCCAGAGCACCGACGTGGGTCCACATTTGCTGGGAGTCGAGGACCTGCTGCAGAAGCACAGCTTGCAGGAGCTGCAAGTCACGGCTCTAGGAGAGACCCAGAGAAGGCTGGGTAGACAGGCGGCCACGCATCTGTCGCAACCGCAGAGCAAGGAGGTACCTCTGCTGCAACAGAAGCTAGAAATGTTGAACAGGGCGTACGACGAACTGATAGAATACAGCAAGGAGCGCAAGGCTCGTCTGGAAGACGCCAGGAATTTCTTCCATTTCTTGCAAGATCACGAGGACGAGGAATCTTGGCTGATCGAGAAGCAGAGGATCTGCAAGGCCGGGATCTCGGCGAAAGATCTACGCGCTGTGATCTCCTTGCAACAAAAACACAAGGCTCTGCAGGACGAGATGAAAGTACGAAGGCCGAAGTCCGAGCAGCTCTGCGAGGCTGGTAGGAAACTGATCGCAGACAGTCACCCATCAGCTTTGGAGATTCAGAATCGTATCGACTCGCTGCAAGAACACTGGAAGGTCCTCGAAGAGCTGGCAGCATTGAGGAAGAAACAGTTGGACGACGCTGCCGAAGCTTTCCAGTTTTACGCTGACGCCAACGAAGCTGACTCTTGGATGAACGAAAAGATGGCACTCGTGGCCTCCGAAGACTATGGCGTCGACGAACCTAGTGCTCAAGCGTTGTTGCAGAGGCACAAGGACCTGGAGGGCGAGTTAAACGCTTATAAAGGAGACGTACAGTCGTTGAACATGCAGGCCGAGAAGCTGATCAAGTCTGGTATATCGACTCTCGAGCTGTCCGCTGATCCTGAGCCTGTCGCGGAGCTGGAGCAAGAAGAATGGAGCAAGGAGATAAGACTGGTGCCTCAGGAGGAGTGGGTCGACGAAGTTGTGGAGAGAATGGAGTCGAGAACGGTCCTCGAGGACAGGCTCGTACCTCAGGTGAAAAGTTTGTATCCGTTCAGCGGGCAGGGTATGCACACGGTGAAGAACGAGATAATGTTCCTGCTGAACAAGACCAATCCGGATTGGTGGAGCGTTAGGAAAGCCGACGGCAGCGACGGATTCGTTCCAGCGAACTATGTCCGCGAGGTGGAGCCTAAGGTGATCCAGGTGCAGGTCAAGAGGCCGGAAAAGGTCAAGGTCTCGCAGAGGGTGAAGAAAACGAAAATGGTGAAGCAGATGGTGCCGGTTAGACGGGTGAAGTCCATCAAGTCCACGGTGAAACCGATCAAGAGGAAGACTGCCAGCGACGGCGACAGCGTCGAGAAACGACAGAAGAAGATCAACGACACCTACAGCGAGCTGCAGGAGCTAGCAGTGAAGCGGCATGCGTTGCTAGAGGATGCTATCAGATTGTACGGCTTCTATCGCGAGTGCGACGACTTCGAGAAGTGGATCAAGGATAAGGAGAAGATGCTGAGGGCTGACGACTCTCGCGACAACGTAGAGACCGCGAAGAGGAAATACGAGAAGTTCCTGACTGATTTGTCAGCCTCCGGTAAACGCGTGGAGGCTATCGATTCCGCTGTGGACGAGTTCGTCAGACAGGGTCACAGTCAGCTGGACAAGGTCAAGGCCAGACAGAGGCACATTCATCAGCTGTGGAATCACTTGAACTTGCTAAAGGCGCAGAAGGAGAAGAGTTTGGAGGGAGCGTCTAGTGTGGAGCTGTTCAACAGGACCTGCGACGAAGCACACGATTGGATGCTGGAGAAGATCACACAGTTGGACACGGCAGAACTCGGACCTGATCTTAAGACAGTCCAAGCGCTGCAGAGAAGGCATCAGCACCTGGAGAGGGAGCTAGCGCCGGTCGAAGAGAAGGTACGAAAGCATTGTAAAAGATTTTTTAGCTCGCAGTGTGTTTAAAAAGATGAAAGTTAACATTTAAATTCCTTGTTCCAGGTTCGAAAAGTGAACCTGTTGGCTAACAGCGTGAAGAGCTCTTATCCTCACGAGCTGAACAACGTGAACGCCAGGCAAAATGAGATCAAGGAACTGTGGAACCAAGTTCAAACGAAAGCTAAGGAACGCAGGTCCAGGCTGGAGGATGCAGTGGGCCAGCAGATTTTCATGAACAGTTCGAAGAACCTGATCAACTGGGCTGCAGATGTGCAAGAAACGATGAAGGTGGAGGAGCCTGTTCGAGATGTGGCAACTGCTGAGCAGTTGCGGAAGCAGCACATGGAGCTCGGGGAAGAGATCAAAACGCGGGAAGACGAGTAAGGGAGTCTTTCTGTATCATTTGAATTCTTATTTCTTTTTATTCTTGAATTTTACGCGTTCTCTAGGTTCCGAGAGGTTGAGGAACTCGGAACTCAGCTGCTACACCGCAATCCAGCTCTGGTGGACGTCAGCGAACGTTTGGATAAATTGTTTGGTTTGTATCAAGCTGTGACATCGGATTGGATGGCCAAAGAGGCTCGTCTTCAGCAGTGCTTGGAGCTGCAGCAGTTCAATCGCGAAGCGGATCAAATCGAAGCTACCACTAGCGCTCACGAAGCGTTCCTGGACTTCACCGATCTGGGAGAGTCTCTGGACGACGTTGAAGCGTTGCTGAAGCAGCACGAAAAGTTCGAGAACACTCTTCAAGCGCAGGACGACAGACTGAAGGCGTTTAGCGACATGGCTGACAAGCTGATCGCCCAGGATCATTATGACCGAGACTAGTAAGTGTCTTGACAATGATCGATACGAGTAAGAGTGACAAGAGAACTTTAATACAATCGATTATCTTTTCCAGCATCAACGAGAGGAGGAATCAGGTTTTGGCAAGGAGAATGGCAGTCAAGGACGCTGCTCAGCGTCGTCGAGCTGCGCTGCAGGCCGCTGAACATTATCAACAGTTCTCTGCAGAGGTAGACGACCTGAGAGACTGGTTGGGTGACAAAATGAAAACCGCGTCCGACGAAAGCTACCGTGATCTAAATAATCTGGAACGGAAGCTTCAGAAACACGAGGCTTTCGAGAGAGAACTGCGGGCCAATGAGGGACAACTGAGGGCTGTAAACAAAGCTGGGAAAGCTCTGATATCCGAGGAGAATTATCGATCAGATGACGTGGGTGAAACACTGAAGGAACTGAACGATCAATGGGACAGATTGGTAGCGTTGTCTTTAGAAAAAGGTCGCAGACTGAGGCAAGCTGCCTCTCAGCACGGCTACAACCGAACAATGGAAGATGCTAGGTTGAAGCTGGAAGAAATAGAGAACTGTCTGCAGAGCAAACAAGTTGGAGTAGATCTTAGAAGTTGCAAAGAGTTACTGAAGAAGCACCAGACACTTGAGAGTGACATGTGCCAGTGGGAACAGAAGGTCGACGATCTCGTCGCTATGGGTGAAGAGATGGCCCACGAAGGACACTTTGATGCTGCGAATATCTTGAAGACTAGCCAAGCGACTCAGAGAAAGTACGTAGCATTCTTTGGTAAATCATATTTAATTATATTATCGAGGAACCGTTGTTTAAATTAATTTGTTTACAGGTTCCGCAGCTTGAAAGAACCAGCCAAGAGGAGGCGAGAAGCGTTGGAAGAGAGCTTGCGTTTCCACAAGTTTGGCTTCGAACTGGACGCCGAGTTGCAGTGGATAAAGGACCATCTTCCGCAGGCGTCTTCGACCACGCTCGGGCAGAATCTGCATCAAGCGCAGACCTTGCACAAAAAGCACAAAAAGCTCGAGGCTGAGATCGCTGGACATCAACCCATGATCGACAAGACTTTAGCTTCTGGACAGACCTTGATCGACCAAGCCCATCCAGAAAAGAAAAAGGTAAAACCTAGTGCTACGGATACGTGTGCAGATGTTTTCAGAGCGGTACAGAATTGTTACATAGTCACATACAGCATCTAAAATAAAGATTTACACTTTTTGCACAGTTGGGACTGTTAGGAGAATATTGGGTATGCAGAGGTAAGGTTAGCACAAATGCATGGATGATGTTGTTTTATTTACCGTGATAACATACTGTAAGTCTTTAACAGGATTTTTTTTCATTTAATCAAAACATTGGAGAGCAGAACATTTTCCGAGGAGGAAGTGTAATACATTTCCGAACGCATGCATGTGCTTCTCTTACATCGTTCAGACAGAAATTATAATGAATAATAAAGAGTTCGTACACAGTGATTAGTGAAGTTTTATTTAGTGCAACTAATATACAATTTTTCGTCGTAGCTGTATTATATATTCGTGTAAGCGTTATGCATTCGTGTTCTTCTTTGAATATAACGATGTTGAAAGTATCGTTGGTGCGTAGATACGAGAACTATGCGACGAACTCGACGATGCTTGGAGGGACCTGCAGGAGAAAGCAGGAGAAAGGAGCAAGGCTTTGGATCTGTCGTTGAAGGCGCAGGAGTTCTTCTTCGAAGCTGGTGAAGTTGAGAGCTGGCTGAACGAGAAGAACGATGTTCTCAGCTCGACAGACTATGGCAGAGATCGTGACGCTGCTACAAAATTATTAACGAAACACAAGGTATAATAAAATAGACTGTTCCTAGAAAATAATCTAAAATATCAAGATCCACGTTAATGCTTCTGCTATTTCTAGGCTGTCGAATTGGAATTAGACACGTACAATGGTATAGTGACGGAAATGGGACATACAGCTAGTGCCATGATCAATGCAAAGCATCCCGACAGCAAGGCGATAGGAAACAAGCAACAAGCGATAGCGCAGCAGATGAGGGCACTGCAGAGGCTAGCCACAGTGAGACAACAGCGTTTAATGGAGAGCATGTATCGCCACGAATACTTTTTGGAAAGCAGAGAATTGGAACAGTGGATCAAGGAGCAAGAACAAGCAGCTGCGTCCGAGGACTATGGACAAGACTATGAACACTTGCTGATACTGCAAGCCAAGTTCAACGACTTCAAACACAGAATAGAGGCTGGCTCCGAGAGGTTCAATCAGTGCGAGGAACTGGCCAGAAAACTGATCGCGAACGAGAGCCCTTACATTCAAGACATCGAGAAAAGACAGGAACAATTAGGGTGAGAACTCGGGGCTGTTTAATTTGGTTTTAGAGTTCTTTCAAACACTTGGGGTGCATGTAGAATTTTTACCTTGGTTCTAATAGACTGGCACCTACTTAGATTCATTATTAGTCGATAAAATTGTATGATAGAAGTGTCCAGGTGAAAGTATAAATTTCTTCTCCTTCTAAAAAGTTTTATATTTAATGAAAGAACGGTGTTGGGCCACTAACTATCTTTTGCACATATATTTAATGCAGAGCTGACGACGATGACCCTGTAAGTCAAGTCCGGAAGCAACACAATGCGATGCTGTAAGTAAACGCATTAAATGCATAATTGTAGGCTGTTGTGATGGTTTTTAGAAGCGTGGCTTTTCTCGAGTTCGTTAATGGTTGCAAGCATTGTGTCAACATATTAATATCGATTGTATTCATTAGGGAATCCTGGCAACATCTTCTTGGACTCATTCGGAACCGCGAGCAAAGGTTGCAAGCAGCAGGAGAGATCCATAGATTCCATCGTGACGTCGCCGAAGCTCTGTCTCGTATCCAAGAGAAGGAAGCAGCGTTGCCAGAAGATCTAGGACGTGATTTGAACTCTGTCTTAGCGCTGATTCGGCGGCACGAGGGCTTTGAAAATGATCTAGTCGCTTTAGAGGCGCAGCTGCAGGTCCTGGTCGAGGATGCATCGAGACTGCAAGCGCATTATCCAGGAAACAACGCCGTGCACATTGATCAGCAACAGCAGATCGTCGTTGCTCAGTGGGACGAGCTGAAAGAGAGATCCGCTCACCGAAGAGATCAGCTGCAAGCTAGTTGCGACTTGCAGCGCTTCTTAACTCAGGTCAGAGACTTGATGAACTGGGCAGCAGGACTGCGTGCCACGATGTCCACCGAAGACAAAGTGAGAGACGCGGCGAGTGCGCAGATTTTAAAGGCTGAGCACGAAGCATTGAAGGGGGAGATTGAGGCTAGAGAAGACAGTTTCAGTTCTGTTCTCGATCTGGGAGAAGCTATGGTTCAAACCGGCCATTACGCTGCTTTGGAGGTGGAGGAGAAATGTAACCAACTGCTCGACGAAAGGCAAAAGTTGCACACCGCTTGGCAACAGAAGAAGGTTCATCTCGATCAATTGATAGACCTGCATTTCTTCTTGCGAGACGCCAAGCAGTTGGACAACCTGTCGACCACTCAGGAAGCTGCGCTCAGTGGAGACAACTTCGGGGACTCTGTGGAAGAAGTGGACGCCCAAGTCAAGAAGCATAACGAATTCGAGAAACTGTTAGTGACCCAGGAAGAGAAGCTGATCATCCTCCAGAAGCACGGAGATAAATTGTTGGATCAAAATCACTTCGATTCCCCGACGATAGAGAAGAGGTTGAACGAAGTGGTGCAGAGGCGAGCAAGAATTGTAAACCTGTACTTAGCCAAGCGAAAAAGACTGGAAGCGGGTTTGTTGCACGCGCAGTTCGTCAGAGACGTGGCTGAAGCAGAATCTTGGATCGGCGAGAAGCAGAAGAAACTGGAAGCCGAGGCGTCGAAGGGCGAGGTGTCCAGTTTGGAGGACAAGATCAAGAAACTACAGAAGCACCAGGCGTTCCAGGCAGAGTTGGCTGCGAACCAGAGTAGAATCTTGGAGATCCAAGCTAAAGGTGGGACTCTACTGGCTGAGAAGCATCCAGCCAGCGCAGAAATTCGCGAACAGCTGGTACACCTGCATGCCTCTTGGAGAAAGCTGTTGTTCGAGTCTGAAAATCGTGGTAGAGGTTTGGAAGAGGCGCAGGATATCCTCGAGTTCAACAATCAGGTGGAGAAGATCGAGGCTTGGATCAGAGACAAGGAGATGATGGTGCAAGCTGGAGACACTGGGAAGGATTACGAGCACTGCTTGAGTCTGCAACGAAAGCTGGATGACGTGGACAGCGACATGAGAGTGGACGACTCGAGAATAAAGACTATTAACGCTTTGGCGGATAAATTGATTAAACAGGGTAGGGACAACGAATCGAAAGCGATTCACCAGCGCAGAGATAATTTCAATAACAAATGGAAGGGTCTGCAGGGAGCGTTGAGCGCGTACAGGGAGATGCTGGCTGGCGCGTTGGAGATCCATTTATTCAACAGAGACATAGACGACACGAGCCAGAGAGTGATCGAGAAATCCATTGCCATGAATACGTCGGACGTAGGGAAAGATCTACCGGCGGTCGAGCACTTGCAGAGGAAGCAGGAGGCCATGGAGAGAGATATGACTGCCATCGAAGAAAAGTTGAAGGAGCACAAAGCAGAGGCTAGAGAACTGTCCAAGAAGTATCCGGACAAAGCACCTCAGATCAATGGAATATTATCGGAGTTGCAGTCCAACTGGGACGACCTACACCGGTACACCCAGCATCGTCGCGAAGCTTTGAACCAGGCGTACACGTTGCATAAGTTCCAAGCCGATCTACACGAGCTGGAACTCTGGGTGGCGGACACTATAAAACGCATGGACGAGTCTGAACCACCAACCACGATATCGGAGGCTGAGGCTCTGTTGGAACTTCATCAGGAAAGGAAAGCCGAGATCGATGGAAGACAAGACACGTTCAAAGCCTTGAAAGAACACGGCCAGAAGCTGCTCGCCATCAACGAGGATGTGAATGGGAATCTAGAACATCTAGAGGAACTTCGAGAGGGGCTGGTCAGTGCTTGGGAGAGTAGGAGACAGAAGTTGACACAGGCGCACCAGCTGCAGTTGTTCCAGGAACAGGTAGGTACATTTAAATTAATCCTTAGCTTCGATAGACTGCTTGTTGATTGACGCAATTCTTTTAGGCTGATCAAGCCGACAGCTGGCTGGCTACGAAGGAAGCGTTCCTCAACAACGACGATCTCGGTGAATCCTTGTCCGGTGTTGAGGCGTTGTTGCGGAAGCACGAAGAGTTCGAGAAGATGTTGGTGTCGCAATTGGGTCGCATCGAGGAGTTAGAAAAATTCGCGAATGAAATCTTGTTCAAAGACCATGCCGATGCGGGTACTATTAAACAGAGACTGACATCCGTTTGCGCTAGACGGGACAGACTGCAAAACAGCTCGAGAGCGAGGAGGAAGAAATTGATGGAGAGTCACCATCTGCATCAGTTCCTACGAAATATCTACGAGGTCGAAGGCTGGTTGCATCAGAAACAACAGGTGGCCAGCGACGAGAATTACAGGGACTCGTCGAATCTGCAAAGTAAGATTCAGAAGCATGCTGCCTTCGAAAGTGAACTGATGGCGAATAAAGGGAGAGTCGCTGCTGTCGTTGGCGAAGGCGAGGCTTTGATCGAAGAGAACCATTACGCCTCGGACAGTATCCAAGAACGTTTGGATGAACTGGAAGCTGAATGGCGTCATCTTCAAGAGACCAGCGAGTTGAAGAAGAGCAGATTAAACGATGCTTATCAGGCTCTGCTGTTCGGCCGTACTCTGGACGAGTTCGAGACGTGGATGGACGAAGTGGAGACTCAGTTGCAGTCCGAGGATCACGGGAAAGACCTGTCCAGTGTAGCCAATTTGCTGAAGAGACACACCAACTTGGAGAACGATATTTTAGGCCACAACGATGCCTGCGAAACGATCAAGGAAACCGCATCTAGTTTCCAGAGATCGAATCATTTCATGTGCGACGAGATTCAAGAGAGAGCGATGGTTACTATAAACAGATACCATAGCTTGCAAGAACCAATGCAGATACGAAGAGACAATTTAGAAGACGCGAAATTGTTGCATCAGTTCGCGAGAGACGTCGAGGATGAAATGCATTGGCTGTCGGAAAAGGAGCCTTTGGCGGCTAGCAATGACCTGGGCAGTTCACTGACAACCGTACAGAGACTGCAGAAGAAGCATCATTCCTTGGAAGCTGAGTTAATATCCAGAGAGCCAGTAGTCACTTCTTTAGTCAGCAGAGCGAACGTTATGATGAGAAGCGGGCATTTCGCGTCAGAGAAGATCGAGAAACTGTCGCAGGAGCTACAAGAGAAACTGTCGCACCTCAGGGACCTGGCTAGCGTTCGCAAGTTGCGTTTGCTAGACGCTGTGGAATCGCAAATGGTAATTAATTACAATTAGACTGTGGATTTCCATGCATTTATGAAGAATATGCATAAATATATTATTATGTTGTTTGAAATGTAAATAATTTATTGAGAATACGTCACATGTGTTTTACACTTTCAGTTCTACGCTGAGGCTGCCGAAACCGAGCAATGGATCAAAGAAAAATACCCTCAGTTGACGTCCACCGATTACGGGAAAGACGAAGACTCGGTTCAATCGTTACTGAAGAAGTTGGAGGAGATCGAACGAGACCTCATCGGCTTCGAGAATACCATCGGCAATTTGAGAAAGCTTTCGCACGGACTGATAGAGAGGCATCACTTCGATAGCAAGAACATTACTCAGAAGCAGACCGAGATCGAACAGAAGTTTAAAGAATTACAGAAGCTCAAGGAATATAGGTTCCAAAGACTCAGAGAGAGTGAAAAGTTCTTCAAATTTGTCAGACAAGCTGACGAGGTCATTGAATGGATTGGGGATCAGACTACAGTAAGATTTTTATTCTTCTTCATTGGGTACATAAGTTATAATAACCTACATACATATGTGTGTCTTGTACTCTTCTAGGTAGCGGCTTCGGAAGACTACGGTCGCGACGTGGAGCACGTCGAGCTCCTGATTCAGACCTTTGACAACTTCCTAGCTGGCTTGACAACCAGCGAAGGTCGTGTCTCTGCAGTGCTGGAGAAAGGCCAGAAATTGATAGAAGAGAATAATCCTGAGAAGAGTAAAATCCTGATGAAGATCGATGAAACGAAGCAGCAGTGGGAGGACATAAAGGAGTTGGCGCATGCACGACAAGACGCGTTAGCAGGTGCAAAGCAGGTGCACATGTTCGACAGAACTGCGGATGAAACTATCTCGTGGATCCAGGAGAAGGAAACAGCTCTGAGCTCCGATGGCTATGGTCACGACTTGGAGACCATTCAGGCGTTGGTTAGGAAGCACCAAGGTTTTGAGACAGATTTGGGTGCAGTGAAGGAACAGGTATTTCTTTGTTCATGTTACACATAAACAGACAGCGGATCTTTATGCAAAATAAACATTGATGTTCTTTCCTGGCTAATGGATTCATAATATTATTAATATTCATAATGGTGATCTTGCTTTCAGGTGGAATTATTAATGGAAGAGGCTTCTAGGTTGATAGAACTATTTCCGGATGCTCGTACGCACATAGACGTGAAGCATCAAGAAGCTGAAGCAGCTTGGAACGAGCTGCTGGAGAAGGCTGCTCAGAGACGAAGCAAACTATCTCAAGCAGAGCAGTTGCAGTCGTACTTAGGCGAATATAGAGACCTGATGTCTTGGATCAACGAGATGATAGCCAAGGTGACTGCTCCGGATCTGGCTCGAGATGTTCCGGGCGCTGAAGTTCTGATATCCAGACACAGCGAGTATAAAACCGAAATTGAGACGCGAAACGAAGCATTCGACAAGTTCTACAAGACTGGCCAGGAGTTGATAGAGCAAGGTCATTTCTTGGCGAAGGAGATCGAGGAGAAGGTGTCCGTGTTACAGCACCGGCAGCAATTCCTCAAGGACACGTGGGAACAGAGGAGACGTATATACGAGCAAAACCTGGACACGCAGTTGTTCAAACGGGAAGCCGAGACGCTGGAGAACTGGATAGTCAGCAGAGAGCCTATGTTGCACGACGAGACATTGGGTGAGAGTATTCCGCAGGTGGAGGAACTGATAAGAAAACACGAGGATTTCGAGAAGACTATCGAGGCTCAGGAAGACAGGTTCAGCGCCCTCAGGCGAATAACCAAGCTGGAGAAGGCGTTCCAGAAGCAACAGGAGGCTGAGATGGCAGCGAGGCAGGCGGAGAAAGAAAGAGTAGAGCGAGCACGCTTGGAGGAGAGGAAACGCAAGGAAGTACAGAGGATTACCGAAGAAAGGAAGCGTGAAGAGGAGCGAAGAAGACTACTGGATAGTCCTCATCGCACTGTTCACGATGAGATCAATGGCACAACAGACGAACACGAGTCCATCAATAAACTATCACCTTTAAAGGCTGCCATTTCCCCGGAGAACTTGGACGTAACACCGAATCAAAAGTCGCACGGTATTTCTCACGTGTTCGGCGAGAAGCTGAGGAGAACAACTCCCGACATCAAGAGGGCTGAGAGTATGAAGGTGGACACCAAGAAACCCAGAAGAACGCCCAGCTTCACGACAAGGAGGAGGACTCAGAGCTTCAGGAAGCTTCAAAGGATGGAGAACATGGATACGTTACCTCCGGTAGAGATTCAGGGTTTGTTGGAAAGGAAGCACGAACTGCAGAGCGCTGGCAAAAAGGCAGCAGTTAGATCCTGGAAGCAGTATTACACGGTACTGTGCGGACAGCTGCTGTGCTTCTTCAAGGATACAGAGGACTTCCGGCTGAGCAAGGCTGCTACTGCTCCTATCACCATCTTCAACGCCATATGTGAGAAAGCGGACGACTACACTAAGAAGAAGAACGTATTCAGGTTGAAGTGTACAGACGGATCCGAATTCCTGTTTCTTGCACCTAGTCAGCAAGAGATGGAGGACTGGGTCAACAAGATATCCTTCCACGCTAAACTACCACCCAGCCTTCAGCTTCTCAGCTATGACGAGTCACAAAAGGAGGGTCTAGAAAGATTGCAGAATGCTGAAGCAGCGGAACACGCTGACGACAATCTATCAACCGGAAGCAGCCGTGCTTCCACCCCTGAACTCGAGAGAAAGAACTCCGTGATCAGACGCGACATGCCCAACCAACATTCTCCCAGCAACGTTCAGATCGAGTTCCTCCAGATGCACAGGCAGAACCAGCAGAGACGCGATCCTCAAAACAACAACGAGCTCTTGATCACGCAAAGAACAGAACCGGCTCAAACGCAAACCGAGTTTCTGCAGATGCATCGACAGCAACAGTTGCTGGCACAGCAGCAGCAGATGATACAACAAGAACAATTGGCTATCCAGAGGGAACAGTTCCAACCGAATTCAGGGGACAAACCCCCGATTCCACCGAGAGGAGCACCTCCACCTGTTCCTATTCGTTCACCAAGCACCGAGGCTCTACCGCAGTATAGACGAGATGGTAATTATCAAGAATACCACTTTAAAGTTAACTGAACTGTAAGAAAAATTCGATTATTTTTACAGAAACAGACCACGCACAAGGGAGACCAGGCTTTTACCAGCAACGCAGTGCTACGTTGAACCATAACGGGTCCAGTCAGCAGTATCCTCCGAATCCAACCTGGCAGAGACAAAGCAGCGTGGACTTGACAACGCAACATCAAGGTATCGAATCCGTTTTGAGGAGTATATTGCGAATATGTGTGTCTGCGTAAATGATCCTCTTCCATCTAAAGACTAGTGAATTATTTTATAGAATTAGCACCTCCCTTGCCATCGACCGCTCCTCCGCCAACCAGAATGGCTCAGTGGAGTGCCCCTCATGATCCCGGTTAGTCGTTGTCAGCTGTTTGTGAACTGCCGTCACTCTTCTTGCATGTTATACCTTACCTTCCAACGTATTTTATCTTCTGTCTGCTTACCCTGATTCGCCCTTATTTTATTTGTTAATTAACGCACACTTCTATCTTCTTCTCATGACGTATACCGCAATTTGTCGATTGTGCGAAGCTTGCTTATCCGCGAATGAACAAACACGCGGAAAAAGTGAACAATGTTTTTTTGTTACAGCCTATGGAAACGTTCCCGTAAACACCAGACAGGTAATTGATCTTTTCAACTATGTACAACTTTTGAACGTTTAAGAACTATTCTGAACACTTTGCTTTTGTTTTAGGGTTTGCAGCAAAATAACTCGTTCACGGGGAGACCAGTCTCTTTGCCACCGTACGTGGCACCTCCAGCCGTGCCACAAACCCCACAAAACGTTACAGTCATGGAGGGAAGAAGGGCAAGCGAGAGTGGGTCGGAAAGCGAGCATAGTGTGGGTAGCAATCGCAAGGATAGGGATTACAAAAGGAGTTCTGTTCTAAGTAATCTATTCGGCAGACGCAAGAAACCGTCTCAGTCGTAATCGAATGTGTACCATGAGTTTACACAAACCATGTAAACGGTATGAAAGTCGTCGTCGGACGACAAGTAGTTCCTTTGAAGAGATTAGGAAGGACATGTGTATAGGTTATCATTGCTATATGCTACCATTAACATCCCTTGTAAATTATTTTTATGTACTATACAAGTTTAACGCTGAGTAGAGATTTATTATTCGCGTTATCTAATAACGCGATGTATGTTGAGTTGATCATATAAGTTAAATATATATATACATAATTGATTGAAGAAACAGCTGCAAACAGATGAAGAAATCATTTCCTATGGATCTTAGGTACTGAGCACCGTTTTTTTATACATACTGATAACTTCTAAGAAGTTTTGTAACTTGTTCAGCACAGTTAATGAATTCTTTGCAAAGTATAGATATACAAATTTATCTATTGTTCTAAGAGAAAGAAAGAAAGAGCTATCATTGTTCTGTAAAGTTTGGTCCATCGGTGTGAAAGGATTCGAGTAATGCAACATATGGGTTTCGCGACGTCGAAAGATCCAGAGATTTATGTTTCAATGAATTGTCGATCGAAATTTATTTAAAGTGTACCTGACTTTAATGGAACGTACGAAGAAGAACAAATATATGTGCAACGTAACGTTTAAGTTGTAGATTTCATAATATATGTTGCAAATATTATACATTTCAGGATGCCTGTCCGGGACCAATGATCTTTAAATGTATTAAGAAACCAGAGATATGTACACATATCATATTTTTTAAAGAAAAAGGGGAATTATATGTTCTTGAACGATTATTCTTCATATTTTTGTTTTCTTTTTATAACGAACTTCTATAATTTGTAAAGTGTATTTAATA
Organism: Lasioglossum villosulum; assembly: GCA_963971365.1. NCBI lineage: Eukaryota > Metazoa > Arthropoda > Insecta > Hymenoptera > Halictidae > Lasioglossum > Lasioglossum villosulum. Next base: position 48,799,770 of record OZ020495.1, read on the forward strand.
TTGCATCAATTATAATTATCACGTAGGCTTGTCAGTGCTATTCTGTTGTTACACGGTACTCCTTTTCGCGCTGAGGAGTCGACAAACGAGAACTAAACAGACAGATTGAACGAATAAACAGAGAAAGAAAAATATAAAAAATCATGCGGACTATATTTTTCAAGAACCTGGGCGCTTTATTCGTCTCCGTATACATAATACGCTAACACCTAAGTCATGTATAAAATTCATATGCACCTGGTGCGTCCCTAAATTATTGCACGGGTCTGGACATCGACACGGTGAGAATTTATAGCTTTTACTTTTTACATCGGTTCTTATCTTTGATTCCATATAATTAATATACATATATATACATACACATATCGAACATTTAACAGTACTCTCCGCAATAAAACACTGATACATTTCCAAGAACAATCTGCAATATAATAAAACTCCAACGAACAGAGAAGATTCGTATATTACAAAAGAGATTAGCGACGAGATCAGCTAGGGAATACTACAAAACATCAACGACGCTGGTAAAGATTAAAGACACGGTCGAACGCGACAGCCAGTAGACAACGATAAACATCGACGACATTATTCTATAACAACGCTGGACTGCGGATCCTTATGCAAACAAGTTTTACAGTTTCGAAAAACAAGAATGAAAAATATCTGTGCTGAAAATCATGTTGATTTTTCTACTGTTCCGAATTAAAGCTGTTCATCTTTGGCATAAAATCCGCGGTCTGATTATCACACTGCTCCGGAGAGTTCTCTCAGCCTTCTCAGTCCAGATATTCGAGAATGACAGTGCGCAAATAATGCCCGGAGGGGTCGCGACAGCTCGCACAGCGTTTGAACTTCGTTCTGTGTTCATTGTACTTTGGCAAGTGAACGGTAGCCAACATGGGGCCAGCCTCGAGTAGCCTGAAACCGTCGGTCACAGATGACCGTCACGGCGTCGAGCACGTTAACAGTTACACAATGGTCGGCGGTTGGAGAACAGCTGGTGCACGCCTGACTTTCAAAGCCTCCGGACTCATAGCGCGCACCTGTTTCGTGATCTGATCATAGTCATACGTGACGGCGAGCCCGCCCTCCGGGTTCGTTTTCCTCCCGTATACCTTGCTCTGAGTTCCGTTGTTCACAGTCTTTTGTCTCTCGGTGGTACCCGTGTTAGTATAGAACGCGTCAGCCGCGATGCTACCCTCTTCTTCTTCCCTACGATAGCGCCGACTCTTCATCCTCAGCACCGAGTACACCGCTATCGAGATTAGAAGCAGCAGGAACAGCAAACCAACTGCTGCCGCCGCTGCTATCACCCTCATCTCCGTGGGATCTCGGATCACCAGCTTCACGTTGGTAGAATCTCTGCCCTTCTCGCTTTCCACCAGCAAGGTGTACACTCTAGCGTCCTCCCTTTGAAGGTCCTTGATCACCAGCTTCGCCCAATAACAGTTCGTCACCATCTTGTCCTCCGTCACGTGCTCCAACGGCATCGCTTCGTACTTGGGGTGAATGCTCTCGCCTGAACGAAAGGGAAACCGTTAGGTAATCGCTTAAACCCTCCTGGAAGTTAGCTAACCGCTTGTCGAACTACAGTAATTTCTCAATCATAGTCCTAACACCCGTGTTATGAACGGACTACGATCAAGTAGGGTGGCTATTTTTTGATTTATGACTGCGTCTACCCTACCGCGCTGAGACTTCAAACGACAAGCCGAACGTAGAGAAGGACAGAATGAAATAGGATCGCGTGGCCGAAGCGTGTCCCCGTCGCCGGCACAGTTTAAAGGCCCGTGCGTCATCACAATAAAACACCAAGACCTTAGCTTCTTTATTTTCGATGATATCATTATGGAACTTTCACCAACATATTCGTGGCATTTCTCTGATTAAAATCATACCAAACACGATATAATTTGGCCAATATTTAGTGGTTTAACCGACGATGAAAGTTTCGAACGCAACGAAGAAGAGCGTGTTGAAAAGAAAGAGACGCGAAGAGTCGCCGTCGCCGGCATAGATCAAACACGCTGTCCTTCCTTGCAAGTGAAACTTTCATCGTCGATTAAACCACTAAATAAAATTGAAAGTATATCGTGTTTAGTCTTGTTTTAATCAGAAAAATGCCAGGAATAAGCCAGTAAAATCTCATAAAAAAATAATGAAAATTAAGTAGTTTGAAAATTCGATTCACTCGAGTCAATGTAGTGGTGTTCACACCGATATGCCCGAGCCGACATCAAACATCGCCGTCCTGCTGCCCGGCGCAGCGTTGACAGGCGGTGGAATGGGTAGGCACTGGACTACGATTGCAGAGGCGACCGAGGACTACGATTGAGAAATTACTGTAAATGACTTCAAGTTGTGCTGATTTGTTTCAAGTTTCTGCTACAAAAATTGGTTAAAATGATTTTTCGAGTAGCCGCCACTTCATTTTTTACTTTCTTATCATCTGGCAAAGACAGCATTGTACATTTAAGTTATATAAAAGTGGAGGGCTACTCAAAAAATCGTTTTTCGCAATTTTTGTCTCATTCTTTATCAGGAGCGCCGTAACACGAACAAGGGCTCCCAGCTCTGCAGATATTTTTACTAAAAAGGTCATTCAAATCGTTTTCACGTTTGAAGAGGGTGAACTAAATTTCTTTTGCACACGGGCGACTCGTGCACACGCGGCGGCCCTGTTCTTTATATTAAATTATAGTTTTCTCAATTCAGCACAACTCGTAGGAGGCTCGTTTGAACACGACTGGGACATCTGCAAGGATGTTACGTGGTGTTTCACGAACACTTGGCCAACATCCCTCGCGAGTTTCACTCGAGTGACTCATTTCACTATCATCGGACTGATCATGAAGGATGATCAAGACCGGAAGGATAAATGATTCATACCTGCTCTGATGTGCGAGCTTCCCCATTGCCAGGCGACGATTTTCGGCGGCGGTCTCGAACAGAACTTGGACTTGAGGACATGTTCCGATTCTCCAGCCCAGCCGAGAGACTCGTAAAATCCTAATCCTCCCGACGAGGGTTTACTAGCTTGTATCTCCGGAGGGCCGGTCACGTGGAGAACGTGTCGAACCTCGCTGGGCATCTCCCTTCTCACGCTGTTGATGATGTTGAAGGCTAAGCAGCGGTATTCCCCTTCGTCGGACCACATCACGTTCTCCAGGCGTAGTCGCTTCCCTCCGTCCGTGTTCTGAAGAGGATTCTCGATGGATTTCGTCACACCTCCGCGAATGTGTATCCACCTGAATTGGGCTGGAGGGTTGGCGTCGAACTCCTCGCAGACGAAGGGCTCCAGGTTCGCGCCCAGAAGGGTCGTCTCCTCGAACTTTTGCGCCGTTTTGTTGTCGGAGCTGTCCTCGTTCAGGATTGGACCGTCTGAGAAGAAAGGTCAAATTGCAATTGTTCGATTACGCTGTCCAAAAATGTTTCCACATAACTGTTGGGTGAACGTTATAGTTTTTCGCGCTGATTCTAAATCTGCCCTCAACTTTTCTCCTACACGCACAGTTCTCGAGAAACGTGACTTTAAACAAAATCCGTATTTTTTTTACAACAGTTAGGGTAACTGCACCGGTGAATGAACGGGCACCAGTAAATGAACGCTTTTGTATATTTCAACAAATTTTAACCCGGACGGCATACTAGCGATAAAATTGTGATTAAAGAGTTAAATAAATAGGAGAATATTGTTCAGTAATTTTGTTCATTGATTGGACTAGCATTATTCAATTACTAGAATGTAGTGTTCATTGAGTGGTATTTTTCATATTTTTGATTTAACGTTTAATAAAGAAGAATAATAATAATTTCATTGTATTTGTGTTCATTTATTTTTGACAAATGAAGTATAGAGAGCTATTTGGCATATATGAGATTCCTTTAATTCACATAGTTTTTTTTTAAATAAAATATTTTCCTGAACAATTTCTTAAATGTTCATTCACTGGTGCAGTTACCCTAATAATAATACCTGAATAGTGTACTAGAATTATTAGAACTGTTAGTGAACCGCGGGTCTTTATGAAAAATAAAAATTTTTTATGTCAATTGCAAGACACAAGTTTATTAGTTTGAAATATATTATTATTAACATGAAGAATAATAATAATTTCATTGTATTTGTGTTCATTTATTTTTCACAAATGAAGTATAGGGAGCTATTTGGCGTATATGAGATTCCTTTAATTCACATAGTTTTTTTTTAAATAAAATATTTTCCTGAACAATTTCTTAAATGTTCATTCACTGGTGCAGTTACCCTATTTGGAAACGTGAAAAAAGTTGAAATTCGTTGGACGGTGTTAGTCCCACGCAACCTCGCCTCCCCCTAGGAGGGCGGAGTACGCGTAACACATTTTCTCCGCGTGAAACGAAAGAAAGGATTTCTGACCACGAGTTAGCCGGTCGTCTTCGGTCACCGGGCTAATTGTCGTACGAAGAAGAAAGCAGTGGGCAGAGGGGTTGGCTCGGTAGCAAAAGCAGGTTAATGCTCGACTGGCAGCACGGAATCAAAGGGAAACTCGGAGGCGGAGGAAATTGGTGTGTTTGTATCGCGAACCCCCGTAGAGTCGCGAAAAAGTAGGCGTCACGGTAAAAGTCTACGAACATTGTACGTCCAGCCTGTAGTTAGCGGGAGCGCTTTCACCGATAACGTTGACCGCCTTGCAAGAGTAGAGACCGGCGTCGTTTCTCTTGACCGGTTCGAATCTCAGTTCGGAGCCAGTCCCGGTGCCGTTCTGCTGCGTTCTGTTTAACATCAGCGATACGACGTTGCCCGTCACAGTGATGGGAGCTGAATCCTTGAACCACTTGATCGTTCCGCTGGGATTGGCATCCGCGAAGCATTTCAGGCTCATAAAGCTCGCCGAGTCCTCGAGGGCCGCGACCAGCAGCCGCGGTTTCGTCTCGAGACGCACCTCCGGGACATCTGAAATTCGTCGACGCCGTTAGAAAACCACCGTCCATTGCCCCCAGCGTTTTACGGCCCCCTCTAAGTCCGTAATTGCGAGTCGTAAAATCGGAATAAGTATTTCGTTCCTCCACAACGAGGGGACCCGATCGAAACGCTCGAGTCCTCCGCAGACCCATCGCACAGTGGTCCGGATCGAGAAATTCAGTGACATTTTGCCGAAAAATGAACATTCTCGTATCGACATGTACAAAGTTTGCATTGCTTCTTAAATATCCACCTAGCTCGAAAATAAAGAAATTAATACAATAAAATAAAAATTGTAATCGTAACGAACACTTAAACTTGGACATTTTGAAAGTAGTATGTTTCGCAGAAGAAAGATGGTCATCTTCATCTGGATGCCCTGGCTAAGCTGTTTAATATTTTTTCTCTGTTCTTCTTTTAAAATGAAGAGCATTCCTTTACGATAAGAATTTACACTGACAATTAAAAATTAATTGAAATAATGTATTTAAAAAATAATGCACAGTGTAGGCACAGAAGTTGTCAAAATTCCTCATCTTTGATAAGGAATATCTTTTGAGTTCCAAGTAGTACCGCATTTTTACAAATTGTACTATTTTCAGTACACTCTCCTCTATATAGTTATGCACGATTTACGTCCCACACCGTCCCTCCACGCATGTTATTAATGTTTAAAGCGTATCATAGGTTTAACTAAATCACCCAATAAAGTAAGTAAAATGTTAATAAAAATAATTAAACAAACACCTAAACATATTAAACTATTTATTATTTAAAAGTGATTATTTTTTAATATTTTTCAGTTAAAGTTTCATCCCGATAACTTTTACAAAAGTTATGAAAAAATGTCTGAATTTCTAGATCCGGACCGCTAAAAAAATTTTAAGTATTATAAATTATTAGAAAAAATAGTTTGTAAACTTATATTTAAACAATCTTATTTTTAATAAAAAAATATCAATGAAAATTAATGAAAAAATATTGTTTAACAAATGCAAAAAATATTTAATTACCTATAGTTAAAAATTACTATTTTTTAAATAATTTTAGTGAAAATTTCATTGCTATATCTCTTATGGTTCGAAAGTTATAACAAAATGTCACTGAATTTCTCGATCCGGACCACTGTGCGTCGTTCATTTGTTACTGTAACGGTCGTGTCTCGAAAATCATGGTTTTACAATCACTCTTCTTCGAGTAAAGCAATATTACCAAGATCGTTCCATCAGAAATTATTCAATCTTCTCTTTATTTAATCACGCGTTGTTATAAAAATTATGAAACGTCTAAATCAGTTGTGATTTTTATAAAGCAATGTGTATATCAGACATGGACATATATCCGACACATTTACAACAATACAGTTTGATTAAGACTATACAGGGTGTTTCACTTTCAACGAAACAATTTTATTCCATATTTTCTTGTTTTTCATAAGGACCTCGTCCCGCTAGTACATATTATTCGGTCGCATTCTGTATAATTTTTAGAGACCTGATACGTACAGTGACTCCCACTAATATTCGAACACTCTTACAAAGACGAGAACTGTTTTAATATTGTACTATACGATTTGAATTTTTTTGGCAAGCTAGTGCAATTAGTTTGTCACAGGATGCGGAAAAATATTTTGTGAAAAATCGCAATTCCTCTGAATTATAAAAAAGTACTAAAAGTTGCATTTCACAACTTTTTTATGTGGACCTATATTGAAAATTTTAAAAATACGTTTTGTAGATCTACGTCAATTACATGCCCTGTGAAAGTTTCATCGCAATCGGCTGATGTCGAAAATAACGACAACGATTGAAAGATGCAAGAATCATTATATTTACTGCAGTTGAAGGCCTAAAATCGTGAAGATCTGCAATTTTTACCATATTTAAACGTTTGTAGCTCATTGCAACGTCGACCGATTTTGATGAAATTTTCAGAATACGTTTAATTGACACAGGTCTATAAAACGTATTTTTTAAATTTTCAACATAGGTCCACATAAAAAAGTTGTAAAATGCAACTTTCGATTTTTTTTTTATAATTCCGATCAATTGCAATTTTTGACAAAATTCTTCTTTCGCATCCTGTGGCAAACTAATTACTCTAGCTTCTAAAAAAATGTTCAAATCGTATAGTACAATATTAAAACAGTTATCGTCTTTTTAAGAGTGTCCGAATATTAGTGGGAGTCACTGTATGTGAAAATCGGGCGGGAACGTATGCAATCATCTGACACGTAGTTTCCTCGACTTCGTAAAATTATTCAAAGAGGAAACGCAGAGGAGATCGTAGATCGTCGGCGGAGGGTCAAATTCGAATTTACGATCCGAGATGAAAGTGCTGCAAGAAAGCTGGGTCACGGAAACGTAGGAAACAAGGCGGCTCTCTCGAATCCTCTTTTTAGCCGTGAATTGTAAATTCCGTTCGCGACCGGTGTTTCAATGGACCTTTCACTATGTTATACAAATCGCAGATATACATACAATGCACATCCAGCAGTGTTTGCGCGGACGCTGGAACGTTACTGGATGGATGAATCGTGATACACCGAATCGGCAGACCATGGTTCTCCCTTTGTCCGCGGACTCGGAGGAGGCTGTGAGCTGCCCAGGTTTTAGGACTGTCGTTTTCCGTGACATTCGTTTGCTCCCTGAGGGCTTCCACTTCGTCTCCACCTATGTACCTGTCAAAAATCAGTAAGTCAATATCAATCCGCAATGATTCGATAATATTCACGGAAAATATGAGGTCGTTTTACGTGAAATGTCTGATTTTTAACAGGAACGTTAAACAACCGCAACCATCTTTTATTGATCAAAGAATCACGCGTTTCTTGATTGCGTTATGGTAGAAATTGAATTTTTTGATCACTCACAGGATTTTTTACAGGACTGTCGTCTCTATTCTGTAGTTCTTATTATCAACGAATAATGCTAGTATAATAATCTTCCTTTAATCATTTTAACAAACCGAAAAAAGTTATTGTAACCTGTGTACTGTTCTAAATTGCACCCACTCATTTTTCCCATAAATGCATCGAATCTATTGATTAATCAGCACATATCACTTAACGTTAATATCTTGTTTGACGTTCGAATCGAGTCTATTTAAAAGGCAATTTGTATGTGTAAATTAAAATTGAAGTTAGGATCGCAAGCTCTGTACTTGAAAGCGACGAGCAATGAGATCGGACATTTCAGGCGCTGGAGACTTCAACGCCTGCGTAGGAGAGTACCAGTCTACGCTGATACTCGGAATTCAGTTTCACAATGAAAACATCAATTCTACGGAAGCTATAAAAGTTTCATCGTCGCGATAAATGTTGCCTTTTCCGTTTTCGATGAATAAGGAACAATTGGAGAGCGTTTATACACCGTTCAGGATACGATTACTAAAGTAACTCCGTTCCGCGAGTGGATAAATTTCTCTGGCTTGATTTGTTAGTCGAGAGGAATGCAACGGAACCGTGTTGCAGAAGATTAATTCGACTAATAGCGAACGCCAAAGTTTCCGGAAAGCGGGTCTGCCAGCTTCCCGCGGCTGCCCGAGGCTTGTACCCTTTCTAGAGTGATTCACGGGGAGACTATGCAATCTGCATAATTATGCTTGGCACTGTGGCTCCGGAGCGCGCGGCCAGAGCAAAGCGAAAAAAACCGCGGAAGAACTATTTAGGCAGCGTGCCTATTAAAGGCAGTAAAACAGGAAGAGAGGAACCTTGCTCTCCGCAACAATTCCAGGTAGAACTTCTGCGAGCGCGTTCCGCATTCGATTCCCCGTGGATAAATGAGTCGGCGCAAACGTGGGCGTTTCCCGTGAATTTTAGGCGCGAGCCTTCTTCGTCGATCGCTCGTGTCTCCCGTTTAGGAGCAACAATAGAAATTAGGAGAAACGTACGATAGTTCGTTTAACTTCGTGTATAATAACGAGTCAAACTTGTGGCGAACACTTGAAATGCAATCTGCTAAATCTGAATGTTATTTGTGTCTTTATTTTACGACGAAATCCAATTATTTTGCAATCAATACTTTACCGTTAAAGTAAATGAACGGACACAATTAATACAAATTTTCTGTTCTCATTAGTGAAATTATTAAAGACAAAGAAGATGGAATCATTTTTGGATCATTCTTGATAATTTTAGTGACATTCTATGTACAATGAGTCAGACTCGTGGCGAACACTTGAAATGCAATCTGCTAAATCTGAATGTTATTTGTGTCTTTATTTTACGACGAAATCCAATTATTTTGCAATCAATACTTTACCGTTAAAGTAAATGAACGGACACAATTAATACAAATTTTCTGTTCTCATTAGTGAAATTATTAAAGACAAAGAAGATGGAATCATTTTTGGATCATTCTTGATAATTTTAGTGACATTCTATGTACAATGAGTCAGACTCGTGGCGAACACTTGAAATGCAATCTGCTAAATCTGAATGTTATTTGTGTCTTTCTTTTAAAACAAAATCCAATTATTTTGCAATCAATACTTTAGCGTTAAAGTAAATGAACGGATACAATTAATACAAATTTTCTGTTCTCATTAGTGAAATTATTAAAGAGAAAGAAGTTGGAATCATTTTTGGATCATTCTTGATAATTTTAGTGACATTCTATGTATAATGAGTCAGACTCGTGGCGAACACTTGAAATACAATCTGCTATATCTGAATGTTATTTGTATCTTTCTTTTAAAACGAAATCCAATTATTTTGCAATCAATACTTACAGCGTTAAAGTAAATGAACGGACACAATTAATACAAATTTTCTGTTCTCATTAGTGAAATTATTAAAGAGAAAGAAGTTGGAATCATTTTTGGATCATTCTTGATAATTTTAGTGACATTCTATGTATAATGAGTCAGACTCGTGGCGAACACTTGAAATGCAATCTGCTAAATCTGAATGTTATTTGTGTCTTTCTTTTACGACGAAATCCAATTATTTTGCAATCAATACTTAAAGCGTTAAAGTAAATGAGCGGACACAATGAATACAAATTTTCTGTTCTCATTAGTGAAATTAAAGGCAAAGAAGTTTGAGTTATAATAATCATGAAGAAAATTGTACGGCAAGAGGTTAATCTGCTACTGTATCGTTTTTGATAATTCTAGTGAGACAAATGTAATAAAACAGTACATTTGAACTCTTTTGTAGCATGTTTGATCATGACGATACACGTTGGTTTCTGGACCCACGTGTCTTCCCAGGGTGTCCCGGTTCAAGGAAACGCGAGGTATAATGTGTTCTGGCCTCGTTAGCGTTTTACGATGACGTTAACGTAACACTGTAACGAGCTAGATTCCGTAAATAATGAAAGTCCATTTCGGGAATGATTCACGGGCAATTAGCGGTGAAACCTGTCCCCGCTTAACGCCACTTCCTCTTTCCTCCGAATTGTTTTTCGCTTTCTAACTACCGATTAACGACCTGTCGCGATGAACTTGTCCGACACGACATGAATCCCGGTATCGGACCCCACAAAATAAATTCGTGTTCGACACACGACGAGAAATCAGGCACGACCACTTCCACTGTCCTAATCGAGTAACAGAAAAACGATCTGAGGGATCCAAGATCGTAATTAATTATTGTCATTATTACAAACGATCAGACAGTGGTGGGAAGTCGCAAAAAAATAAATTCGTGTTCAAACACGACAAGGAATCAGACACGACCTTTTTTAAAAACGAACTAAAGGATCCAAGTTTGTGAATAATTATTGTAATTATTACAAACTCTCAGATAGTGGTTGGAAGTCGTAAAAAAATAAATTCGTGTTCAAAAACGACAAGGAATCAGACAAGACATTTCTTTAAAAACGAATTAAAGGATCCAAGTTTGTGAATAATTATTGTAATTATTACAAACTCTCGGATAGTGGTTGGAAGTCACAAAACAATAAATTAGTGTTCAAACGCGACAAGGAATCAGGCACGACATTTTAAAAAACGATCTGAAAGATTCAAGTTTGTAAATAATTATTGCAATTATTACAAACGATCAATCAGACAAAAACAGAGTGGGACAGATGTACCAAGGTTTCATTTAATTGCTATTACGCGAGTTCTGCTGGCAGTTCGTCATCGGAGAATGCAAACGGCGTTCGGAGAAGGGGTGCGTTCTCAGGCAGCGTATCGCGAGCGTTCACGGCCGTGAAAATCGCACGGTGTTCAGGGAAATTGTAACACCGGTCATGCGAAGGTGATGATCAGAACGGAGCGAGGCTTTATGTTAGAAGAATTTAGATGAGGTGTGGCGGCTATTGCTAGCAGCCTGGTCGCTAGACCATGAAACGAAAAGACGCTCGCTCGCTCACCGACTTCGCCGCTGCATAAACACCGCGTTATGCGCTCTTGCCACGGTCTGCCTCTGTGAACTAGTACTTTTTCCCATTTTCTTTTTTGTTTCGTTCGGTACGCAGGCTTTTTATGGGGCTGTAGAATCCGCGCAGACGATGGTACGAAGTCACTTGTAACACGGTTCAACGCTGAACGCTGTTAAACAAATTGATCGCGCTGTACCGACTGTATTACAGAGTCGTTGCGGTTCCAATGATCGGCCAGAGACAATAATATATTCGCCGCAGCGGCTCGCATTCCTCCGAACGAAAGTCATTGCAAAAACGGCAGGAACGGACCATAAACCAGTACCGTTGTACAACAAGCGTTTCGTTGCAGTTGTCGAATAAATGCAACGAGTAAACGAAGACTGGGAAATCAGAAACTAACGAGGGTACATATTCAGGTGATACAAACCGATTTCGATGAAACTCGTGCGAGATATAGTTCCTCGACAAAATATTTGACACGTGTTTTTTTTATCGGCAACCATCCACTCTGAAGGGGCGAAAGCAGCACCCTCAAAGTCGGGGGTCGGAACCACGTTTTCTAAGATATCTCGGAAATCAGGGGTCGAAAAAATTGAATTGTTTTTAAATTGTGTATTCTTTAATGGGAACCGTAGTCGTGCAAGAAAATAAACACGTGTCAAATATTGTTCGAAGAACTATATTTGACATAAGTTTCATCAAAATCGGCTTGCATCGACCGAATGTGTTCCCGTACGAGTAAATAAATCCGCGTTTTAAACAAAGCAATTACGGACGTATGTAGCGCATTAAATAAATTAACAACTTGACACGTTCACATGTATGGCGTAATTGCGTATACGCGAGGAGTAAGTGGGTTTTTCATGAATTTCTTTTCGAAGGCTTTCGCGTGTTCTATTGGCCTTCTATTCTGTTACGGGAAATCGTATTCACCCCGGTGGGGCGGAGTTAATTGGCCAGACATACCATTTGATGAGCGCCGGCGGGTTTCCATATCTTGATACGCAGGAAATGGTAACTTCCTGACCCTCCCTTAGCGTGAGGGCGCTGTCCAAAATTGTCCCTCCGTATTCCAGTCGAGGGTTCCGGGGTTTCACTGGAAATAATGAGATTCGTGATTTAATGGACGCTCGGGAACAATAACGATCGCTTAAGTGCTGTTCTAAATTCGTTCCCCAGTTACAAATGTGTCGCGTTTACCAGATCGCTGTGAACAATGTCACTTGTGCTCGGCCATTGGGAAAGTTCTTTTCGCAGCTTCGGAGAATCGTGGGCGATACAGGTGTTGTAAAACTAGCAAAGTCTAACCACGACACGAAATTGCTTCGAACGGAGCAGCTGTGTCGGAACGTTGAGAAAGTTCTTCTCGCAGATTCGGAGAATAAAAATGGTGGAATCTAACTACGAATCGCTATGAATAATGCACTGTCACCGGTCGTTGAGAAAGTTTGCCGCGTCACGGATTCGGAGAAACGTTTGAGCAATAAATATCGTAAAACTACCAACTCTAATCGCGATTATTAACGGTGTTATTGGGAAACAATGGATCGAAATCATTTAATCGAATTAATCGGAAGGTGTTGAGGATTTAGAATCGGTGTTGCAGAAATCACTCGTGCATAGAAAGAGAAACAATGCGTTGAACCTATTTAACTGAACTTAATAGCTGAAGGTGTTGAGGATTTAGAATTGGTGTTGCAGAAATCACTCGTGCAGAGAAAGAAGAACAATACGTTGAACTTATTTTACTGAATTTAATCGCTGGAGTTTTGGAGTTGCAGGAATCTCTGGTGCAGAGAAAGAGAATGCGTCGAACTTAATGGAATAAATTGTACGGTGTTAAAGATTTGAGAGGATTTAGAATTGGCGTTGAAGACATCTCTCGTGCAGAGAAAGAAGAACAATACGTTGAACTTATTTTACTGAATTTAATCGCTGGAGTTTTGGAGTTGCAGGAATCTCTGGTGCAGAGAAAGAGAATGCGTCGAACTTAATGGAATAAATTGTACGGTGTTAAGGATTTGAGAGGATTTAGAATTGGAGTTGCAGGAATCTCTGGTGCAGAGAAAGAAGAACAATACGTTGAACTTATTTTACTGAATTTAATCGCTGGAGTTTTGGAGTTGCAGGAATCTCTGGTGCAGAGAAAGAGAATGCGTCGAACTTAATGGAATAAATTGTACGGTGTTAAAGATTTGAGAGGATTTAGAATTGGTGTTGCAGAAACCACTCGTGCAGAGAAAGAAGAACAATACGTTGAACTTATTTTACTGAATTTAATCGCTGGAGTTTTGGAGTTGCAGGAATCTCTGGTGCAGAGAAAGAGAATGCGTCGAACTTAATGGAATAAATTGTGTGGTGTTAAGGATTTGAGAGGATATAGAATTGGTGTTGAAGACATCTCTCGTGCAGAGAAAGAGTAACAATACGTTGAACTTAATTAATGGAATTAATTGGAAGGTGTTAAGGATTTAAGATTAGTGTTGCAGAAATCTCTGATGCAGAGAAAGAGAAAAAGAAAAAGAAAGAGAGAGAGAAAAGTAGAACGGAACGGGCGTTGCATCATTGCCCGACCGCGTTTAGCGAATTTTAAGTTGGCCCCCACAAAATCTGCATTGTTCCATTGAGGAGGCTTTAGGATCTGATTAGGCGCGTGCTAGGTATGATTCGGCGAGGAAAGTGATTTTTTTTCCAACGGTGACGCAAACGCTCAACGTTCCGTTAAAATCAAGCGGCGCGTTTAACACGTTAATGTCTCGTTACGGGAACTGTTGCGCGAGCGCAGCTGATCCACTAATTGCTAGCTGAGCTGTTCGAACGTTGATACGCTAACTTCGAGTCCAATCTTCGACTCGAGAACGCGTACGATCCGAAACGGTTAATGATCGGCTGTAGCGTGAAAAGCTTAAACCAGGGCGGTCAAGAGGCTTCTCAGACTTCGTTCACACGAGATCTGGCGGTCTGTTTCGTTTCTTCGGGACGTCTCGCGGCGGGATCACACGCGAGTGCTTCAAGTGCCTGAAAGATTTTTCTGTTACAGAATTCTTCCGATTAGTGGCATAATGCAGACGGTGACACTTTTTACCGGCGCGTCTGGGAAACGGCTCTTAGTGGCTACTGTTTTTTCAGGTCTCCTCGAAATATCCAGTTACGGTGCTTCTGTTTCGGATACTTGAATTCAAGCGAGGAATTTTGGGAATGGCGGGTTTCTCGGTATCAAGTTCTAACGTTAACGAGCATGAAGATCAATTCTGACGTTGTGCGCCCTGATCTACTTTTCTTTAAAACTTGTTCAAATTGCATTATTATTATTATGTATTATCGAGAACAATATTGTAGATGAATTTGCAAGTCGAAAATTATATTATTATTATTATAAAGTATTGTCAGGAATAATTTAGATGAATCTGCAAGTCCAAGTGGTATATCTTGCAAGAAACAAGAATCATTTTGAAATCAAGCATCTAGTAAATGAATTTGCAAATCGAAGTCTAATAGACGTTGATTAATAATGTTGCTGAAAAATGACGTGGGTATTGCCATAGGGGTTGAAGATTGTTTTACCAATTTGAACAATAACGATTGAGAGCCAGTCTCACCTCTGACAAGAGGTATTATCAGGAACAATTTAGTAAATGAATTTGCAACTCAAAGTCTAATACATGTTGATTAATAAAGTCTTAGGTATTGCCGTAGGGGTTGAAGAATGTTTTACGAATTTGAATAATAATGATTGAGAGCCAGTCTCACCTTTGTCAAGAAGTATTATCAGGAACAATTTAGTAAATGAATTTGCAAATCAAAGTCTAATACATGTTGATTAATAAAGTCTTAGGTATTGCCGTAGGGGTTGAAGAATGTTTTACGAATTTGAATAATAACGATTGAGAGCCAGTCTAGCAAGAAGTATTATCAGGAACAATCTAGTAAATGAATTTGCAAATCAAAGTCTAATAGATGTTTATTAATAAAGTCTTAGGTATTGCCGTAGGGGTTGAAGAATGTTTTACGAATTTGAACAATAACGATTAAGAGACAGTCTCACCTCTGGCAAGAAGTATTATCAGGAACAATCTAGTAAATGAATTTGCAAATCAGTCTAATACATGTTGATTAATAAAGTCTTAGGTATTGCCATAGGGGTTGAAGAATGTGTTACGAATTTGAATAATAATGATTGAAAGCCAGCCTGGCAAGAAGTATTATCAGGAACAATCTAGTAAATGAATTTGCAAATCAAAGTCTAATAGATGTTGATTAACAAAGTCTTAGGTATTGCCGTAGGGGTTGAAGAATGTTTTACAAATTTGAACAATAACGATTAAAAGACAGTCTCACCTCTTACAAGGAGCCGCGCGGCCAAAGATGTCAGTGCATCCTGTCGCGTGAAGTCGCCAGAGGTGACTTGACACTCCCAAAAGCCATCGTCGAAGTCGAGGGAGGCTCGTCTGATCAGAAGGGTGCAATCTCCGCCGCCGCGACCGCTGGCCCACTCGTATTTGTCCGGGTGCATGCCCACCGGCTTCCGGTCTTTCTGCCAGATGCACTGGCCCCTCTTATCCTGCACCCTGCACCGCAACTGCACGTCATCCCCCGAGGACACTTCCTGATACAATCCTGGGGTTTCCGCGAATCTCTGTTCGCCTCCTATCACGGCAATCGTCAAAATCAATTGCAAGAGAACAACCTTCATATCGAATTTCATATCTAAACTTTATCTATCTCGATCTTGCTTCGGACATCAAGGTGTAAACATCACTCGTCGCTCATTCTCGTTGGCAGTCCGTTTGCCATCATCCCTTAATTTTCAAGCGACCCAGTTTTTACAAACGAAGTCTGTCACATTTGCGGAAGCTTCTAAAAATAACAGGATCCTTATTTGTGTCAGCTCGATCAATTTTATCGCACAAATTCTCCAAGTATTTTCACTAACACTGCGCACTCACGAAAACACCCGCGAATTCGGAGGTGGAGTCTATCCCGTTTGATTTAAAATGAACCTTCGGTTACTCGCACTCCACTTTCGACTTAAATAAATTTTTAATCAATAAGATAACTACATTAATGCAACATAGATATTTGCCAGTGAAGTCGACAGCTTTGTTTATGATTGAAACACTGAATTTCAAGTTTCGAGATTGCAAATGCCCTATGCGAGTAATGAAAAGTAAAACAGCGAAGGTGTTACAGTTTAGTTGACGAGTACCAACGAATCGTAGCACAATATTCGAGCGCCGTTCTTCTCGGTTTGGATCGTGTCGAAGGCTTCGGTGAGTCTTCTCGAGGGGAACTTAAGACCGAGTGAGCCGTTGTGAAATTCGAACGAAACTCCGCTGGCGGTGAAACCCCTGCAGCGCCATCGTCGGTGGTTCCCCTAAGCGCCGGTGCACCCCTCGCGATCCTCAAAACCCCAAATTGTTCCACATCGTTAGACATGCGGCAAAACAATCAGTTATTCTTGCGGCAGCTTTAAAACTCGTTAGCTTATCGCCTACTCCCGGAAGTCACTGAATCAGTCGACACAAATTCACTTGGATCCCCGAGAAATTCTTCTCCAATTAAAAATCCATTCTTTCAACGATTTCCGGATCCTCCGACGAAATTCCGACCACTTTCATCGATCCTTACGCTTTGTTTCTTCAACTTGGTGGATCCTCAGAAATTCGTCCCCAATGAAAAATCCATTTTCTGATCTTCCAAGGAAATTCTGAACACTTTGATCGATCGTTACGCTTTGTTTCTTCAACTTAGACGATCCTCAGAAATTCGTTCCCAATGAAAAATTCATTTTCTGATCTTCCAAGGAAATTCTGCCCACTTTCATCGATCCTTACTCTTTGTTTCTTCAACTTGGTGGATCCTCAGAAATTCGTCCCCAATGAAAAATCCATTTTCTGATCTTCCAAGGAAATTCTGAACACTGATCGATCCTTACGCGTTGTTTTTGCGCGGTAACGGAGGGGCCTAGAAACCCAGTACAGATCTCGACTGTTTTGGTTTGATGATTCGAAGCTCCGCAAGCTTTGATAAGAGTAAGGACTGTCTGGGTAACAGGGAGGAGTGTCCGCTCGAACAGAATGGATGTGCACGATGGACAAAGGGTACGGAGAGACTGAAAGGAGAGAGAAATAGATGGTCGAGGTAAACGAAGTATCTAGGACGTCGTATACAATACCGGGGGCACGTAGTGGAACTGAGCCGGAGTTAAAGCCAGAACGTTCACCGGCGTGGAAGCGGAAGACGGGCCCCAAACGCGGGCCCACGCGTGCGTATCCAACCCTGTCTCCTCTGCAGCTATCCTTATTATTCGAGCGTGTTATCATTATGCCATGCTACGACGAGCTTAGCCACCCATTTGCTCTATATGTATTCTTTATATCGTGTTTAGCCAGCGAGACACCGTCAACCGAGGTTTCTCCTCCATCCAGACAGTGGACGGCCCTCCCATGAATCGTCATAGCACTCTCCTTAAAGTTACATTTTATTTTTTATTTTTAACTTTAACTTAGTCCATTTTCGTAATCATGGACAATTGATAAACAATTATCTGGTTTTGTAAGCTGTTGTTTATGTTGCGCCATCCGGTATGTTGCAAATGTTATTTACGAGCGGTTCGTTGCCAACGACTAGCGAACGACGAAAACTAAGCGAACGTCGAAAACGAAACGAACAACAAACAGTCTCGTCAGGTACGTCGCCGGAAAAAGACGTTTAAATAAAGTTGATTCATTCTTATCACATTTGCCGTTTTAATCCCGGCCATCTCTTGCAGTTTGGTATTTCAATTTAGGGGCAGTCTGCTGTATAAGAAGTTTTAATTAGTTTCTATTCATAGATTAGATATTTTGTCTTTGTATTTTGCTATGCATTAAGTTTCAGATAATTCACGTATTAATTATTTACAATAATTTACGTATTTTACTCATTATCACGGATCCCTGTGGGCGCGGAGATATGTGGTATTACAGTGATCTGAAATACCACATCGCATACTCAACTTCATCTCGTCGGTCAATAAGCCGAATCATCACAGAAATATTTTGATTGTCATGAAATGTTACATTCTGAACCGAACGTGTTCAAATTATCAAATTGTGAAATTATGTAGAAAATGTTCTGTCGATAAGGTAGAAAACTACATTGGAATGAGAGGGGAATTTTTTCTAGTCGCCAAAAATCCTTCTGTTAAACACGTTTTTCATGCAAAATGAACCTATACGCAAAATTTTAGCTCAATCTGATTTTACTGATTTTCGAAAGTTTACCCCTTTTGTTCTGTGACCTGACCGACACCAGAGTAACAACTGATGGCACAACCAACCACGAAAGAACTGCCAGCCTTATGGGAGATCGTGTTACTCGAATAATTCGGTGTTCTCTTACACCCTTTAGGATGTATTCTGACTGGAGTAAGAAACAGAAGGCCGTCGATGTGACCTCGTCGATGCAGAAGACCACCGAGGAGACTCTCGTCGGTGAGAAGACAAAAGGTCACGGAACCATATTTATTATCATAAATTGTTACATTCTGCAACTTTTAGCGACATCTACCATTCCGACCTCTAATTGTATTCAGAAGGCAATCCGCTCCTCTTATCCACGGTTGCCCTTCAGAAGCCAACCCGCTCCACAATTTTCGGCTCCTCTTAAGAAGGCAACCCGCTCCACAATTTTTGGTACCCCTTCAGAAGGCAACTCGCTCTACAATTTTCGCTCCCCTTCAGAAGGCTACCCGCTCTACAATCTTCAGTTCCCCTTTAGAAGGCAACCCGCCCCACAATTTTGGATTCCCCTTAAGAAGGCAACCCGCTCTACAATTTTCAGTTCCCCTTTAGAAGGCAACCCGCTCCACAATTTTTGGTACCCCTTCAGAAGGCAACCCGCTCTACAATTTTCGGCTCCCCTTCAGAAGGCAACTCGCTTTACAATTTTCGGCTCCCGTTAAGAAGGCAACCCTCCTTGCAATTTTCGATTCCCCTTTCAGAAGGCAACCCGTTCCACTGTTTTCGATTCGTTCCGACTCCTATTCGGGTCTCTTGTGCACGAGGGTTACGCTGATGTCTCATTACACGAGGGTTACGCTGATTCAAATAAAAATTGCAGTCCTGTCAGACACCTTCGTCTCATCTCGTCATAATACACATTCAATATTATTATGGTAATGACAATACTAATATTGTAATCTTTGATTGGAAAATAAAGAATATTAGTTACAACAATTAATGTTTTCTTTCTTCCCTACCCTGCACAAGAATATGCGATAGTAGAATTAGAATAATGTCTTCGAAAGTTTTAAGTAAAGTAAAATTGTTAAATTCGACAAAAATTAAGTTTTGTAATAAGAGCTTATGATTTTCAACAAATTTTTGGCCGTCTGACATGTCGATGAGTTGTACTACTACAAATTTCGAAATTTTTCGGGCCCCTGACTTCACGTTAACTTGTACTACTTAAAATCCGGATACCTCCTTCGACATCATGTTCTCTTAATACAAGGTTCAGTTTTCGAGATTTTCGAAAATTTTCGCCAATTTTCGACCGTCTGACTTGTCGATGAGTTGTACTACTGAAATTTCTGAATTTTTCGGGCGTCTGACTCGACGTTGACGTATACTACTGAAAATCCGGATACCTCCTTGCACATCATGTTCTCCTAATACAAGGTTCAATTTTCGAGGTTTTCGAAAGTTTTCGCCAATTTCTCGACTTTGTATTAGGAGAATATAATGTCGAAGTAGGTATCCGAATTTTCAGTAGTACACGTAAACCGCAAGTCAGACGCCCGAAAAATTTCGAAATTTTAGTAGTACAACTCATCGACAAGTCAATCGGTCGAAAATTGGCGAAAATTTTCGAAAATCTTGACAATTGAACCTTGTATTAGGAGAACATGATGTCGAAGGAGGTATCCGGATTTTTAGTAGTACAAGTCAACGTGAAGTCAGACGATAGGGAAGAATAGGTGATGCAATAAATATATACGGTTCTTTGTGACAATCTCTTTATATATTCGTTTTATTCATTGCATTTTCATACATAAAATGTTAGTATTGTACATGGACATAAGTTACATTCTAACTCATACACAAACACATACATAAAATAAATTATCTGCACTTAAATACTATTTAAATAAATAATACAATTTCGAAATCGAGAGGACCATTTCGGTGTCGCGTCCAATGTTATCCACAGTGTGCGCATTTAAGCGTATTAATGTGAACTGAAGATACCGTATACCTCATTTGTATTGTAATAAAAGCCCCGACGAGGTGGCAAAACTCGGAAAGGAAAGCGAATAGGAGAATCGAAGTAGTCACAAACGTATTGCACTCATGCTAGTTTATTTTATACATTTTCACTATGTGTCGGACGCGAGAAAGTCGTCTTATAACCGTTGCACCAAAGTAAAGAGCATCATGAAATAGGATAGGGCCGCGTTCGTTAGCTGAAGAGAAAGATCGCGTTGATTCAAACAGTGACATCAGTTTTGCAACATACATAAATGAAAAAATACCACGAATAAGCATTCCATCGAGGCCACGAAGTAGATAGTAGTCATATAGCTGGAGCGTTTCATACATCTTAGCCTAACGAACAATAATGTCTTTTGCATTGGAAGCGGTGATTCGTACCATCGCGTTGAGTATCTAAACAAATATCAAGAATTAATAGAGTTTATCAAAGAATTTAAACAATTTTTTACGTTGACTCTATGGCAACGAGTCTACCAGAGAACGTATCATCGTACTCACGTGTTCATAAACAGCTCGTTGCCTTTGTCTATTATTTTCTGCCCCATGTAATTATCGTAGTACAGGTAAAATAGACTACAACAGAGCAGCGTGATCGAGACGAACAACTTTTGCGTAATTTTCTTCGACGATAGGAATACAGCCATCTGACGATCATGGTTTAATTCGCAATAATCACGGTACGTTAATCGTACTCGTGAGAATGAGGATATGTAAACCACTTACCGCGTACAGATTTATGCTCAGCGCAGCCACAGTGACGACAACCAGAATTAAATATTGCTTCGAGAACGATTTGTTCAGATAATCGATGAGCCTTGAACATGTAAAAATTCGTGCGTTAACCCATTGCCTTACGATATCATGTCTGACTCGTGATGAAGATTCTGAATAGATTCTAATAAAAATGTATTTATTTTTATTGAATATAAATTTTCTCTTTTTAGCAAATTACGAATCTACAAAGAAGTTCTAATCGCTGAAACCGTACAATAAATCGTAGGGCAAGGGGTTAAATTGATTCCTGACGCGTCTGTCCACGCGTCTCGTCAAATAAAAATGTAATACTCTTATTACTGCAACAATTGTTACCAGGAGGCCCTAGGTTTTGATAATAAATATTTAGTTATGATAATAAAATAACACACAACTTTTGCAAACAAAAGGGGCCCCGATAAACGCGGGGCCCGTAGCATTTGCTACTTCTGTTGTATGGCTAATCCGCCCCTGCCCTGTTCTACAGAGTATTATTTAAAATGTAATCGCGATACCGACTCGAGAAGCCTTTGATGCAGCTCCAATGCTGCTATCAATTGTTTCCGAACAGACGACGGGTTCTTGTTGCCATTCCGCGCGTTCAAAATGCTGCTTGCCACGGTTTTCTCCAGCCGATCGCTGAAAAACACGCGATCGAATCGATGCTCGTCAATCGTCGACTATTATTCTTCGTTTATATGCAGTGTCGCCAGATCGAGGAGATCGAGGGGAATACAGTTTACCCCCTCTCTGATAACAGGATTACAGTAAAGATCCAATTCTTCTCCAGGATCGAGACTCCAATGATTGTCTCGGCCTACCCACTCCACTGCGATCCGTGTTTCATTCTGTCCTTCTCTATGTTCGACTGACTATAGAAGTCTCGCTCGGCGAGGTCGACGCGGTAGACGCAGCCATAAATTAGAGAAGCAAGTCTAGATCCCGATGGTTGGGGTACTTACATGTACAACAATGACAACGTGTAGCGGAGCCGTGATAAGCAACGGTACAAGCGACAGTACTGCCGCCTATCGTGGCTGCCGAGAGACGTTTTCATAAACCTACAACCGCCGAATAATGTAAATTGCGCCTCGAATACGTAAAATTAAGCCATTCTTAGGATACGTCCCTCGTAGATTAATCTTTTATCTAGCTATTATCTTTGTAGGGCCCCGCGGTCTACGAAAACTCATCAGATATTTTGCATTGTAAAAAACAACCTTTCGGAAGCATACCCAAATTTATGAATTGCCTTACAGATAACATTAACTACGCCAGTAACCGTGGCTTCAGCTGAACGTAGTTTCTCGCGGTTGAAGCTAATAAAAAATTATCTGCGATCGTCGATAAGCCAAGAACGATTTACATCTCTGGCTATTCTTTCAATAGAAAGCGAAATAGCAAATTCCATCACTTTTGATGACGTCATCACAGAATTTGCGGCGAAAAAAGCGAGAAAAATTATTTAATATTCATTTTACAAAAAATATATGTCACATACTTTGTACTTATAATAAATAATTCCTTATTGTGAAATTTATGTATAGGATTTGAATGTGTATTCAGGCCCCGCAAAAGGTCACGCCGGCCCTGACTACCTAGAACACTGAAATGTGCATTATAGGAATGCGGATAACGGATTGCAGAGAACAAGGGTTAACACAAAAAGTGGGCCAAAAAGGGACCGGAAAGGGCCCCTAGGTGGTGGGGGTTTAGTGGGTGTGGCGAAGGTGAAGGCCATATGATTCCCTCAAATTACGCCTGAGAGGGGAGCCGAGCCCCACACTACCCCCTCCAAACGAAATCTAAGGAGAGGATGTCCGTAATAGGATTCCTCCACTGTCTTTATACCAAGAAAAGGGTCTTCGTGATGGATGTTGGTGTATGCTCATGGTAGTGGAATGGAAAATCGAACGTTTTGGTCGATTATGGCGACACTGTTTATATGTATGTGTGCGTATACTACCTGACGATTCGAAATACTCCGCACAGGTGAAACATGATTATGACGGTCGTGGATTCGACGGCCACCATCGTGGTGGTGCCTACGATCGTTTGAACGTCGATGTACAGAAGGATCCAGAGCACGTATCGATCTTGCTCCACTAAACAGTCAACGTAGATCGGTATTTCCAATTGCGCCTGGTTCGTCCACGCCATCGACACGAACGGATACGCGATTAACAATGCCACCAATGTAGAAAAGACTCCTGCAATTTTTTCAAAATTTTAATCATTTCATTCGTTACGTCTATTCGAGAACTCTAAGCAGGTCAGAATTAAGCCTAGTAGCGGGAGTAGAAAATGCTACGGCCCTGCGCTTTTGGGGGCCCATGTCAAAATTTTGTACAAAGAAAGGTCATTCACCTGCAACGAGGTATCGACTCGTCGCGAGCCGCATCATGTAACAATATCGTGTAAATAACCACACCTTACAGTAAACGTTGTGTTTTATTTTATTATCATACGAAACCGAGGGCCTCCTGGTAACATT
The DNA here is from genome assembly GCA_963971365.1 of Lasioglossum villosulum. Lineage (NCBI taxonomy): Eukaryota > Metazoa > Arthropoda > Insecta > Hymenoptera > Halictidae > Lasioglossum > Lasioglossum villosulum. The sequence goes on from OZ020495.1 coordinate 48,823,551, forward strand.
TGCTACGGGCCCCGCGCTGGTTTAATCCGACACTGACTTTAAGCGCTTACCGATCATATACAGGTTGAGGACTTTTCCTTGATTCGCGTACTTCATTATCGTTTCTAGCTCTCCTTCGTTGGTGAACATCTTCCAGTCGTCCTCGATGTGCTCGAACGCGTGTCTTACCTATGTGATAGAGATGGCGTTGACGAGAGACTATCCAGTATATCATTGGACCATAAAAACGAAGACTACATTAAGTCCCAATCTAAGTTAATTCTCGGTTATGTGTTGTGACGTATGCAGATCGGGATCAGTCATTATTGTTTTGTGTCCGCCTCGACTACGAGAAAGGGTAAGCAGACTGACTTAGAACGGGACTTCACTGTACAATTAGAAAGTTACCTTCTCCAAGTTGAAATAATAGCCGTGGAACTTCGACACATACCCAATCGATATTGTGAGGATACCGAGGGCCGTGATAGCCTCGGTCGTGAAGCCGCAACGCGTAAGAGATAGCAGCTAGAATTTTTCGGAATTTTTGAACGCTGCGACAGGTCCTCAAAAAAAATCAAAAAAAGTGTGCAGTGTCGGCTTAGTTGTACGCCCATTGATCGAAACAACAGAGGACAGAGGACAGTAAAGTCGCGATCTAGCTCCCATCGCCTGTTCCGAACGGGTTCCGTGAAAATCACCGACACAAATTTCCCCGACACGGTTTTCACCAACAACATTTCACCGACTTCAGATTTCACCGACAATAACTTGGGCCGACAACACCTTTAACCGATAACAACTTTAATCTACAACGATTTTGACCGACAACAAATTTCACTAACTGAGGTGGTCGTCTCAAGTCGTCCGTCGAATTCGTTGTCGATCAAAGTCGTTATCGGTTAAAGGTGTTGTCGGCCAAAGTTATTGTCAGTCAAATCTGGAATCGGTGAAATGTTGTCGGGGAAATTTGTGTTGGTGATTTCCATGAGACCCGTTCCGAGCAGAGACAGAGATCGTGTAGAGAAACTATTTTTTTTATCACTGCGTCGACAGCGCCGAAAGTACAAAGGATGCCGAACGTAGAAATGAACTCGAGCTTCTTGGCTCCTCGCGGAATGGAGTACGCGAAGGGACAGTGATCGTGGAGATCGCTGAAATCTTGATCGCGACTTCACTGTAGCTATGATTTCGATTAACTCCTTGCGGCCTCAGCTTTCATCCTATCAGAAGAAATTTGATGTTTGGACCGCGTGTCGATGACGCGATTACGGACCGCGAACGGAAAATTCGAAGAAAATCAGACAAGACCTGACTGATTACGCCGGACAGCAGGATAACGTACACGCAGAGCGACCGGAAGCGATGACGTTTGTAGGTGTACGGCCACAGACCCAACGAAATGCACGCGAGGCGAGGGAACTTGCAGTACTGGCTCTCGGTGAAATTCATTTGAGAAAAGAAAAAAACAGAAGGGCGATTCAAATCGAGAAAAGTGGCGCCCGCTTAACGTTTCCGGTGTCTCGCGACGTTTTCCCTCTGCGGTGTTATTTTCCCCAGATTTTTTGATTACCTACCCCATTCAGGTGACATCGAATAAAGTTCAAACTCCCGTTTCAAATCGGAAAACAATTTACGCGGAACGGCTTGGGGGATATCGTCTTTTTTTGTTCTCGTGGGAACACGAGCCTGCGGAATCAATTTCATGTCGGGGAAAATTCGCGCGGAACTACGTTTCAGAATTTTGTTGAACAAACAGTGCGGGAGCAGCGCAAGCGTGCTCGAGAGGCGATAGAGCGTCGATCGATCTGGTTTATCGACGATTCTTGTCATTGTTTCTGCGACTTCTGAGACGAACGCACGTCTTCGGCCGCGTTGTACAAGCAGCAGAACTGAAAAATTGCAAACGGAGAACGCGACCAGAAGTAATTTGTTTCCATACGTCGACGTACACGGGATCTCAGGTAAGACCGCTTATCCGAATTCTTACCTGGCAAGCGGACAAGACACGTTTGAATTTATGGCGGAGAATTTACCCGCGCGGTTTTACATTTTCCTTTCTCCGATGTCGAGTCAAACTTGACAATTCGGTGCAAATGGTTAAGCATAGCGTCTCTGTTCGACGAATACTGGTAATCGAATTACCTTGTAATTATAATTCGTGGAGTTCCCTAACTTAGTTGGCAAGCTACTAGGGTAACTGCACCAGTGAATGAACATTGAAGAAATTGTTCAGGAAAATATTTTATTTAAAAAAAAACTATGTGAATTAAAGGAATCTCATATATGCCAAATAGCTCCCTATACTTCATTTGTCAAAAATAAATGAACACAAATACAATGAAATTATTATTATTATTCTTTATTAAACGTTAAATCAAAAATATGAAAAATACCAGTCAATGAACACTACATTCTAGTAATTGAATAATGCTAGTCCAATCAATGAACAAAATTACTACACAATATTCTCCTATTTATTTAACTCTTTAATCATAATTTTATCGCTAGTATGCCGTCCGGGTTAAAATTTGTTGAAATATATAAAAGCGTTCATTTACTGGTGCCCGTTCATTCACTGGTGCAGTTACCCTATTTTGTTCTGGCTCCTCGGTGCGTGGAACGTCAAGCGGCAGAGGATGATGAAGTCACACGGACGGATAACAGTAACGATATATTTCTCTTTTATTCGCCTGAATTTACAATTCAGCTGCCGCGAGATACAAGTTGTCGACGCGAGTTGAGGCGAGCATCTGACCTAAAGATACAATTTCCGCTGGGCGAATGCGCGTTCTCGTCGGTACCGATCCATCGATCCAACGATCCAACGAGCAGGGATCACGACAATATGGATGTGGTGACGGTGATGACTAGACAGCGGATCTTTACACAAACCAAACATTTTCTACCTGAATTGCGACAAACTCGAGTAAAATAGAGTATTATTTTCATGGTTAATACGTTTGATAGACTGAAAAAATAATATAACAGTATTTATAAATTCTTCTAAGGTTTCTACTGTTTGCAATTAGAACAATTATTAGTTTCATTAAATCCACTGTCTAGCGACGTGACGATTGGGACTGCGATTGCTATTTGAACGCGGTGCAAGCCGGTCGGAGGAAAATCTAGTGCCTCTGCTTTGCTATCTTGTACGTGGATCGACTTCGTTCGAAAACAAAACCAATCGGCGATCAAATAAAGGCTGTTGCCCATTTAACACTTCACCTACCGGATTATCGATAATTACGCTGAAATTATTAGATCATTAGGGATCGCTTGGTTTACAGAACAATTTATTAAACAGTCTTCGGGCATGGACTTCTAATAAAATTATGGCATAATCGACCGGCAGGTAATCTGTTAACAGCACGTGAACGACGCCGGACCAAGATCAAAGTGTTTATATTATCAAACAGCGGATCTTTATGCAAAAGCCTGCATGTTACCGGCATGGAATCAACACGTTGTTCCATAACTCTTAAGAATTTAAATTAATATTTTCTCTAAGCAAACGCAACGACAATAAAATTCTATTCTTGAAAATGGTCTGAATTTAGATTGAAGCGTCGAAGAAAAAATTTTCAAAATAAGGAGAACTGTTGCAAAATAAAGATAAAGAAATCATTTTTTTCTGAATGTATCTAACAGATTGAAAATAATGTAATAACGTGTTCAAATTCTTCCTATATCTTTGCTGTCTTTGATGCATTTATGACAAAATTGAATAGATGCGATTTAATCCGCTGTCTAATTATTAAACATAGTTGAAATTTGCTTTTCGTTGACGATGATCCGGTGCTGTTGAGCAACAGCCTTTTAAAAGGAAGATTGAGCAGAAGATGGAGGAACGAACCCGTGGTTCTCGTTGCCCGGGATATTTATATACGCGCAAAGGAGATCGCACCTTTACGGAGATCGTAAAGTGAACTATTTGGTCGGCGAATCGCGTGCGGAAAACAATTCGGAATTTTAAACGGTTGGTTTGTTCGCTTGTTTGCTAGTGCAAGCTCGATTACGATTACGTGGACGTGGCTGGCAATGAGTTTCGCGTGCAGAACGTTCCGCTTCGGCGGCTCGAGATATTATATTTGGCAGTACGGGACTCGATTAACTGTGTACACTCTGTGCAGAGCGTTAGACGCGTTGGATCGCCGAGGCATTCAACCGGAAACAGCCGTCGATATTCGAAATACAGTAACAACCATCGTCCAGCGATCATTCCATCGCTATCGCGAGTCTTTGTTACTAAAAAAAGTAGGTAGGCTAAAGGTACCAGTTACATGTTAAAATAACATGAAGTACCTAGTATCGCTTTATTTTTAGAAATAAAGTGATGTTTCCTCTTCGTATATAAATCAAAAGTATTACAATCGTTTTTGCTTAAGATGTTGAAAACATATTCGAAAACCGTATTCCCCGAGACGACGCAATTCTTCGTTTCCGATTATAGAAAATGCAAAGACATTGTGATACACCAGAGTTACGACATAAAAAGAATTAAGCAGCTAATTATTATCAAAAATTTCTTTCTAACAAAATCGTCCCGAAAAATTTGTCGATACAGAAAAAAGCACGTGTTCATTGCATACACAAAATGCAAGAAACAAGAGAAGACCAAAAACTATTCATTTGATTTCCACCTGAATCCAAATAACAAATAATATTTAATTTGCAAATAAGAAATAATAAATAGATCAATTTTTGAATGATTTAAATTACTTTCATTCAAATAAAAAGTTTAGTTATTATTTGCAATTAAAATCACACGTTTATTTATTTTCATGTTTTGTTTATTACTATTATTTCAAATAAAATATACCCAACACTGCTAAGTAACTGGTGCCTTTACCCTGTACGTTGCCTTGGAAAACAGACCAGATTGAATTTATCGGATTTCGTCGGCCAAATGCCTCGACGACAGACCGTGCGCGCACACGCGTGATCTGCACAGCACGGCACGCAGGGACCATTTCTCCCCTAATCGCTAAGGTTTCGTCATAAAAAAGTGCCTCTAAGCTTAACAATTCGTATCGCACCTGGTGGCTACTGTCGTACTATGGCTACCCGACAGACACACATTCCGCGAACGCTACTCGACTATCGTAACAAAGTTTTGATTCGTTCTTCCGCGCACTCCCTCCGACGATCGTTGAAGCGTCTCGAATGGAACTGTACGCTGACACGCACCTGTGTGCTCTATGCAGTATGCTGTATCTGTATGCTCTTGCGTTCACCTGTCTGTTCGTCGGGATCTCAGCGAGATCGAGAGTTCTCCGGGCCCGTGCGCTCGATTGATCGTGACAACAAACGGAATCGGACTCGGACTCGGACCCGACAACGAAACGGATTCGATGTGGAACTTACGTTTTACAAGGGCTGGCTCTAGAGTCCGATTTAATTACGTTCTACGGGAACCTCTAACGTTCGCTCAATTGACTAGGTTCCTCTTCTCGTTCCTCTCGTTACAAGCTACGTACGCACTCGCTTCTAAGTATCAGACGATTGCATATGTTCCGTGCTCGATTTGAAAACAACATTCAATGGTTCAATTTGTAAGCCGTTGTTCATGTTGCGCCCCCCGGTATATTTTAAATGTTATTTACAAGCGGTTAAAAATAGTGAAAATCGTAGTTTTACACGACTTTCGATCAGCTTCCGCGGCATCGATTTTCTCGAAAATTAAGCTTTAAATGAAGAAATTTTATTCCATTTTTATTCTTATTTTTTCATAAGGAACCACGTCGTGCACGCTAGTGCATGTTATTCGGTCGCACCCTGTATAGTGCATTGCAGTTTGTGGTACAATTTGCGTCTATGAAAATCGGGCACGAACTTATGCAATCATCTGATAAACCGACAAATGTATACTCGTTACGCTACGCTCGGCCCGGAAAATCGTTCGGGGTAACAACCCCCTTTTCTTCCGAACCGAGCACGAATTTTTCTAGCCTACACGCGGCCGGTTGGCTCGCGCATTTGATTTCTAGACACGCTGGAGGGGTAGGGACACGCTGGTACTTGAAGGTCCAAGGCTGAAACTTATCGCTAGAGACCTCGAGGAGTTTCGCCGGTGGCTGCTCCGAACTCGAACGACCAACAAGCACGCACGATATACGATATGTATTCTAAATTACCGATTACTGGATCAGCGCGATCTTTTCATGCGGATGCGGATCTCTGATGCGCCTACGAAACACAATCGAACGTGTAAAATACAATACAACATATCTACAACCCGAATGAAATGAACGCTTCGTCTCGGTTTGCCCTCCAAACAGATTCACGAGTTACCTCGATCGATCAAACGCCTAGACCGATTCGAATCCTCGGATTCCCGCGAGCGAACGTTTCAAAGTGCGAATCCGACCCGCTGTGATTACCCGAGGAACAAGCTGCGTCGAATGGCTCGCCTAAGAAAATATCAATTTTCCATGTCTCTCTTTCGGTGGTCAATCTTCTTTATTGTACCAACCACGGCCTCTTTTTTTCTTCTTTTCGAACAGGGACCGTCTCGAGCGTTTCGTTTCTCCGTGCCCTCCGCAAGCCAGAAATAACGTTAAACAATGGAACAACAAATTCTTCGAAGCATCTTGACTGGACTCTGACAACGCCCTCACCTTGTTCTGTTCAACGTGTATTAATAACACACGTGTATGAGCATACACGTGCATTAACGCAACCTTGTTTTAATTTGTGTAACTACTAGAACGTTGACATCAATTTATGTATCGAGACTATAGCTTCGCAAATTATACACCCATAATTTGCTTTCGGAAATTAGTAATTTCATTCTAAAGGTAAATACGAATTCAAACGCGGATACGTTAATACACGTGTATTTAATTATACCTGAAATAGACGTGAAATCGCTCATGTAAAACTATGTAATTTCTATTTCATCGAACCGTGAGCGGATCGATATCTGTATCGATCCCGATCCTGAACAGAGTCGAGTCTACCGAACGCTTCTCCGTGTTTCTTTCGCTGTGTCGCTCGGGTAGAAAAAGTTTGTAATATAACATTCGTTGTTTCGCCTTCTAGGGTCCTCTTGTTTCATTTTTTTTTCCATAGAAAACATATAAAAATTGTGTAACGCTCGATCGAACACGCAACGCGGAACACGAGCTCTCCGGAAGGTCGACCCCTTCGGAGGACGGTTTCCCGGTCTCGTCGCGAGTTACAATCCGATTCGTCAGGAAATATACAATCTCGAAAACTGAAACTGTTCCTTCCTCCGGTTTGTTCTCAGTTTCAATTGACTAACGGCGACCGATCTCAACCAACTCTCGGCTCCTAGGACGACTCGAGGCTACCGGATAAGTAAAATGATAAAGTAAATTGGAAATTCTTCTGAGTTTACGATATCCCGCAGCCTGGTCGTTGCTCGCTACTAGAGATCGCGATTTCGAACGAGTATTAAAATACACGTGTACCGCGTAGTAAAGAGTGTATTTACGTACACGTGAAATAGTGATTTCTGCTCGCTACGTTTTCCGGTTGACGGATTCGATCGTATCGCGATTCGCGGCCAGCGATGGGAACGATACTCGTCCGACCGACATGACATCTTGGAATGTCGAGTGAGGAAGTTGTCCAATCATTTGAATCTCGAATTTCGGTTCTCGTTATTGCGGACACCCTGTATATACGCTTGTCGTCTAACAATAGACTTTTTTTCTGTAGAATCGTCATTAGAATAATTAAAGCACTTCGTTCGGGAAATAGACTCCGCCGTATTGCTTAGGATTACTTACGATTAGAGAGAAGTGAATCGCCCGCCTGAACTCGATCGTTCGGGTAATCGTGTTACGCCGTGCGTTACTATCGTAATTATAGTAAATGTAATTGACAGAGATCTGTCCGATTATCTGTCCCATCGTCGGCTAGAGACGCGTGTCGAGAAATCGAGCACACAGAGAAAAACCGGTAGGAATCGTTCCGAACAACTATGGTTTGTGTCTCGCCCGTGTGCCATTGAAAATACGAAATAGAAGCTGGTCAAAAAATACCCAATATGTCCCGGTATGTGTAACCACGACCGTGTTACACATCCGCGGAGATTCGTCGTTTCGCGATCACGTTTTTGTACGATTTTCCCTAATGATTCGGCTAGATCGCGCGCTAAAGTGAGATCCGAAACATACTTGCTATGACTACGGGTTGCCATAGGGACACGTGCCTGGCAACCGGCTACCGAACGACACCGCCGGTTAACAAACGACAGTGCTACGTTAACAGTCGACGATACTTCGCTATCCTAAAACAAAAAAAAACGACCGCTCTGATTCGGATTCGCTTGCCTCGAGAAGTCGCGGAGAATCTCTCCAACGAACATCGATCTCACTGCTCGTAATCGCGCGTTTCGAAACGATCAATATACGTCGGTCGCACGATGGCTGTCTACTCGAGTGACAAGGTGGGTCAGCGAAAATCATCCGATCATTCTAAAGTCTACCTATGACGCTAGGGATTCGATAACACCCGATTAATCTCTAAGGAAACTATAATAAAGTCGAACGAAATCTATATCCCGGCGCGACGAGCGCGCTCGTGTTTACGTTAATTATTGCGATTTGGTGTTCTGATTGCCGGGTGAGCGATAACGGGATCTCCTATTCGACAAGACTAGTCTTAACTCCTAGTTCTAGGTGTACATCGACGGCACACCGTCAACGCGTCGACGACCGGTCTCTCTGTGTGTATCTGTCTCGTCTCGTGGCCGTCGAGGCGTCGACGTCCAGGAGTTTCGTTCGTTTTAACGATCGACGTTTAGAAAAGTTGATTCTCGGTACGCTTACGCCTACGGATATTCCCTAGAAAGTCGGGGCCCCTGGTGCAAGGCCTTTCGTCGATAACGGAACACACTGTTCTCATATACCACCGCTCGAATCGTCGATCGACGAAAACGACGACCGACGACGACTTCCCGTGATTTACACGCGGAACGATTGTCGTTGAGAGGAAAGCGAATCGTTTCGGCTACAGTAGGTTCCCGCTCGTTGCGTTTTCGGTCTTTGCATTTTTCTTCGTACAAGCTGGGGGAATGTAGTAACGCTAATTTCGTGTACTCCGCGTGTTTCACACGCTTTAGCCAATAATTCGACTAGAGCCGAAAATCCGTGCGGAATTCCTGCCAGGAGACATATTGCGAGGCACGGATACTGGGTGTGTTGCGAGCCGCGTCGCGATTGTTTCTTTATGTTGTTATATGTACACATTAACCGCGACTTCGATTCAATAATGGGGTGAGTTGTTGTGCAACGAGCAAAGTGCCTACTGTACCTCGTGCAGCGGCGATGAGAAACGGTTCTACGCCCCTGTAACGCGATCACCCTGTGTACAACGGTGTGGGGGAGAGCTTCTGCGCCCCTGTGAGTCGATTACCCCGTATACGACGGTGTCAGTGCGATTCTGCGCCCCTGGAGGTTGATTATCCCGTATCCAGCGGCGCCGGGTCGGTTCTATGCGCTGCCTGTTGGTCGATTACCCCGTATATCGTATACACCGGTTTCGGGTTCTTACGTCGCAACGGCAATCCCTCCACCGGTGAAAATGAAAATAGCTAACGACTGTAACTTTGTAAAATCCCCGAAGGATTCTAACTTACCGACGCGACGTGAGGACGCCAGCGCATACGCGCCTCGGTATGACGGGATGCCATCAACAGGCGGGGCGTGTAATCGACTCGGTTCCGCCAATCGGGATCTATCGTGCTAGATTTAACACGTTGGATCCGAGGGTGAAAGATTTATCGTTACATAGAGAATAGACCCGCTACCTTCGGACGCACTAGGTCGATTACAGTTTTCCGTGGATTACGTTTTTTCGCGGCTCGACCAAATGAAATATTCTGTCCACAGATATTTCACACGCAATTCGCGCGTTCAGACGGACGCTATCCCCTGTCGAGTCCTCGTGTACACGATCGATTTTAATTCGGCGACTTTGCGGAACGTGGGACGTCCCTCATGGACGTTCTAGGAGAATCGATTTGCTTCTTTCTCGATCCATCCGGTGTCGATCGTCACCGTTGCTTCCGTAGTTTCGCCTCGGCGGTGGATCACGTTTCTACGGAAATCGACGGTTCGTTATCGCAGAGTATACTTTGGCTCCGGAGTAGTTCCGGATCGGTTGATTCGTGCCACGCAACGAAGCGGTTCCTTCTTCCGTTGGATCTCGCCGAAGTCTCGAATCCATTTGTTAACCCGCTCGACGAACTCGCGCGCAACAATCCCCTCCTCGTCCATGAAAACTGTGGAAACTCCGTTGTGGATGAGATCTCGTTCGAGTCGCAACCCTGGAAACGTGTACAGTACTTCATCGATACGAAACAGAAACGGTGGGACAAATGCCCTATCTAGCTGGAAAAAGTCATGTTCGGAAATATACGGAATGAATCTCGTAACGTGATGATCTCGAATAACTCTTAAGTTATTTGTTGTACGACAAAATATTTCGAATGAATGTTTTCTATGTATACAGTGCTCCAATCTGTTTCTTAATACTTTTACATCGAGATATCAGGGTCACCTTCAGTTTTTTAAATGGAATGACTAATATTTTTCTGCATAAACAAGTACAGTAAACACCCACATACTGTCCGGAGTCGAAATCGCAATAAAAGAATAATTCAATAAAAGAATACTAATAATTTATCTGTATATATACCTGATAAGCAATAAGTTTCTCTTCTGTCGCGCGTGGGCTCCACGCACACGAATTTTCCGATTAAAACAAGACCAAACACGATATAGTTTCAATTGTAATGTAGTGGTGTAATTCGCCAAGAAAGTATCAATCCGTGTTTCATTCTATTCTTCTGTGCGACTCAGTCATAAATCAGAAAAACAAGTCTTGGGTGCAAACGTTGTCTGCCCAGAGTACGCCTGTTGGACAGCATTTGAGGGATTACTGTACTATACAAAGTGGAACATAAAATGAATATTGACGGAAGGCTAACGAAAAGTACCCTCAACAAAAGAGCGGAGGCTCCGGCTGATTCCACCAGTGAGCCGCGAGAAGCATGTATAGTTCCTGATCTTGAACGGTGTACCCCGGTGGCGGCTGCGAAGGCAAAGGCGGTGGGATCGGTGGCAGCAGAGAGTAGGACGGCGGTGGTGGCGAAGGCGATTGGGACTGCGAGAAGGTTGTCGTGGTGGAGAGCGGCGTTGCCGGCGTGGCCGGTGTGGTCGGCGTTGTCGTGCTTACTGCCAAAGGAGGCTCTTCCTTCGCCGGAGATCAGAGCGCGCAATCGAACATCGCCAGTGACCGAGTGATCACGTCATCCTGAAACACAAATATCCTCGGGGATCAAGCGGTCGTTCCGTGCGCGAGCAACATTCCGTTAAAAGCTTTTCAGATTCGGTACCCTTTCTTATTTAACCCTCGCACAACAGCCTGCCATCTAAACCCGGCGCACACTTGTTAGCTAGCCCCTAGACGCCCTAGACCCGACACACTTGCGAGCCAGCCCCTAGACGCCCTAGACCCGACACACTTGCTACCCTTATACGGTATACCTTAGAACAGGCATCCTCACGGGGTACTTGTGCTCGGGCTGAGCTGGGGTTGCTCGGAACGGACGGTAGACCTACTTTAAGCAGTCTGCAAACAGCCCGACGCCAAGGTTCCACCGTTCAAGCTACCTCGCTATTTTAATTCATTCTGGATTTCCAAGATTCGAAACTATTCATTTTCAATCGTATATAGCAACACAGTAAAGCTCCGCGTACCCGCCCACCCCTAGTAATTAAATAAGAGGTAACGATAATTGAGTAGCGCGCCTCTATGATTCTACGGGTCGTACACCCCTGTTGGTCGGGTTGCCGCATTTAGGCGGATTTTAAATCATGACTGTGGTTATTTATGCATTTATAGTTTACAAAACTAGATTAGACAGAATTCAGTACGATTTTCATTTATTTCGGATCTACCATATATTATTTGGTACCAGTTTCTTAAAGCTAGTCTATAAAAATTGGAAATCGCATGAACGTCCGCAGACTAATCATAAATAACTAAAAAATGAAACCGCGATCGCAATTTCGTTGTTCTTCATTTTCGACTTATATTGTCACGGAGAATCACCTCTTAAATTTTCTCCCAGCTATAGTCGAACTATAAATAATTAAACCATCGAATAAACATAACGGTCAGGTACCGTTGGGAAAGAAACGAGAGCCCGGAAGACGGACGATATTTCAAGTTTGCTCGGTTCACCCGTAAGACAGTACGTAAAACAGTATTCCGCAGGGTGGAACACCGGGTATTATAAGCTCCGTTTGACAAACGGCCGGCAATAAGGTCGGATCGGAATGGGTTCTACGAGATCCTTAGGGAGGGCGAGCCACGTATCAGGACCTCCATTTTAAAGGGAGGAGCCAGAATCTCGGGGACCATGAGAAGTAAGACATCGCGTCGCGTCGTATCGCGCGCGGGGCGCCGTACCTTCAAGCAGCTCTCGATAAATTCCTCGATCGTTATTACGCCGTCCTGGTTCAGGTCTAGCTTCTTGAATACCCTGTCCAGCTGTTCCCTAGCTTTCCTCTCCTCCTCGGCGTGGTGCCGCCTGCCCATCAGCTCGTGCACCGCCGTCACCACTTCCCCTAACTCGCCCCTCGTGATGCAACCGTCCCCGTTTATGTCGTACAGCTTGAACGTCCATCGCAGCTTCTCGTAGATGCTGCCTCGCAGCAACGTCGACAGAGTGACGAGCAGATCCTGCAGCGACGAGAAAACCGGCTTCCTTAGTCTTCGCGAATTTCCGCCAATTACATTATTTGCTATTAAATACTACGGATGGGCGGGGACCCGGAAATTCGGGTTCCTGTCGGGTATTTTCCCCAGGTTCGGGTCCGGACCCGAAAATTCCACTTTCGCGGGTACCCGAAGTCGAAATCGGGTCGGAAACCCGAGAATCTATGACATTCGGGTCTCCGAACAATCAAAATTTCGGGTACTCGCCCACCCTTATTAAATACAGGATTCGCGCAGAGTCTAGTCGCCTCGAATCGTTTTGAATCTCTATAAAGGGATTTTCCGAATTTCCCCGTGTCCCTCCCATCGACAGAACTCGGTCGCGGATCCATCCCACGCGGATTAGGGTAGTCCTTAGGTGTGAACAATTTTTTTCCTCGATTTTGATGAACTTATTCCAGAAAAAATCGAAAGTCGGGAAATAAGGACCACCCTGCTACACATAGATTCGCTACAAACACGTCGTTGAACCGTGATAGATCGGTTTAGAGTGAATTACCCTGAAGCTGATGGCACCGTTGCAGTTTACATCGAACGCCTTGAACACGTAATGGGCGTAGAGGCTGGAGTCTGGAATTCGTACGGGGTCGCCGTTAACTAATTACGCAAAAACGCTGGTCTTTATTTAATTGGAACTCACTGCCATGAGGGAAGAACTTCGCGTAGATGTCCTTGAACGAGTCTTCGTGCACGACACCCTCTGGACACTCCTGAAACCCACAAAGCGACTTACATCAACGAGTTGTCATCATTGTGTAAGTAAAGTTGTGTTGCAACAATCGTCGGTGTATAGACGATCCATTCACAGGTAATGAAACTAATGAATAGATCGTGTAGATATCGATATGTTGATTCTCTGAAGGTAGAAACCGTTCCCGTCGCTGGCGTAATTCAGAGGGACGACGAATGGACGCTTGGCGAATGGAAAATTGATATTTTCAGAGATGAAGATCCCACATAACGTGCCGAAGAACGCGTTTGAGGTCTACAAGTATGTAACAGAAACGTTTCCGAGTAATTCGAGAAGTAATTTCTATAGATGCAGCCTGCCGCGACAGTCGATCGAACGAATAAACTGGCTTTCTCTTCTGTTTCGAGATGCTCCCACGATACGACGCGACTATCGACCGAGGTGGAACGGACACTTCGCTCGGAGGATCCTCTCTGGGACGAGAACAGGATTCCAAGTCTGAGGAGACTCGCTCTTCTCGCCATAGCTGTCGCATGGGAGTATAATCCGATCCTGGACGAGCTACCAACTTGCGAGGACAGGAACGAGCTGATCGAGCTCCTGCCCGTTGGCCTACCTTTCGAACTCACTATTACGAAGATCGAGGACGAGCACTACTGGGAACGATGCTCGAGGAACAAGTAATCGATTGTCTAAACCAGGGGTCGCCAAACCTTTCTTGGAAGGGACCAGATAGTACGATTTTTAAGCTCGGCGGACCGGGTAGCAAACTCGAAGATATTCACACGAATATCTTTACTAATTCTTTTAATTTCATGAATTTATTTATTTTCAATTTTTTCGTGTAACATAGAGGGTCCAACGAAACCTGCCGACAGACAGACATTTTTCGAATTATTCTCAAACCTGGTTTGGGTCGAGAGTCCGCGGGGAAAAATAACAAGATTCTTGAAGAATTTAGTTGTCCGAATAAAGTTGTCCCAATCGTCGGGTTCGATGAGTCGAATCGATACAGGGGAAAGTGCGGTTCGCGGAACCGTCGAGATTTTTGAAGAGGCGTCAGATTTGGCTTTCGTTGCAGGTGGGAAACGAACGAGCTGTCCTTGCACGGAAATTCTTGGCGACAGCGGTACTGCGAGGGTGTGTTCAGCGAGTATCTTGAGAGCCTCGAGCCAAGTTTCTTCGAAACGCAGAGAGAGGAGTGCGAGAGAATGATCGGCCTCGTAAGAAGTTACGTGCGAGCGATAAGGATTCGTTCCCTCCTACCGACCAGGCGAGCAATCTGCGAGAAAACTTTCCAACAGTCCAATCTCCGTGTTTTATCCATTCTAACGAGTCCGAGAGCGAATCACATTATTCCCGTTCTTGCGGCTCTCGTAGTTACACGAACGCTTTTTCCATGGGAGGCGACCTTCCGATAGACCCTTTTCTAGGTGGTACAGTGAAGTTGGGATCTTGACAGCCAAGAACATGATTGGCACGAGTTCAATGCACAAGGCAGCACAGGTAGTAATGCAAAAAGCAGGTTCCCGTGCTGCCTTATCGAACTAGTTCGGACTGGGAAGATGGGCCCTTTTTTAACAAGTTCCCGGATGAGAGGTTTTTTAGTGGATATTCGAGGAATCGAAGATCTGTTCCCCCACGCTACCCCCTTCTATGGTGTACGTAATGGTACTTTTCCTCTCATCCTTAACAGAAAAAAGTAAAGTTGGGATCTAACTCCTTGAAGATCTCCATCATCACTGTCCCTTCGCCAAGCCCTTTCACTTTCAAGAAGATCGATCTGCCTCGGTGTTTACATGCTATCCTTTTTTACTTTCAAAAAGTAAAATAAAATAAAAAATATCTCGAAAACTAAAATCGAGCGGCGGTAACATGTATAGGAAAAAGTTGTTCAGAATGATGACCTTGACACCATATTTCAAGGTCATCAAAATTGGTGAGAAGGCCCCTAAAGTAAATAATTACCATAGCTTCCCTACACGATCTCTGTACCTGCTCGGAACAGGCGATAGAAGATAGATCGCGACTTTTACTGCAGAACTAAAAACGTACGATGTTTCGCAGGAAAGAAAAGTCTCCGATGGACGATGGGGATCCCTGTCACGCGGAGGAAGACATCGTCCACCACGTCCCGATGACCGTGATCTTGCCGCAGTTGACCGAGCTCGTCGAGCTCCGCATCAACTTCGGCGTAATTTACATGAGCGACGGATTCGAGTGGCGCGACTTCCAGTGAGTAGGTGCTTACGACGCGACGATACGTAAAATATGCATTCGGCACAAACGACAATACAGGCCCCGCATAAATCCGTCGTTTCTCGAGGAAATCCTTTAAATATGAATGGAGCCGCGCGCAGGTGGATCGCCAGTTCTCCGAACCGCCTTAGCTTGGCGCACGAATTAACGGGAATAATAATCGCGCGTTGCACGCTCGACAAGCCTCGTACACATTCCGGGGACGAGCAAAGATCCCGGCGCTATTGAATATTATCGCAGCGTTTTCCTGGTCGGTTTCCAACAAACTACGCCATCCTTGACTAGCGAGGAAGGTCGGCCAGATATTTTCGACGCAAAACCGCCGCGCCGCGCCGGCCTGGCTTTTTAGCCCTCGCGCCACGATCGCAGGGTCGTTTCTACTTGACTGCGACGGCCACCATTATCGAATATACCCGCAATCACCTTCGACACTAAACCTGCCACGGTCGAACGACCGGCTTCTTATTTTATCAGTTATTCCCGAATTATAGTCATTTCGTTTTCTCGAGGGAGAAGGAAAGCCAATTTTTGTAAAGAACAATTCAATATTTTTTTTCTATGTCATGTTGAATGAATCAGCGAAAAAACTCTATAAGATCCACCCAATATTATTTTGGAAACATGAAAAAGTTGAAATTTGTTGGACAATGTATTTAGAAGAAGCTTGGTGACATTTTGTCCTGTGATCTCTAGCGATTCTTCAGGCAACTTAAAGATCCCACACTTGCAGAAAATTTCTGTCTTTTATTAAATTATTATTCTGTTATTTATTTTACAATTTGATTTGCAATGAAATGAAACAGCGATTCGCTCGCGTCCAACGATCATTCGGCGTAAACTGACGTTACGATTCCCATAAAAAAGGTTCTCCGTGGACGATTGCCTGCAACTCGGCCAAGGAGCGGAGTCTTGCCCGAAGCTGAACAAGTTCACCGTTTCGAGGAGCAATTTGGATCAGCCGCGGGTCGCTGCGCTGCTCCAAGGATTGGTGAACAACCAGAATGTCGGTGATCGATCAGTGTGACAACAATTAGACCGCGAACCGTATGGGCTCGTAACGCGCGACGGGACAGCGTGCCAGGACCCGATCGACCGGAAAAAATCGATCAAATTCAACAGGATCCTTCCGCGAGAACGCTAGCTTCTAGCTAGCTCTCGCGAATCGATGAAGTTGATGCTGCTCTCGATTCCCGATTCTTTCGGCTTCAACCCCTTACGACAGGGAGTCCCAACTTGTTCCCCTCCGAGAACCGCAAGGTCCACACTATCAGTAAAACCATCAGTCAAATCTCTGTCCACTACTACATACTAAATTCTACGGCAACTATGAAGTCTAAAAGTAGAGTCAAAACAAAGCCGGAAACGTAACGCGTATGACTCGCGAGCTACAATTTTGAACTCCCTGTCTTAAGGGGGTAGAGGCCCCACGTGACCATGGTATTTTTCAGTGTGACCAACCCCCGCGCGAAAAACCAATTTGGCAACAGTGATGAACATACATCTGTATGAATCTAACGCTTCAATTTCGCTATATTACAGGTTTTTTTCTTTTCATCAATATCTTTATTGCTATTAATGCATCCGAGTGGCTTCATGCCCTTTACACTTTTGTTGTTATGAAACTACGCTGATAATTCTCCTGACAAAGCGCCATCTCGTCCAAGTAGCTGAACTAAAATTGCTTCTACTCACCCTTCATGAAGGGAATCTGGGAAACAATTGAATGCGATCACGGGAACACACCTCACATCCTCATACGATTTTATATTGAGCTGAGTGAGGGCTCATTTGAAAGAGGAAGGTTAAACGAAGCGCGCGTGGGTCCCTAAATAAGCAGGAAAAATCTTTTTGTGATCGAAAAATACATTAGAAAATCCGGAATTTTTCTTCATTTGTTTTCCCTACTTTGGACAGTCACATTACTGGATATAAACATAATGTAACTGAAGTTGGACCCACGCGCGCTTCGTTTAACCTTCCTCTTTAGAATGAGCCCTCACTCAGCTCAAAATATAATGATATGACGACGTGAGGTGTGTTCCCGTAAACCCCTGTTTTCACTTGTTTTCTAGTTAGATTCTGGTTAGATTCTAGTAATGTCACGTGGGTACTCTACCCCCTTAATGTAGGATCTCCTTTGCGCGTCTGGACGCAGCGTTTTCTTATCTAGGCGACATCGAGTCGTTATCAATTTCCTTTCCACTGGAATCAGATTCAGTTCTGCTGCTGTTGATATTTCGTGAAATGGAAATTTTCCTTTTCTAAAAAATTGCCACCATAAAGTCAATCGGTGTCCAACGGGTTAATGAGATTCCTTTGGAACCAGATAACGGAGATCGACTTTTCCCACTGCAAGCTGGGGGACACGGGCGCGTTCGCCGTCGGAGAATTTCTGGCGACGCACAACGCGAAGGTGATGTGTCTGGTGAACAACGACATAGGGCCGAAAGGGGTGTCGGGTCTGGTGCACGGAATGCTCAAGAGAAAGCTGCCCCCGGTGCTCGAGCATCTGAACATGAGACTGAACCCTTTGCTCGACGAGGGTGCTATGCATCTGTGCGCCTGTGAGTGCATCTTCTCTCTCTCCATCTTTTCTATCGCGTTCTCGTTGCAACATTCATTTTCCTAACGACTCGTGTACAGTGGTAAATTTCGCCGAAATCCTAGCCAGAGGCGAAGAAAATGTTTTCTTTCATTTCAGAAGATTCATCGTGTAAAGAGCCGTAAACAAAATATTACTTTTCGCTAGCATTTCGGTTAAGCTTGCCGACAAACTTGACTCTTTTGAAGTCTCCGTGCAAGATATTTAACCCTTTGACCTAGAGTAATTCCATTCCATATAATTTGTCTCATTTTATGGATATGAAATTGATACAATATATTAACTGTTTAGTAATTGATTAGATACCAACATATTTAATAATCTAAACAATACCTTGAACAATTCAGTCACCACTCGAGTGCTAAGGGTTAAGATCGTGCCAACGAACGCGTTTCCAGTTATTGCGAGTGCAACGAGCCGAGCGATGGATCGATAGCTCGATCGGGCATTCGGGCCGACGCGCGGTGCGAATTTCCCGAGCGATTCGGTTCTCTAAAAACGGAGACGAGTTCAATTCCCCGGCTAATAATAAACGATCCGATCGGGGGATATTAAAAAATCGTGAATGAGGCTTCTCTCGAATCGATCATCGAGATTGGACCGTCGAAATTAGAACTCGGATAGAATGCCGACCGCCTTTCACTGAATTTCACCTGGCTCGCGCGACGAACGACGGCGCACGCGATCATTTATATTCGCCCGATCGGACACGTGAATTCTGAATGGGAGAGGCGCCGCGAGATCCTAAATCCGTTTCAGACATGCTGCGAACCGACAGCCTAGAAATACTGAACGCGAGCGGCTGCGGGATAGGAGCTGCCGGAGGCGCGGCTTTCGTCGAAGTATTGACCTCCGAATGCGACTTGAAAACGCTCAGCCTAAACCTGTCGAACAACGATTTCGGCCAGTCAGGTGAGAGAGAGAGAGAGACAGAGACAGATCGAGCGAAACCTCGATTCGGCGTAGATGAGCCCGCTAATTACGCCAATCGATTACACCGTGCAACACCCGAACGATAACCGATGCTCAATGCCTATAGTGATTGATACCTCGAATGCAAATCCGAAAACCAATTGCCTCCATCGGCCACAGTTTTCCAGAACATTCGTTTCGAATAGATCGATCCACCGATTCGAAGACAGGGACACTGTCGATACTCGTGAACCGTTCGCTCGTTCCATTGGAAATGTTACAGAGACGTTCCACGCGTTCCACCATTCCAAGGTGTTTTAAGCGGGTAAACTCTCGATTGCGGGATTGCAATGGATGCGCCTTCTCGTCTCTCGATAATGCAAAGATGGGGCTTTTCAGTGATCAAAAGCGCTAGATAAAAGATCAAACTAGGCCGCAATCGCCCTCAACAGTACTGTTTTTACGTTTACGAGGCGTAATTTGCATTATCGCAGCTATTTTCATAAAGCCGCGACAGCTATTTGCTGCCGAATAATGCAAAGTACGCCTCGTAAACGTGAAAATAGGATTTTTGAGGGCGACTGTGGTAGATTGATCTTTTATCTAGCCCTTTTGACTACTGAAAAACCCCAATTCAGGAAACGAGTCTACCCTCTTAAACCTTTGCCTTCCGAAACGCAGAAATCTAGTTGACGATCAATTCAACGATTTGTACACAGATTTTTGTGCAATCGAACGCCAGGCATGATCAATTTAATTCTCGACATATTTAAATTGAAATGAGCTTCGTGACTCGGACGACCATACAATAATATTCGCGCGTAGGGTAAAGATGGGTGCGCGCACGTGATCGCGGATCGATTGTAGGGTGGCTGTAGGGCTGCACGAGTCTATGGAAAATGATAAACGACCAATTTCAGTGGGTGTGCTATTCGAGGATGCATTGAAGAAGATTCCGTTCGTTGTTCAGTTTGACGCTCGGATGTGCAATTTCTCCGCGGAATCGGAATCCTCTATTTACGAGAGCGTGCTCCGGTAAGCCATTGCGCGGAGTGTCTCGAGTCGACCCAGGCGATCGAAATAATCAAGATGATTTTCAGGAACAGAGAGGCGGTAAAGGCGAAAGCGAGGAGAGCCTGATGTTCGACCGATTGACCGGCGCACAGTGGTCCACGCTTTTTGAGGAGAGAATTCAATTTTTCGACTTTCAAATTGCAACAAATCATTCGTTTTCTTAAGCGAGAACCTCGAAATTCAAGATATCAGATCTTTCAAACAAAAAGCGGGCTACTGGACCACTGTGCGGCGCTTCGTCCACGGGAATTTAGTTCATTGAATTTCAACGAAGCAGCGACGAGCACAGTGTCTTTTTCTCGTAGAAATAAATGATGAATCGAAGATCTCTTTGTTTTTGGCACACGTTATCCTGCGAATTGCGTTATTATTAGGGTCAGTTGTCCAGGTTTAAACATCGACTTGGCAAAAGCGGTATTTTTCACGGGAGAAACTAGAAGACGAAGAGGGCGAGACAAGGAATGACCGAAATGCGTCGAGTGGAATGAAAATGACCATCGCAACGGCGAAGGGCTAATGAAAGACTCGGCAACAAAAGAACAGCGGAACTAGGGTGCAGCCGACCCAAGAATCTTATGCGAAAACCGTGGGCACGGTGAATTGCGCCGGAAGTAGGCCACAGGTAAGACTTTTTCCATTATTAACGGGCATCGGAAGTCAAGAGAAAACAGTGAAAGCATCAAAGATTCTTCTCTCGAGGAAAACGTAGCCTGGAATAGTCGATAACGTTGACACGGGGGAGAAGAATAAGATTTTCGAAAGGTAATTGGATGTACACGGCGAAATGAATTTATCCTAACGAGGAAAATCAAGATTCGAGGCGGCCATGGCCGCGTAATTAACAAACGAACGAGGCAAACTTCTCGACAAACGATATCCCATGCATCGTGCTCCAATTTCGTCCAAAAGCGAAACCATGGCTTACCAACATTTTCTGGCTCGGTGACCCTTTTCGAAGTTATCGTCGTTCCACGCAATCTCCGAAAATCAGCTTGGGACCGAAGTAAACGGAGAAAATGTCGGGAAACTATGGTCTCAACATGTTAATTCGTAATTTCTTTGTACAAGGTGTAAAAATATGTTTGGTCCTGGCTACCACAGGCGTATTCTACATCTTCGGATCGGTGAAGATCTGTGAAAAAGTTGCCGCAAAATTGTCCTTCACCTTGAATTTCAAGGTCAAATTTTTGTATTACTGAATTGTATTCTACGCATCATGGTGAGTTGAGTTTTGACCCTTGATTCCCTTGACACTTTCTGTCCCCATGATGCGTACAATACAATGCAATAATACAAAAATTTGACCTTGATATTCAAGGTCAAGGACAATTTTGCGGCAACTTTTTCCAGATCCAGGGCCAAACATTATTTACACCTTGTACGACTTCTTCGTTCGGGTAGCTTTTCAGACATTTTGCTTTCATGAAAACGGATTTCGAGGCAGGTCTACGATTCGGATTCGAACTCGGAAGGAAAAGCGTCTGCTTTACGGTGAGTAAACTCTGTATACCGCATCCGTCGGGCATCCATCGAACGCCATTTGTCCCTGTTCCCGGTAACGAACGATAATTTGGAACATCGACCGCGGACAAATCGTTCGGCACGCGTTCGAATCGACCTCGTGTTCGTCACCTCCGACCTCTGACAACCTACTCGCGACTACTCGGATCCCAATTCCCACTCGCATCTTCGTTCTTTAGACGTCATTGCGAGATCGTGCGATCGTTTCTCGTTCGGCAAAGACTCGATAAAGAATCCGTCGACGATCATTTTCTAAAAGACAATCAGTTTCCTTAATCATCGTGATATTCCTTTGGGTAGAGCTCGAGGGATCGAATGAATTTTTCACTGGTAATTTCAATTGTAAACGGACAAGTTTCTTCCAACAACGTGTGCGTATAATGCGAAAGAAAATTTCTAAGATTTCTTTCCGTGGAGTTTAACTGAAAATCCTGTTATTCGAATCCCGATCAGTAAAGTGTGTTAAAATGAACACAATTGCGTGGGATCGCGACGTCTCGACGAGAGACCGGTTTAATTAACGGTAAACAGCGATCATCCTGGAAGCTGGAAACACGGCGCAGAGGTTTCGATAGCTATCGGTTAAAAGATAGCCTGAGCAAACGAGACAATGAAACGATGGCCTGTCAGCGGGTCGACGACGAACAGTCGATGCGACTGTGGACCTCCTCGGTTTCGATTGTCGCAACAATCGGCGATCAACAATCGCAACCGATAGAAAGTGGGAGTTGGGCGTATAGCGTATACGTTGTTGCCGATATCGCCGTCCACCGAATCAAGAGCAACCGGATCGAGCTGCAACCCGTGTAATAGCTTAATCCCTTGCGAGCTACCACTGCAACGGGGCCAGCCGCTCATCGCATTCTACGCGCACGCCGTTCCTCATAGGAATTAATTAGCCCTTCGAGCTCTGATTTGAAACTGCTCTTTAGCCTTTTTACTGCGGCGTGTTTCAAAGCGTTACCGCGCGCCGAGAACGCTTGCAATCTGGCTGAGAAGTACGGTTACCGTTTCGTCGTGTCTCCCGAGAAATACAGTATTTTATCGATGTTAGTCCTCAACACGGGTCTGCGCAGGGTCATTTATATGCCAGGGATACTATTCTTTGAGTTTTGCCGAATGTAAACACAGCCGAGCTCGAGGGGCCTCGGTCGCCGAGAAGTTTAAACATAACTAATCCGAATTTCAAATTTCTTTATTTCTCATTATTTTCTTACGGGACTTTGATGACCATATTTGAGACATTTTTCCAATAAAAATCGTACCAAATATGATATAATTCCGATGATATTTAGAGCCCGTTCAGATACGGCTGAATTCGCGCGTATTCGATCGGACCTCATTTACATTAACATCTATGTATTCGTTCACACGTGACGGCGCGGTTGAATAATCGAAAACAAAAATCGCGCGATCGAAAACACGTATAGTGCACGCAGTAGTGGGGATATCTCCGGGACATTTGCGTGCTAGACATTTGGGATACATGCCGATAAAATACTGTACCACGCTCTGAAATCGCATACCGTTCAAGAAAGAAATTGTTGTTCCACATCCCCTCGTTTCGATGATATCTCAAAACGAGGGGAATGATGCGTGTTTTCGAGATCCAATATTTTTCCGAGAGCGAGCGTTACCGAAATCGGTTCTCGCGTAACTCGACCGTGTTCCCTTGTGATTCGTTAAACAGCTGTCCTTCGGGCGTTCCGTGCTACAGAAGAGTGTACGCGGCATTCCGACGCCGAGGGTGTCCTCCTCTCGGCTCTTTTATCTCGCCTTTGCATCTCTCGCGAGAGCTTCCATTGTCTCCATTCATCGTTCCTCTTGTCTTCCAGTCTCTGGACACACGTTTCTTTTCGAAAATCGCGGCGTGGGTGCGCCAAGGTCGCCCGGTTGCTCGTAAGCGTCCTATTGAACCCGTCCGCCACCCGCCATCCGCGATTTATACCCTCTACCCTCTCTATTTAAAGGTAGCGACGCGAAAACCACTCTGTACATACATACGCGGCCACCTTTCATACCGTTCCAGCCGTGTTGTAACGTACACGTTGCAAGCTTCAAAGCTGTAATTTAGTGCCACTTGTACTCCATTCGTCTGCGTCTACAAGTTACGAAAAATCCGGTATCAATCGGAAAACGCAACGGTGTGACGCGTTTAGGAAATCCCAGTTAAAAGTCCAAGCGATCGCACAGTGGAGCATTTTGACCAAAAAGCTGGCCAAAATTCAATTTTATACAATGTACATATCAGTCAATAATAGCATTTGCCTTTTGTACCTAAATGGTTTGCGAATCAAAATACAACGGTATTTTGCCATTGACCTTCGCGTCACCGTGCAGCGTCAATCGCAAGGTATCGTTTTCTTGGGTTCCGTGGAAATCACCGACACAGATTTCGCAAACACGGTTTTTACCGACAACATTTCACCAACTCCAGATTTGACCGACAATGACTTTGGCCAACAACGCCTTTAACCGATAACGACTTTGATCGACAACGATGTTGACCGACAACAAATTTCACTAACTGAGGTGGTCGTCTCAAGTCGTCCGTCGAATTCGTTGTCGATCAAAGTCGTTATCGGTTAAAGGTATTGTCGGCCAAAGTTATTGTCAGTCAAATCTGGAGTCGGTGAAATGTTGCCGGGGAAATTTGTGTCGGTGATTTCCATGAGACCCGTTCCGAGCAGAGACAGAGATCGTGTAGAGAAACTATTTTTTTTATCACTGCGTCCACAGCGCCGAAAGAACAAAGGATGCCGAACGTAGAAAAGAACTCGAGCTTCTTGGCTCCTCGCGGAAAGGAGTACGCGAAGGGACAGTGATCGTGGAGATCACTGAAATCTTGATCGCGACTTCACTTTTTGCCATTGACCTTCGCGTCACCGTGCAGCGTCAATCGCAAGGTATGTATCGTTTTCTTGGGTTCCGTGGAAATCACCGACACAGATTTCGCAGACACGGTTTTTACCGACAGCATTTCACCGACTCCAGATTTGGCCGACAATGACTTTGGCCAACAACGCCTTTAACCGATAACGACTTTGATCGACAACGATGTCGACCGACAACAAATTTCGCTAACTGCCCCACTGTATATCGTACGTATTCAGAACGGCGTATTCCCGTTGAAGTTTCGATCGAGGGACAAGGGACGAAGGACCTTGCCGTTTAGGAAGATCCCTGGCCCCGTGTTAAGGCAACCACGCCAGTTGGCACCCTCGCGGTGGGGCTCGCATCGATCGAGATAAATAAATTCAGAAACTCGGTCGTCTCTCTCGCCCACACCTCCACAACCCCCAAACGCCTTAAACCCTCCGATTCGAGTGAACCTTCGAACTTTCACGCGCCATGTGTCACGGAGTCACGTGTAACACGTGCCACACGGGCGTCACGTGGCACGTGTCCACGTGTACGTCACGGATAACGGAGAGCCGCGGGGGATGGCTCGATCGTTACGCGATAACACATTCCGTCTGCACATCGCATCTCATTGTCAGCGATAAGAAGAAGGTCAAACGATTTAGCTGCGGGATACGGAGCGTTCGTTCGATTCTACCCTCGACGACACCCTTTCTAAATTCTCTCCGAGCTTCGAAATTGATTTACACGCGAAACGAAGAACGTTCATCTAGTCGCAAAGCTTGCGAACAACACGATTCCAGGGGAAAACAGCTGTGCCTCGGTACCGGGGACACGAAATCGAATGTCACGGATAATGGAAGCCCGATAGACATACAGGGACCAGGACGAATCGATCGCGAAGCTCGTGAGGCTTGTGAAGCTCGTGAATCGCGCAGCCAGTACAAAAGAGAGAAAAAAAGGCCGTGATAAAACTATTTTGTAAAACGATGGGACGAGCCAGATCGAGCGGAGAGGTGGCTAGCGGGTCCTAGAAACGACGGATTCTTCACTCGAGAGCCACTCTTCGCTCATAGTTCTCGTTAGCTCTCTACAGGCCACGGTCTCTTCGCGCGAAACGAACGGAAACCGGACGAATCGGAATTTCCTTCTTTTTGTCTCTCTCTCTCTCTCTCTCTTCCAACCCCTAACACTCCGTCAACGCGCTAGACACGCGACCGACGCGTGCTCAAAAGAATTTTTCGATCGTTGTCAACTTCCTGGCCTGAAATAGTTGACGGATATCGGCGCATCGCGTGGCCGTTCGCTAACGAAGCGTAACCTGTAACCTGTAATCTATTCCGGATCGATGTAGCAACCCACCGGAGAATTTAATTGATCGGTCGAACGAACAAACAATTTTTCGTTTTATTTGTTTTCCATTTTCCGACGCATGCTCGCGCGAATCGTTCGGAAGCGTCGCGGGTAAAACGCTAACGCGGAGAATTATTCGCGGAAATAATGGCCGCGATTACCGTCCGAAGAGGGAACTTGTCCTTGTTCTCAACCTTGGTACAGTGGTTTGCAAAATTGTCGCTTTCGTTCCGCTTTCCGAGCAATTCAGACATATTTCCTGAGAATGATTTGATCCCTCGCCCGTTCTTCGTATCGATTCAACGCAGCGAAATGTCCTTGCCACCTCGAATTCATTTTTCTAGCGCTATAGCGTAGAAATGACCGGCGAACGGGTTCAACTTGAACCAGTCCTTGCCTCGGTTTTTCATTTTCGAAGAGAGAATTCGCGCAGTTGCTTATTTTTCTTTTCAACGGTTTGTTGACGAGGATTGGAGCGTTTTAAATCGATTGCGATAGCACGATGAATACCATGAGCTTTCTCACGATCATACAACATTCGAGAAATCTCTGTCTTGACTCTTGGCGAGGAATAATTTTGGACGCCGCTGCAGCTTCGTTTCCTCGTGGGCAGAAGCTCGCGGAAGCTCGCGAAACGACGCGTGTAATCGCGAGTGCCAGTCCCTCCTCGGTCATGAAATATTTACGCGGCTTTTCGAAGGAGGCGGTTGTCGGCTCGAGCCGAGATTCCCCTCAAGGTTGCGTACACACTGACGTAGACCGACGGACACGACTAGACCGTTTCGAACTCGAACGTAAATGTCGGAGGTTTACACAGCGCCGGTCGATACAATTCCCTCCCGATGGTTCAATTCGGTTTTCCAGCAAAATTCCCTAACCGAGCAGTCATTTCCGAATCATCGCTGAAATCCGATCACCGCTCCCCAATCTTCTCGCAATTATCAACACGAATTCGCTCTTTGATAACGGGGGCACGCCTGCTCGGAGAATTCGAAACGGAAATGAAAACTACAATGTTTACCTGTCTAAGAAGTATCTGCACAGAAAAAATCAACATACAGTGGGTGTGCAAAGTACTCGTACAGCTTTTAAAGTAGAAAAACTTTTTTATGTTTGTACCAAACAACCTGATTTTTTGTAATCAATTAGAAGCAAACAAGATTTCCCAATTTTATTATTTACACGATTATATGCAAAAATAAAAAAGGCACTTTTTGAAACTTTTTTATATGGGCCCTTAAAGACAATTTATTATACATGTTTTGTAGATTTATGTTAGTTACACACATGCTAACGCGTGTAAGGTATCGGCCAAGTTTAAATAATTTAGCCCTCCATGTAACTCGTTAAAAATTGAATAGCGTTCTATTAAACTAATTTGTACAAACGTTTTTTTCAGTCATGTAAGAGGTATTTCTAAGCTAACGAACTTGGCCGTATTTTGTTTGATTTTAAAATACTATGAATAAAACACTCCACTGTGCGCTGGTCTAAGAAGAGAGGCGAGTGCAAGTTACACGGATTTCTGCGCGGAATAACTTTCGCAGATTGCGAGGCTTTTTCCGAGAGATACGTGGAGGCGCGCGATCCTCCAACTTTATTTTTCCTCGCGCCTGAGTAGCCAGGCGGATCTAGGAACTTGAAGAAGAAAAGGCAGAGCGAAGCGAGGCGTAGAGCCGCTCTGCGAATAGACCGGGTGGTCCCGGACTACCTCTATGCTCGAGTGTGTTTCTCAGGTGTTTTAATTCTGCTGTTCCGTCGCTTGTCGCCTGTCGTCTGTCGCCCGTTTCGTCGCTCGCATGCCAAGTCCTGGTAATTGTGTCAAGAGCGTGCGTTCACGCGGACAAGAGTGTACGAGCGAGATTCCAAGGAAACTCGGCTGGCGTGGATCGAACTTGAAACTCAAAAGCAAACGGTTCATCGCCGACCGATACGAGTTTGTCTCGTGTATCCCTCTGGTCTCTACCAACCGTATTTTATCCTCTATCTGGCGAGCACCTATTCGCAACGGTGTCGCCGTCAACTCTGAACTTACCGAGCGCAAAAGCGACACACAAACCTTTCTACTACGGTAAGTTCCTGCTCGTTGCCCGTTCTTTACGCGAACCTCGTTCCAAGTATTTCGTTGACGCAAGATGGGGAATGCAGCTTAAGGGGACAGACTCGTTTTAAAGATGAGGTTTTTCACTAGTCAAAACCTAGATAAAAGATCAATCTACACCGCAATCGCCCACAACAGTTCTATTTTTCGTTTACGAGGCGTAATTTGCATTATTCGGCAGCGTGTAGCTGTCGCAACTTTGCGCTTCTAAATAAACGTCGACTCATACACATCGGTTCCGAGCATCCGTCAAAATAAACTTATCCAGGTTTAAGTGAAACTGTCCGCAACCGAGAACGACTGTCCGAATTATCTCTCGAGCGGTTGATGGATCCTTGCTGTGCGTGGGACAAAAAAAAGGCTTTTATGGGTTCCACAACTCCTTAGTTTAACTATCCGTAGCTCTCCTTTACAACATCATGGGAACACAGTTCGGAAATGTATGAACACCGAAAAACAGCGCCAATTGTCGGACTGACGTGTATGAATAATGCGAATAAATAATAGGACTTTCGAGGGCGATTGCGGTCTGGATTGATCTTTAATCTAGCGCATTATCGAGAAATGAGGAGGCGCATCCCGCAGTCTTGCAATCCTGGAAACGAGTCTACCACCTTAATGGAAATGGTAATTTGGGAAATCTCATGCGATTGATTGGACAGAAAGCTCGGGTTTTGGAGGGACCATGTCTCCGATATGGTTATGAGTTGATAGAAATCGACGGACGATCACTGACCTGTTTGAAACCCCGGTACATCACCCGGATTTCCTGCCTGGAGAACTTGGTCTGCCGAAGGAGTTCTTCGAGGGCGACCGGTCTAGTGGCCTGCTGCCTGGTCCTCGAGCTCTCGAAGTCGAACAGCGCCTCTTCCGGGCCCGGCGAGTCCGGCGGTGTAGCCATTCCTTCGCAAGCTTTCGCTACCTGTCGCAACCGCAACGAGTCCCACTCGTTCTAGTCGACGAATCCGAAGCCGAAGCCGGTTTCTTCCTCGTCCGAACACTTTCACGGTCACACCACGGCTGGTTCGAGCCACCCCGCTACATTCATCCTCGTTACGCCCATCCGTGTCCTCCTCCACGCTGATAGAGTATTTTTGCCGTTACCTTTTACGTTACCGTTGATTCTGCAAATCAAGATCGATTCGTCCGTTAATTTCGCGCTTCTTCGTATCAGGTAATACGTGGCAACAATATGTACATTTATGCATCGACATGTTTAATGTAATAGAATGTACTCGCTCGCTAGGCTCTCGAAGGCCTCGAGCTCGAAGCTCTTTCAGTTGAAGACCTCCAGCGAAAGGTTCGGTTTAAATCTCAAAAGGTTCGAAGCTCCACGGTCTAGGGAGAGAACCACCCTGTATCAAATTTACTTAATCGATAACGCATCTGGTATTCTAATGGATTGGCTGGTCGGTCGATTCGGTACACCATGGTTGGATCAGATAAAAATATTGATTGAAATTCTGCGGGCTGCAAGAGAACGCTCGCCGTGCTACGTGTCCCTGATCCATCGCTATCTACTCCACCGTCTATAAGAGTATAAAGCGATCTTCGGGTTCCGCAGGGCTCTGTGTTTATGAGTCGGGGGAAGTGTACTTATCGGTCGATGGCTGTTTTCTTATCGGCCCGATAAATATTGAACATGCGCGGGGGCCTGAGAACCACTTCGCCGTGAAAAAGTTAATGGCGCTGAACCCTGGAACCAACTGGTTCGCTACTAGTCGGTGCACCGGAGGAACAACAAAATGTAATGCCTCTTTTATTTCCTATTGTTCTCTTAAATGACCCGCCCTGGTCTCTCTCCCCTCCAAAAATTGTTTCGTCCTTTGTGATTTTCAGAAAGATCTCACTAACAACAATTATCTTTCAAAATATCTTCCACGAGGTCACCCTATAGCACCCTGATCATACCCATGTTTTAATATTGTAATCTAATGTCATAATCCTTGTAGTTGCTAATGACATTGATGTTGATGCGACCTGTATAAATAAATACATTTTTAAAAAATGCGATGTGCGTGCATTTGTTCGCGACTTCGTTCTCCAGAATTTCCACAATTTTCAGTCTTTCGCGTGTTTTCGTCGTCCACGTTCTCCACTCGCCGCGAGCGTGTTCGTGTTCGAAATGCGGTAATGCGTAACAGGTCACTCGTCGAGGTCGATCTACTCGGAAACGAAGCCTCCTCGCGAACAAAAACTAATTTCATTCTATATTTCCCATTCTCTTTCGCGCGAGAAATCTCACGTCCGGTTTTCGGACGTGCCTCGATTACACATTGACGTGGCCTTGAGTACACACACGGTAGTACAGTAAAATCTTAATCTATGTCAGACGTAGCTGCACAATCTTAGTCAGTTCGCCTGCTCCCTCTACTGTTAGAACTAGATGGGACTCTTTTATGGAACTTTCACCAATTCATTTGTGGCATTTTAAACAGACGCCGCACGGATCAGCGTTACGTTGCCACGGAGCGTACAAGAATACGGAAAATTCAATACAGTATTAGCAATAGTTTTTTGCGAATATCTCGAAAACTAAAAGCGACCCCCCTATATTGGAACAGTTAAAAGTTGTTCAGAATGTGTTGCTGCATAACATATTAAATTTTCAGCAAAATCCGAGTAGGCAGACCTTTTCTATATAATTACAGAAAATATCTTGTGACGTAGGCTTTTACCACGATCTTTGCCACACACAACTCTCGGCTTTCCTATACACATATTATACCCATGCCGTGTCTGTAAATATATATGGTTTAAACTACAGATGAAGACGTTACTGTATCTGCAGACGATAGTGTACACCGTGCGTATAGACGGCGAGAAACAAACAGGCATAACTACTCGCCACGATCGTAAAGCGTATTTCCAGCGAGAATTCTGCATATTCAACCGGGCCCGAGTCTAAACATCGTGTAGTCGGTGATAAGCGAACGACCGCAGAGCAAACCATTTCTAAAATGACGGATTTAAAGTCTCGCGCGTATGCAGGTGTACACACGTACATGTATCTGTGCACGTGCACGTCTGACGACAGGCACAGCTGAACGACGAATCAAATATTTGCCCAAGAGTATAGTATTTCAACGTGTATCCACCGCCAACGAAAACCCCACGGCCAAACCAACACCGTCGCGTTGACAATCGACTTTCGACTTTCGTCGAATCGAGTCTTCGCGGACCACGTGTTGTTGCGGACTCCGCGCGGTCTGACCAAACACTGTCTCATTCCACTTACGAATCTTCTACTGACGCTTCAGCCAGACGCGTTCGATATCTAAACACGTTACAACTGGATCGTGTCCATAAAAAATAGCTGGGATCAATTCGAAAATGTTTATTAATTAGATTCACTCGTGAAGTGGACTCTACGACCCAATAAAAAATTCAAAGAAATGCTTTTTTATTTTTGCATGCAATGTTTCTAATTGATGATAAAAAATCAGGTCGTTCGGTACAATGATAAAAAAGTTATTCTATTTTACAAGGTGTACAAACACTTTGTACACCCACTGTAAATAATATCGGTAGTTAATCATTTTTCAGGAAAACGTGAAAAATAATGTTACTGAACGACACCGGCTAACAGAACGCTGCGTCCAGACGCGCAGAGGAGATCCCACCTTTACGGGTGCAAACGTTCCAGCTGCTCGAGCTGCGCCGCCTAAACAGGGAGGCTCTATTATCTTAACGAGGAGACTTCTCTTGCAGAATGTTACGCTGACATTTTTAATGAGCCTTTCTCGTGCCTCTGGGGAGAGACAATGGCTAACGGTTCGCAAGCAGTTAACAATTAAAGTTGCACGCGGCCATAGCTCTCGTCTCGGCCTGGTGTATCCGTGCCGAGCGTTTATCTGATAACTTTTAACCCCCTCTTTCCTCTCCCTTTGCCTTCTCTCAGTCTATTTATGTACCTTGAGACACGTCGAAGCCGAGTCATCGGTTAATTAACCGATTAACGTCCGCTGTACCCGAGCACACGCGACGCGTACGTGTGTTCTAACGTTCACAGCCGTCGTCTATTAGCGACAATTTCGAAAACGTTCGATTCTCCGATGAAACTCCCCGGGTTTCCAATTATTTTCGATTGGGGATGAGAAAAATACTCGAATATACAGAACGGTTTCAGATAAGAGGCACTCGAAAGAAATTTCCGAAAGATCGTACTCTCGCGATTGCCAGCCGTTACAATGGCGAATTGCAAGGTTGCTTCTGCACTCGTCGCTCGTGCAGATTCGCGAAGCCCGAGAGAACGGTAAACATTAATCAAAATTAATAGAGTTCCTCCCCTCGGTCGGATTTTCGCGAAACAAACAACGGGAGTACGTAAGAGAATCCGCGGTCTATTTATTCGAGGCTAACAAAACGATAAATTCGAGAAACGCGACGAATCCGATCCAGATTATTTTGCTGGAGAAAGGAAACGTTATTTCCAAGGCGGCGGATCCGCGCTCGCGCGACAATCGTCGCGAGAAAAATTACATAAGGACACCCCCGCTGAATATTCAGGTCACACGGTTAACGCCTATCGAGATAAATACAATGTCGCGCGAGGCGCTGCCGTGTAAACCGACAGAGAAGAGAGGCGAGGAGACGAGAGGAGAGAAGAGAGGAAAAGGGAGGAGAAGAGAGGAGATGCGAGGAGACCAGAGGAGAGAGAAAAAATGAATAAATAAACCCGGACACGTTCGTCAAGCATCGCCGGCTTCTTTCAGTGACTATAATGGCTCCCAGCGGGTATTTTCGAAACTGTCGATCACGGCTGCAACAAACGAAGCTGCCAGGAAAAGAATCACGGCTTCCTGCTTGCGGTACGAGTCGCATCTTTCCATAAAAGCCGCGCAGTCCTGGAAATGAACCTATAAACGCGAGCTATGTCCCTCTCTCTTGCAAGATAAACATCGTCCTTCCAGACACAATATTTCTGGTGAACCGAACTATTTTATCAGAGTCGGATTCTATAATAAGATTCGCAGTCTAGTTCTACTTTGTCATTATCGAGATCAGAGAGACGCTTCGTCTCTGGCATGTACACTCCCGTTCATAAATCGCAGGACTCTTTTATCTTAAAATTGTTGGTAAAGTTGTTTTTTTGCATTCGTCATCGTCTGCCCTGCCCATTCGGGTCATAAAGAAGTGACAAAATATGAAAGAATATTAGAGCTGTGACTTATGAGATACCCGGGTACCCGGGTTACCCGTGAGATACCCGGGTAAACAAAAATTACTCGGGTACCCGGGTACTCGGGTAAAAAGCATTATCCGGATACCCGGGTATTCGGGTAAACAAAAATTACCCGAGTACCCGGGTATCTCATGAATAGACTGCTGATCTTCATGCAAAATATTCATATTAAATTAATGGATGAACCAAATTAATAAAGACAATTCTTGAAAATACTTAGTCGTATATATCATTTTTGTAAAATATAAACTAATTTAATAATCAAGTAAAGCATATGGCGCTGTGGCACATGTAATAATAGCTCTCGTAACCAGTTATGAGACCTCATGAGATACTCGGGTATCCGAGGACACGGCTGTCTTATAAGATACCCGGGTACCCGGGTACTTGGCTATCTCATGAGATACCCGGGTAGTTTTGCTCTACCCGGGTATCTCATGGGTACTCGGGTACCCGGGTATCTCATATACCCGGGTAAAAGTTCGAGCTCTACTTTATATCCATTGGTATAAGAATATTAATCCTGTATTATGAAACGTTAACGCTCGCCGTTCCCCCAGCGTACTACGCGACATACCTGTAAAGGACGTTACAGCAACGCAAAAAACGGATGACAACATATCCGACGGACCCATCAAAGCGGCAAGGGGACTACCTTTAAACGTCATTGGCGACCGAAAACAATACAAAAGGAATTTCTTTGACGGTTTCCCCACTTCTCCATCTAAAGTCCTTCCGACACACCCCTGATCAATTGACAAACGCAAAATTTCCCCTATCCCCATTCACGAAAAATCCGAGACGACATTCGCAGTACTATTTTGACCGTGGTCGGAGTAACTTCTTCCCGTTCGCTGTCACGATTTCGGAAAGTGTAGTGTTTTGTGCTTCACAGTTACGTATTCGCGCAAGTGTCAGTGTCCTTTTTTTTGTGTGGAGAAATTGTACTGGGGAGGAACCGGTGGTTATGTGGGGCTCAAGTGTCAAGTGTCAGTGTCCTGTTGATTCGACGGAGGAACAGAAGATTCTGAAGAATTGGTAAGTACCTATATTTGATATCAGTATTTTATAACCCAGGATTAATATTCTTGTATACAAAAATGGATATAAGGTATTCTTTCATATTTTGCAACTTCAAATTTATGATCCGAATGGGCAGGGAGACGATCACTTGATACGGGCCTATGACAATGTCCCTTTAAATTTCGTTTGTCTCGAGGCACGTACACGATCATGTTCCGTCTCATCGACGCGGTCGTGTGGACTGTAGTAGTAGGCTTTTGTCTATACGTATAATTCTACACAATCAAATTTTGCAAGAACTGTTAAATTAAACTTACTTGGGAATTTTTCCGACATTATTATACAGAATTATTTGAAACAATTATAATACACTTTACACTGAATAAAAAACTGGATTAAATAACTCAACCATGAATTATGTATAGACTACGTATAATGTATGATTTAACTGTAATTATATAACTGAGATTAAAATTCGCAAAAAATTTAATAAACTCGTACGCTAGGAGAAATGTTTCTCTGTTCACTTCGAATATTGCACTAAAAACTAATATTAACAAGAGAAGTATCCTCGAACCAAACCGATTTCTATTGTTTATAAAAGAAAACAATAAAGCGAACAAAACTGGCGCGTAGAGAAAACGCGTACATACATGTAATTCCAAGCTGCTGTGCAATATTAAAGTGGAACTGCCAATCCAGGCGTCGAATAACCGCGGGCCCGTATTTGTTAAAATTCGTTTATAGTTCAAGATTTCGAAAGGGTGCAGTTTAAAACATGTTCTTAGTAAATGTTCAAGCTTTCATATAAAACAAGTCCGATGCTTAACGCTCTTGAGCGTTTTTGTATAATTCTATTCAAAATTTGAAATGTTATTAATTTACGCTCTTCGTGTATGGACTAAACAATATACATATAAAATATATAACCATCATTAAAATCTGTTTTCTGATATTCGATGAAATCTGAAACGTTTAATTTTACTTTGAGTTTTCTAACTTTGTCTTTAGAACGCTGTATCTAGTCACAGATTTATCTAAAATGAATAATATTTTGGATTTTGAAGCTTGGAAGGGTTATTACTTTATAGAAAAAGAAATTTGTTCAATATATTAAAGTTGAAAAATTGAATTTCGGCCACGAAAACGGGGTCTCCAGACCATTGTGCGATGGATAACCATTACTTTTTATATACCCTGTACAGTGCATGCTGTAGGTGCACTGTACACGTGCGGATGCCGCGGTTAATAGCTGCACAACGCCGGTATCTGCCTATGAAAAATAAAAATTCACATTGCTTATCGATCCCACGGTGCTCCTACTGTTCCACTGTACAGGCCGACGCGCGATAACAACGCACACGCACACACCTGCACACTTGTAACAAGTTATGCCCCACGGCGATCGCCAACATTATAGAGCGTGACACTTTCAATCGAGCCGCTTCTTATAACGACCCGAATCGGACCGTGTAACCCTTTTTTCATCTGATCTAGAATATTTTCGTTAGACAAAGACCCTTTTCATTTTTTCCCGCGCGAGATCGCGTGTACTTGCTCGTGTCACGCGTGAACATTTCACAATTTGTTAACCCTTTCCACTCGCGGAGCTATTTTAATTGGAAAATGAAACATTTCTTCCGACCTAGAATAATTCCATTCTACATGATTTTTTTGTGTTTTCCTTTTTTAATATGACTTAGACCATTTTCATAATAGATGGAAATTTTCTACTTATAGGAAAACACGAACTACAAAAAAGTTCTAATTGATGAAACCGTGAAATAAATCGTGGAGCAAATGTTTAAGATACCGCAGGAATTGATTTGAATTGTGGTATAGTAATTTTTAGTTCGACTCGCAATAACCCGGGATGTTGATTTGTTTCAATTTTCTTCGGCGAAAAATATCGAGAAGCCAACGTCCAAGTCCAGCAGCAGCAAGCTCTAGATTTAGATGCGATATAGAATTTATCGTTTCGAAGGCAACGAAAACTAAATAGTTTGCTGGGCGGTTTCAGCGGCTTCTCGTTGAACGGCAGCCTCGTTACGAGTCCTTCTGGAACTCGTACCGAAATCCGAATAACGCAAATCGCTAATTGCGGTTCTCATTACCTACTTTCGTGTGACTCGGCTCGGAAGCGAGGGCGCTCCCAACACGCGATACCGCTGTAAAAACGAATTAATTAAAGAAAACAATCTGGACCAGCCGAGTTCCCTCCAAAAATTAAGAAACCAACATCCGGAGAACATTGCCGGCCGCAATTCACGGTTTGATTACGCTATTCAACGTGGTTATCGCTCAATCGATACAGGTGTGTACGTATGAACGACGTGTCGTGTCGCCTTGCGTCCCATGTAGGCCTTTAGAATGATTATGCTACGGATTTCTATGCAAAAGAAAATTGTCTTCACTTAATTGTATCGATAAGTCGACGATCAATTGCGTATCTATTCCTCCTCACCAACCAGCGCGATCATCGTAAAATCGTTACAATTTCGGGTACTTTGAAAGACGATAGAATTTTCAGATAGAACAGTTTACTAGAGAAGGGGAAATCCATAAAGATTAGAATAGAAATGAAGAGAAGCGCGAAAACGTTTCTGGAAAATTTCCTCGAAAGAACGGTGTCGAGTGCATGAAAGCAACGGCGAAACGAATAACGGAGTTACTTGGCCGAATGGCAAAAAAAGAGTTTACGCAAATATTCTCCAGGTCGAAGAAATCGGTCTGGTGTTTGTTGCCGCAAATATTCCGGTTCGCACATCGATTGCTCTTCGCGCGGTCTGGCCAGAATCCACGTAAATACATAAATAAACGCACAGCATTTAGCATACACAGATAGGGGGAAGTTCGCTTAATCGTTAGCCTCCGTTCCAATCTCCTAATTAATTTTGGAACGTTGCAGGAACAAATATTTCCAGGGTGAATGATTTTTTCAATTACCAACATAAACAAGTACGCGAATGGTAACAGCTGGAGAGAGAGGGCAAGTAAACAAGCAAACAAACAAACAATTGTTTAATTGTGTTCAGCGATTTCATCCTATTCCCGGCCGAGATGCGCGTTCATTGTCAGTAGTAAATTTTGAGATCGCATTAGTGCCATCGAAAATAGACCGTGAAGTAAACCGAATACCATGCGTGCAGGAATTACGCGCACCTCGTTAAATCCTCCATCAAATCCGCGCGATTCACTTCGACGATAAAATTCGGTTACATCTCGGCGAAACGCTCGCTCTACCACGCGAGAAATTAAGAATTAACCGGCGATAAACATTGAAAATCGAAAAATCGACCAAACTTCGGGAACGAACGAGAAGCTCCGGGTACAATGAAAAATTCAGTATTTACGCGGAGTTTTGGCGAGTTTACGCGGGTAGAGCCGACAACAATTTCGAAGCGGACAAAATACCGCCGAGAAAGGGCCGCCGAAATGATTGTTTCCCACGACCGGCATCAAATAAAGGGTATTTTTTGTTGCTCGATTTTTCGGAACGAAAAGAGAAGGGGAAAAACATCGCGACTGGCGCCGCTGCCGAAAAAGCAACAAGCACAGCTGATACAATCGCGAAAACAATCAAATCACAAGGGGGTCTCTCGATCTTCCTCGTTTCGTGTTTTCTCAATGCACGGAAAATGCAGTCTCTATTCGTCGCTCTTACATTAGTCGTTTTCAACTCTCGCGGCGATTCGCTTCCGGAAACAAGCCCGCGAGTCTCGCATCGAGACGACCGATCTATGGATCGTTGTACTCATCTTACAGGCGCCGCCATTGTACGACGAAAATATCCTAAATCGATCGTTTCACTAGAAACAAGTACTGTTCCCGCTAATGACATTAAACAAAAAGGATTATTTTCACGTCGAGCCTTATGAAAATGGCAGCACTAAATTCATCGAGACTGTCAAGGAAATGTAGTCCATTATTTTTCATAAACGAACTTGCATAGTTTCAATAATAGGAAAATGTAGAACCGATTATTCGATCGTAGTAGGTTCGGTGTTAAGCTCGAGTGATTACGAGCTCGGCATCATGCTCGATAATTCCTACAGCGATTGAATATATTGATTACCATAATGTATAGCTGCAGAACCGATTTCAACCATACAACTCTTTATGACCGATGACCCCAGAAGAGTCACTCGAACGCTATCAACATCGAACAGCCACGTTAAACCAAGCTTTTGTTTACTTCCGACCAGATCGCTGAGGGGAGAATTCGTTCATCTCCGTGACGAGTACGCTCGTCGTTCGACAAAAGATTCCCACCTTCCCATGGCGAGTACACACTTCGGATAAACATCAAGAGGGTTAATTACACTGTATCGCGTCGCTTCTGCTCGGTGCGACTCGGTACTGTTCGCTACTGTTGCCCACAGGTCGTGTCATATCTGGCGCCTGCTCGAAAATAGCTTCGGCGCATTATACAAAAATGTGCCGTGCGTAATTTGACAAATCCATTCCTGCCCGCTAGCCAACAGTTTTCAAATGACTCGATGCACGATAAAGGCGTATCGTTACAGAGAAGTTACGAAAGAGAAAATCGCGAAATAACAACAAACTTGTCGGAGAGCGACTGGTCCGTCGACTGTTGAATACTCGAGAGATATTAAAGAGCCACGCGGTGGTGAGCAGCGTGTTTGCAAAAAAGGGGAATCGGAAAAGGACTTACGTTGGTTCGAGGTGGTGATGGGCTGACGGTCCGCTCGGCGAAAATTCAATAACACTGTGGGAGCGAAGGACGAAGAGCAGCGGTCGAAACACGGAGCGGAACAGAACGGAGCAGACAAGGGAGAAGAGAGATATATGTGGGGGATCGAGTTCAGAGGTGAAACGAACTCGGGTAGTTTCGGCTCGCGAGGCGGCTGCTGACTGTTGGCTGCTCGAACGCAGGGTGGATGACCGCGTTCCGATGGTTTCGTCGATGGGACGCGGTTGCTCGACGATTTCCTCGACGGTCGGTCGACGGCTGAACAAGCACGGGTGGTGTACACTGTGGATACAGTGTACACACGCTTGCTAGTACGTTATACGGAGCAGTCACAGCAACGAAACGACATCCTTGCTGACATTTATCCCAGCGGCGATCGGTCGAGACGTGTGTCCGTGTTCGTGGAACGAGCCGGCCGCGGCGGCGGCGGGACCGTGAACACGACCGACGATACTCGCCGCTCGTTTCTCATCGGTCGGCCGACGTATCGCGGCGAGAGAGTCCCGCGGATAAATGATAAACTGATTGAAGAAACTAGAATAACGAGAACCGAGAAACAAGAAAATAGACCGCGCGTGTACGCGGTCGCCGCTAGACTGGATATGCCCGGGTTGAGAGCGGACCACGCATCCTCTGCCCTGACCAATCGCCGGCCGCGATCCTTCCGACGAAAACCGCCCTTAACCGAACGCCGGCAACCCCCTCCACACCGACCGCTTCAAAAGCGCCGCGCATCACCTGTAAACATTCAGAAGCGTTAACGTCGTCGCCACGGTACGTTTTATTGATGCAACTATGAATATAGCTCATAAACAGTAGCGAGTTTGAACATTTTCTTGCTGACCAAAATTAAGACAGCCTAAACCAAAATTACTATCAATGAATTTATAGCTGAGAAAACTCTAAAGTGTAGAAGGCTTCACTGCCTTAGGAAACTTTGAAAATTAAAATCTCCAGTTAAAACACCAGGTCCTGACCTGTTAAAAAAAAACGTCGTCCCTACGGTACGACTTTATCTCCACCGTTTTTCTTTCGTTAGCCCCTTGACGTTTACATTCTTTTTACAGCGACTACTAGACAGCGGATCTTTATGCAAAGTAAACATTTTCATTTCAACATATGTTTTGAAATTCTTCCTACGTTTTCACTCTGCCGAATCACACATACTCTCGTTTCTGTTATAAATGCGTAAAATCCGCCGACCAACGGTTAAAACGTCTTTACCACCGAAAATGTCGTAGAGGAGAAATTTATATCTTTCTTATGGTTACGTTTATTTGTATGCGTAAATATTGGTTATAAACGAGTCAAATATCTTATTTTTGACTTTGTTTAAATCTTTATCTCGAGGCAAGGGGTTAAGTGGATCGATCAAGTGCTCGCCGCCTGGTACTACTCGGCATTTATCCTAATCATTATATTGATTAGTATAATAGGGCCGATACTCCAAAAAGAAACGATTTATTTCCACATAACGATCCCCCTAAGCGTGGAAATGAATATTATACATTTACATATGTGTACTTACTGTGAGTTGTTGCATTCTTTCTGTTAGTCAATGTTGACGCAAAATATTGGATGTAATTGAAAATGTAAACACTTCTACGATTCACACTGTCTCAATTTTCTCGAGAAGAAACACCATTAACCCGAACAACTATATTTTATTTTCTATTTCAAAGAACTCGACTTTAGATTACAAGATCTATAAGTATCTTCAGGTACGGAACTTGCAATTAGTGCACAAATGTAAACACACAGATGATATCCAACTAAAATTTTATAGCAGAGACATCTAAACGAGGAACTAGGTATTAGCTGTTCAAATAATTGTAACCTAACCACGTAGCTTACCGCTCAGTTGATGTTAATTATTGTTCGTACCTTCTGACTCGATTGTACGATTTTTTATTGAAGAAATACGAGTCTTTTTAAATATGTTCGCATCAGTCTCGGTGCCGATGTAGATATTGTGAATTATCGTTGTCTTGAAGCGTCAAAGATTGTGAAAATTTGCGAATTCATAAGGTTATGACAGAAATGGATCTCTCAATATTGAGAAGTAAATTTCGAGGATCTATGCTGGGTGCCCTGGTCGGTGATTGTTTAGGTAACCCGTACGAAAGTGAGAAGCTATTGACAAATGGCATGAAATTAGTTTTACAACGATCCCTTGATAAATTGGAGGGGCCACCGTTCAAAGGTGAATCTCTTGTACGCTAGTTTTCTCATGTTCTTATTGACAGTGTAAATACAGAGTACTTTTTTAAATTGCATAGCTCCTGTCATGCAGTTTACAGATGACTCTGCGATGACTTACTCCATGGCCAAATCTTTAGCGGAGAAAAAGGAACTGAACACGCTTGACTTGGCAAAAAGATTTGTCAAGTGTTATTATCAAGAATCTAATCGAGGCTATGGTTCTGGTGTTGTAACAGTACGATACGATGATACTATTCGAATACAATATCCACATTCGAACACACAAAACTTACATTTTCGTTACTTACATGTACTTTTAATGCTACAAGGTATTTCACAAATTACGTGGTAACAAGTTTACGGATATTGTGAAGCCAGCAAAGGACCAATTTAATGGTCAAGGTTCATACGGAAATGGTGGAGCTATGAGAGTTGCACCTATCGCCTTATTTTGTTACAAGGATTACAATAGCCTAGTAGACACTGTTACAAAAGCTACCCAAATAACTCATACTCATACAGAAGCAATAAACGGTGCTATTTTACAAGTACCTATATTACGTTATGTTATATTATCTTCATCATTTTATTCTGCATTATTTATCTTACTATCGCTTCACAGGCAGCAGCGGTTCACCAAAGTCTGCTGTTAGATCCCAGGGAACAACTGAATGTGAAAAGTTTTGTTGACAACTTAATCGAGAAAGTGGATGAATTAGAGGCAGATGAAGACGAGTATGTTCTAAAAACATATTGAAACTCGTTCCGCTGTTCTAAAAACAGTTGCCATTATAGTCAATGAATTTTTGCTTTTATAGTTTGGGTCTATCGGAACCGGAACCTTATAAGACGCAATTAAACGTATTAAAAGATTTAATTTCGGAAGAAGGTGAAGGACCACATGATGAAAAAGTAGTTCTCAAGTTAGGAACTAATATTTCAGCTCTATATTCAGTGCCAACTGCTATATT
This sequence comes from Lasioglossum villosulum, assembly GCA_963971365.1. NCBI lineage: Eukaryota > Metazoa > Arthropoda > Insecta > Hymenoptera > Halictidae > Lasioglossum > Lasioglossum villosulum. The sequence goes on from OZ020495.1 coordinate 48,865,756, forward strand.
TTGTTTCTTAAAAGCACAGAAACCAATTGGCGGCATACACACAGAAAATCCTTTTAGACGAACTATACAATATGCTGTAAATATATTGCTCGTTACATTTTAATATAGAAAATATAGTAATTCATATTAAAATTGGGTTTTACGCTTAGATTACTTTGGGTGGCGATACGGATACTATTGGTAGCATGGCTGGTGCAATTGCTGGGGCATTTTATGGAGAAAAAGAAATCAATTCGAACCTTCTACAACATTGTGAAGACGCCGAAAAATTTAGAAAGTTAGCTGATCAGTTATTCGACGTAGCAACAGCAGAATAGGAATAGTCTTTCTTTTGTACAACACAATCATAATTACTTATGTATATTGTATATCAACGTAATTCTATGATATTAAAGTAATTCTAATAAAAACTATTACTTTCTACTCAGAATGGAACAATTGCATTTACATGTTATTAGATACAAATACAAACGTGTCATATCAGTTATTCGTATTATCATTAACTTGTATATTTATCAAATAAACGTGTATTTTTAGTCTTCGGTGTCTTTTAATCTGATAAAAAAAAGTGACATTTCTATCAGCTGATACGATTCAACATGGCCGCTCGGAAAACACGTTTTCTATCTACAAACAGAAAGACGCCTCTGAACAATTAATGTTTCCTATTAAATAGATAACAATTAAGGTAGAAAATAGCAAAATTTTTTCGTAGAACCTTATATATTAAAATGGCTTGTAGTGAGAAAGTGTTAGAAGGATTTATTTGTCCAATATGTATGACAGAATTTAAAGCACCAACACAGTTAACTAAACATTTCGAAGATTTTCATAATGACGATCCAGAAATCTTGAAATCGCTTAAAGGTAAGTGTTTTCACTGTCGTCTATAACAAAATATTGAAACAAAATATGAAATTCATATTTTTATTTTCGGACTCGAATATTTGAGATCAATCGATAAATTTGTTTTTAGATCTTTTTGGCAAAGCTAAAAAGAAGATTTTAAAACAAGATGAAATACCAGAATCGTTTGCAGCCGCTGTACCAAATAGTAGACAACATAGTCCAGAACTGAATTGGGGACCCCAAGAAATAGGTATAAATGAACGTTAAAGTATTACAGTCTTGTTTCTTGTATTTATTCTGTAAATCATTTTTATACGATGTACAATTCCTTGAGTTTAGGTGAAATCAAATCGCATACAGTGTATTTTAAAGAAATAAGAAATGCAAGACTGGAACGATACTCCACGGAAACAAATAAGCTTCTCATAAGGCTAGATAAATTATTAAATAATTTACCAGCTGATCCTGTTGATAGAAAAGGTATATTTTGAAAGCAAAATATACTTAAACGATAGACTAATTATAACTCTGTTAATGTAGCTCATGAACGCACAATTGTGCCATGGATAGATGAGAAAGATGTAAAGCTGTGTCCGAATTGTGCAAAGAGTTTTCATATCGCTAGAAGAAAACATCACTGTAGACTTTGCGGAGCTGTCATGTGCCACAATTGTACAGTGTTTCTATCTTTGTACGATGCAAGTAAGTCTTGTGAGACTATCAGTAACTGGCATATAATAAAAATTCAGTCTTAAGATTAAATAATTTTAATAATTATTTAATTCAAGGAAAAATGACCAATCCTGTGTCTGTCCAAGATGACTCCGGAGTGTCTCCTACTACCGAAAGACCAATTTCAGAACGTCCAGTACGTAAAGGTATCGGTCTTACAAAGTTGGCTAGATCACCCTCCAGTGGTAGTTTGAATAGCGTTCTGTCGTTAGTTAATGATTCGGCAGTTAGCGAACAACATTTCAGAATTTGCATGCACTGTGCAAATTTACTTGATGCAAGAGAAAAACAGAAAGCAAAACACTTTGACAAACCGATTCTGTGTCAGTTTTATGAAAAGATGAAGGCTTACATGGAAGAAGCATCGCAAAATATAAAAATGTATACTAAAATGTGGGAATCTCTTAGGTATTTATATTATATTATAATATATCAAGACAAATTGAACAGCATACAATATCTTAATCTTTGTATGAGTTTTGTATGAATTTATGTGTATCAAGATACTGATTTTTCAGTGAAGGAGAATCTACGTATAATCTAGAAGATGCACAGGCTCTAAGAGTTAAGATCGCAAGATTAGGTGAAAATATAGATTTAATCAGCAAACGGATTTCTGTACTAGGCACAAAGTGCGTGGAAAATCCTCCACAAGAACAAGAGCTTAGATTGCATCAGATGGTCAGAGTTTCTGCAATGATATTTTTGAAAGAGGTATTATTGACTGTACAAGCTTTGCCGAGTGAAGAAAGATACACAGAGTTGCAAGAAGAACGTCAGAAACAATTGGAAGCGAGAATAGCTCATGAAAGACAACTGGAAGAAGAACATCGAGAAAAGTCTAGAGAGATACGTAAAAGAGAAATGTGGAATAACGAAATTCGACCATCCCCAAAAGAAAATCAGGTATTATTTATATATGAAAAGAAAAACGATATAAAAACCAAAATCTTTGTAGTTGTTTCAAGGAATGATATTGTTTGCGCAGCCAGTAGTGGAGTGGAACCAAGCACAAGGCTGGGGACCTTCTAATGTTGCACCTAAGATGCCTTCGTCTATGGATCCTATAATCGAACAAATGAGTAATCTCCGAGCTTACATTAAACAAGCTAGGGATGATTGCAGGTACGATGAAGTCGCCACATTAGAAAACAATCTTAGAGAACTTCAAAGTCTCTACTTTACTATGAATCAGAGTAATAATAGCGACGGATAGACGCACTCTTGCAATTGCATTTATAAGTAACAATATACAACTACACATCAAATTTAATAAGACTTAATAAATGTTTCTAATATATCCAATGTTTCATGCATCTATTCCATGCGTTGCTGTGCAATGCAATGTATACGTTGTGGGTTTCTTTATATCGATAAATATAATTCTATCACAACATTCAGATATTTCATAGTACGTGTATTTACTATATTATATATGTACATAATGATGCTTAAAAAGGTATATAATTTTTAACACGAAATTTATATGGAGATTTATATATATATCACAGTGCTTATGAAATATTTATAGTTGCATTTCAACTACTTTATAAAAAGTTACTTTTAATCAAAGCTTGAACTTGCTCCAAGGAATGTATAAAATATAAGGCGAATTGTCATTCATCAGTAATATAAATGACCAACTATCAATTATATTAATCGTTGTATTCTAAAACTGTGATAGGTAATTCTTGCGAATTCAATACATTTTGTACTGTATTCTCCTCATTAAAATTAATACTGTCTGAATTAGTTTTACAATCTCTACCAAGTTCAACGATGCACTGAGGCAATTCTGCAGTTACAAGTTCGTTTCGATCGAAATCAAGATTGGGAAGACTCGACGAATTGTTTGTATGATTAACTTGTAAATTATCGCCGGATGCGATTATCCTATCGTCCAAGACGAGTGGAAGTTCATCCGACTGCACTTCCTTAATGCCATTTAATGTCATTTGTTTTATATTTAGTCCAAATTCCATTAGAGGCACAGGTAATTCACAAGATGGTAATTCTTGATCCTTAAAACCACGTCTCTGTGAATTACTGTCGTTTCCGTTCAGCGTATTTACTACTTTTTCCTGTTGATATCCAACGTTTTCCAAACACTTCTCATTATGTTTCTCTTTTGAAGAAATCCGTTTTGTCGACTCCATGTTTCGTTCCAACGAGTTATCGTTTGCTGCATCATCGATCACTTTAGGATTAGCTGTTTTATTGTCATTAATGTCAGAAGCTAATTTAAATATTAGAGATTCGCTAGAGTAGGTATTTTGTGACTCCACGTTCTCTTCTAACAATTTCTTTATTTCTTCATCCGATATATCTATGGGAGCTGCTGGTCCACATTCTGGTCTTTTCGGAAGTTCCTCCGCTAACAAGAATTTACACATTGTACTAAAAATAAATTATACTATATTGGTTCATAATACCTTCTAAAATATTGCCTGCTACATAATCAGCAGCTCTAAATAGTTCTGCTTTCGTTAAAAGGTTTAATAGAATGCGCAATGTTGGTCTCTTTTTGCCCATTGTTCCCCATTCCAATAAAAATATCTCTGCTGCGTTTCTTTTTTGTTGTTGTGCAGCTTGTTCGATCATGCTACAGAAATTGACATGGTATAAAGACAATATTTAATACCCTTCTATAGTGTTACAGTTAGCCAGTTACCTGAAATGTTCTGAATGAAATTTAGGAAAGTCACAATGTTCGGTTTTTGGTATAATAGCCATTAACTTTTTCCATGAATCGGATATGTTAAGTATTTGTCCGAGTGTATATAATTCTGCAGGCCTTAATTTCCTTAATTCTGTATCCAAAACAACTGTGCTTTCCATTATGATATTTTGGTTGAACTTTAAAATACCCTCTCGGCCAAGGTTTCGGCATATAACCTATATCATTCTGTTCATTTGTAAATAAGTAAGTATATTGTTTTCTAACCACGGTATTCAATGGTCTTATATGTACAATAATTTCTTATGACAATAATTCGTACTTAAATAAATATTAAATATATATATTACAAAAGTTACATATACATAGAATCTTTTTATGTCAAAACTCATACAGCGAAAGCGTTTCTAACCTGCTTTTTTGTAATAAATTAATGTTTAATAATTTTTAGTACATATCTACATTTTAAATAAATAAATTTTGTTCACAGTTGTTCCCAAGTATTCAATGTTATGTTTCACAAAATAACAGTCTATTTACTTATGATTTTTTTAGGAAATTGCAGTAAATTAAAAGCATCTGAATCTTTCAGATTTTCTGATTCATCTATTACAATCAAATTGAGTCATACTAGTTTCTGTAATCTTTTACATAATTATAAAGTTACAGTTTTCATCAGGTTTGTATTAGGTACAAACCTTAATCATGGTGAGGGATTAGAAATTAGAAATGTTGATAACATAGCTTGTTTCATTTACATGTATTGTGAAAAATGTATATAAAAATTACAGTAAAAATAATATATTTACCATATAAATACGTATATTTCAATGTGATTTAGTAAAATATAGTAATAAAAATGGCAAGCACACAAAATATCACAGGCTTGGTGAAAAAGTGCAGTATATTAAACTAGTCTAAAATAAAACAATTTTTCATTTGAATATCAATTCGATTAATCAAGATTATAGCAGAAGCGATCAAGAGGATAATACAAACCATCATCTCACAACCTGCCGGATACATCTTTTGCGTTTTCTTTGCTATTAGCAATTCGAGAGCCAAATTGAAAAGCTCTTTTAGGAAAAGTAGCAGTATTTTGGAAGCCCAGTTTGTACGCTAGTAGACGCAATAATAATTTGTCTCCTAATCCTGAGGGCATTTTATCTGTAGGATAACACCTAGGAGAATTTACAGATTTGGTTCAATTATAATAATTAATTCCTTCGACTAACTTTTTCGATCTCAACTTACCTTTCCCATGGTTTTAGTTGTTGAACGTAGTCGACTACATTCTCATCTAAATATGGTAGTCTGGATTGTTTCCCGTGATCCGATACAATGCGATCGTCGCGACCCAAATTTCTTTCAGAAATTCTAGCCAACTCTATACTTAATTCCTCTGCTAACGCGTTCCAACCTTTGTGTTTCAATATCGTTCTGTGTCTCATGTATCCACCGAACAATTCATCCGCGCCCATGCCTAATAGAAGCACTCTACACGGGGATTCGTAAATACGATTGCTCGTAGAAAGTATACCTGTTGCACGACTTGCAAACCATACAGCACAGCCTAAACTTTCATCCAGTATTGTACAAAGCGGATACAGTAAATGACAAATTCTCGACGAACGATACTTTTGTAACTCTACTTGCGTGATATTCACCTGAAACAATAATATGTAACCGTGTAATTTTCCATAAGGCTTACAAAATCTTAGAAACCACATTAAAAATCTGTGAATACTGTACTTCTACGAAATTCCACTTTCTGTTTGGACAAATTTTTAAAAGCTCTAAAAACGTTTGTTTGCCAGTTTTCCTATCGGGAACATCGTACTGGTCTTGTACAATTTGTTTCTCATTATATAAACTAGAGTTTATAGACGTCTTAATTGATTTTTCGAATGCAACATTAATCAGATCTATACACTCGTTTTGCGGTACATATGTGTTAGCGATTAGCGCTAAAATAGCAGAGTCTAAGCCTCCAGAGAAAAGTACACCGATTTTCGCATGATTGCACGTAACAGTTTCTCCATGTAAAACTAATTTGATACAATTTTTACAAAGTTTGGGCTGCTTTTTTATTCGAACGTCTACAGCTTTGTGAAGAAGCTGCGACAAACGAGCTACTCTTTCGTGTATATCTTTGTTTTCTAATAAATATTCTAAAGTTTTGTAAGATTGTTCGAAGTGGAAACTATTCTCGAAGCACTCCAAATCCTTGATGCTGGGATGTAAGTGTATATTGGTTGTTGTATCAGAGTCAATTATAGTCTCCTTTATGTCGATGTCTACGTTTAAATGTGTTTCTAGCGCTTCAATAACATCTGTGAATCTTAAGTCTGGTTCTCTCCATGGATAACATGCCAGATTTACCCTCGAGCTGGACAAGTTCATCATAAATAGACCAATCGCAGGAACTTCTACGATGCCTTTAATCTGCTTATTAGCAACAGACATTAAAGTTAAACTATTTTCGTCGGTATTCGATTTCAAAAGCAAGCTATGCCGTCCTATTATATCTCTACCAAAGTATAAGCAGTTGTTAGACTTTTGAAAATATATAAAACTATATGGTCCGTGTATTTCTTGAAATACAGACATTACATTCGTAGAAGACTGCAGAGAATGCAATATTGCATCTGTGTCGCATATATTGTCTTGTGCCTTAAATTAGAAGTACAATTATTATTATTAATTAGATAATTTGTTGCGACAATGATATAAGATATTTACCAACGTTCCAGAGAATACATCTCCATTCCATAGAAGAATATTACCAAAAGAATCTACAACAGGTTGTACATTTAAATTAGAGCCTTGCATCCATAATACAGAGGCGGCAAAATGACCGCACCAGTCTTCGTTTAAATGCTCTATCCTTTCAGCAACATTATCAGGACCACGGGCAACTATTAAATCCTTGCACCTGTTCCACTGGCAAAATATCATAACTTTAGGAGTTAGTTTATGGAAGTTTAACTTTAATACTTCAACCACTGGAAGCCCATTAACTTTTAATTACTCGCATGCAGTACTTTCAATCTCAAAACATTATATTTAGTGTTTCAAGCATAAACAAAGGTGCCGTTTACACTAGTAAATATCTATTTTACATGGAAATAAAGTTCCATGTAAACAGTTATGTAGAAAATGAAATGCGAGTAACTGAATGTTAATATAATTTTCAATGACAATGCTACTAATAAAGAAGCTCAAATTTTCATTCATTATTATTGTTATTAGATTTCGTTTCACGAGAAACATTATATATTTGGACACAATTGAGGATTTCTCAATAAATCGCGGGTAAGTGAAATAATATTACCTCGGTAGGAACTTGTGGATTATTTTTGTAGTTATGTGAAACGTGACAAAATATACCGCACATTGTTAACCGGTATAAACATGACCTTAATCTACAAATATTTTTAAACAGAGAATAGCGAATCCTCGTAATATCTATTTGCTAAAACAAAACAGATATATTTTAGTCATTGGTTGTGTTCAATCATTTCGGTTTTTATACTGCAAATGAATTTAATCTTTTCATTGAAATATAGGTTATGTATTCATATTTCATTCTCCTCCACCTTGCAACTTGCAACGTTGCAACAACTTGCAACGAGCAACCGTGTGTGTACAGGGGGACGTCAAAAATTGAGCCAATCCAGCCGTGAGCAGCTCCGAGCGTAGATTGGACAATGATTTGCCGATCTCTGCCCTCGGACGAACGTGGCTCTAAGTTCGCCTGGTTAGCTGGGCAGCAGCTGGGCAGTTACAATCTTTGGTTTCACACTGTTTCACACAGGCGGCCGCGCCTGTATCACGCCTGTATTGTCCATATCAGTGTGTTTCAGTGTGTTTGTACATTATATACAGAGTAAAATACATGACATACGCAATCTGTGACAATATATATATATACTTAAATTTGGACATTGTACCTATTTACTGAAGTTTTTTGTCTCTGTAAAACATTTTTCATTTGCCATTCGACCCTTGAACAACCAGACTGGAGCAAACAGATTAGTTTGACAAGTGTACTGTTACCTTTGACAGTTTATCGAACTACTTTACAATATGATAAATACAGGGTAAATAATATGTGTCGAATAATCATAAAACATGTAAATTGGTAAAAGACCGAGTAAATTGTGAAATATGTTGTGGAAATGTTATGTTATGTTATCTTTTGCTGTGTCATATCTGGAGGATAGGAAGGGGGACAAAAATTAAATAAAAATTGATATTTCTCTTTAATAATTTTGATAAATTAAAAATAATGCAACAATTGTAATACTTTGAAAATAATATTGTTATATTCTGTAATGTTTGTAGTAGGTTCATTAGTTTGCATTTCATCCATTTTTATAGAGTATAGTTTATTACAGGAAACTTGCTGGTCGCACAATTTTTATTACCGGAGCATCGAGAGGTATTGGTAAAAGTATCGCTTTGAAAGCTGCGAAAGATGGAGCAAATGTTGTTATCGCTGCCAAGACAGCCGAACCTCATCCTAAATTGCCAGGCACAATATATACAGCTGCCGCAGAAAGTAATTATTTTAGTTGTTATAAAAGGGTAACCATCCCAAAGTATTATATTATTCTGTCATGATACATTCTCATAGAAAAATAACATTGTGTTTCAGTTGAACAAGCAGGTGGAAAAGCATTGCCATGCGTTGTAGATGTAAGAGACGAAGCGCAAGTAATTTCTGCGGTACAGAATGCATTTAATAAATTCGGTGGCATTGATGTAGTTATTAATAATGCAAGCGCAATTTCTTTAACAGGCACATTATCCACAGATATGAAAAAGTATGATCTTATGAACAACATTAATGCCAGAGGAACATTTCTAGTGTAATTATAAAACATTTACTAAAAGTATTATCAAGCAAAAAATATATTTAAGATATCTGTTTAATGTTTTCATTTGTAGATCCAAAGTTTGTTTGCCATATTTAATGAAGAGCAAAAATCCACATATTGTAAATATATCTCCACCGTTGAGTATGAAGCCAATATGGTTTAAAAATCATGTTGCATATACTATGGCTAAGTATGGTATGTCAATGTGTGTTCTCGGTATGGCAGAAGAGTTTGCAGAACACGGTGTCGCCGTGAATGCAGTGTGGCCAAAAACTGGTATATTTTTGTTCCCTCCGTTTCTCATTTTTCTAATAGTTTTATAATTTGATAAATGAAAATTTCCTATTTATATGTCAGCTATTCATACCGCTGCAATTGAAATGTTAAGCGGTCCTGATTCAAATGCTTATAGTCGTAAACCTGAAATAATGGGAGATGCTGTTTATGCGTTAATTTGTAAAGACAGTAGATCTATCACTGGACAGTATCTGACCGACGAAGAGATATTAAAAAATGAAGGGATCACTGATTTTACTAGTTACGCTTGTAATCCAGGTATATTTATTGGTTGTGGATACTCGCGAATATCGTTTTTTTTTATTTCTCTTTAATAGAAATTTCTATAAAATCATTGTTTTGTTTTTCCAGCGAACAAAGATAATTTAATGTTAGATTTCTTTTTGGAAGATAATTTGAATGGATTAAGCCTGCAAGACCAAATGGAGAAAAATCGGGCTGTTAAGAACACCGACAGCGCGCAGAACAGCAATAATCCAAATTTAAAGATTGAAAAGATATTTACTGCTATCAAATCCAATTTAAATAGCGATCTTGTGACTAGAACGTCAGCAATATATCAGTTTAATCTTAAAGGTAAACAATCGCTTTTTGTAGGAAAAGTTTAAGAAAGTGGAAATTCTGTGGAATTTTATATTCCAGCATTTTTGAAACTTTTTAAAGAAGCAATAAATGTATGAAGATCCGGAGTCTACTGATAATCAATACTTAATACAATGTCTATGTAAATGTTGCAGGTGACGAGGCAGGAACATGGCACTTGGACCTTAAAACTGGTAATGGTTCAACAGGAAAAGGCGAACCAAATCAACCGCCAGATGCAACATTAACTATGGACTCGCAGAATTTTTTTGCAATGTTCACTGGTACGTATTTTTACTGGAATTCCACATTAAAACTTTACCTATTGGCGATAACTTAATAATCTTCTAAAACGTTTAGGGAAATTAAGCCCAGCATCTGCATTTATGATGGGCAAATTAAAAATCCAAGGCAACCTTCAGAAAGCAATGAAACTGGAAAAATTAATGCAAAATCTGAAGTCGAAACTTTGAAAATAAAGAACGTAATACCCGTTTCTTTTCTTTTTTTTGTAATAATTGAACGTTATATGCGGAATGTTTATACAACTATTAGGATTAAGCATGATAAATATTTTTCTATATTGTAATATATTTTGTATCTGCTGAAAAAGCTAATCCATGTTCATAACCATCGATTTGTATAAATTTCGTTGTTAATATATTTTTTATACAGTTATGTACATTGCTACATATTTAATTAATACTCTAACTATGGAATATATGAAAATGCGAAACATATTTTATCACTAAAGCTTTAGCTTCTTCATAAGTGCCAAAAAAGATAAAACCTCCTAAAGTAATCCATATCACTCGAGGACCAACACCAGCATAAAGTCTGTAAAATTGTTAATGTGCTTACTTTTGTGTACGCTATAGAGATCAAAATTACAAATATACATCTTACCCGTTTAGACCTCTCTCTTTATAGACATCTTGCAAGATATACAACATTTTTAGATGTGAAGACTTTGTACTTTCATGGGCAAGCATTATTCTTGTTTTTATAACGTCTAGTGGTGTAGTAACGGTTGCAGAAATACCACCTAATCATTTTGATATGCTCAATTATAGAAATACATATATTAGGAAAATCTCATTAATACATAAATAGACAAACATTAAACCTGCGACTGCTCCGCATACAGCACTCTCGACTGGAAGAATTTCTCTACCTATATTTGAACTGTACATCTTCTTAAAAGATTCCCATAATGGGAATTGTATTAAGCTGAAAGGCATATCTCTGAAAACCGTACTCCAGTATCCACGGTACAATAATCGGAGACTTAAACAATCATTATTTAATACTAAAGCCTGTTTCCTCTGCTTTACAACTTCTATGGGTACCCGTATCACACATGCTACCTTCATTTCAAGTAAAGAGATATTAATACTAGTTTGTAATTTAGTTATAGTTTTAGCAATAGTAATACATATTTCCAAGAAATATTACCATTTCTGATAAAGATGCTGCACCCATATGAACCAAGGTATGATATTCTTCAGGAACTTTACATTGTGCTACGCTTTTAATAGCCTCGTAAGTTACAAAAAATAAAGATGCTAAAATATCATAGAGAATAAAATCGAATTTAGAAAATTCCTACCATACTAATTGCGAGAATGTATTGTGTGATAGTTAGACAGCGGATCTTTATTTTCTACCTGAATTACAACAAACTTGAGTGAAATTGAAATTTATTTTAGGTGGAAAATAACATATTACACCTGCTCACTTTTTTGCCATAAATGTATAAAGTCCGCTGTCTAGTAATTATCTATAACTACCAGTTGGTGTTGAACCAATCACTACAGGTAGGATTCCTTTATAAAGACCAGAAAATCCTCCTGCTCTTTTGAATCCTTGTTTGGCTTGTAATCGTGTTTTCAATGTGTCTAGTGGATATAACGCCACGTCAACAGATGTACCAGCTAATCCTCCAGCCTATTAACAAATGTAACAATCAATAAAAATGATAAAGTTTTATCAGAATTGGTAGATCTCTAAAGCAGAAATTATTATTTGTACTTCTCGAGATATTTGCACTGATCCTATAGTATCAACTTCTACAAGTATATTTAACTATTCAAATAAAGCACGACCCACTTACTATTAACGATGTAACGAAAATTAATTTCGTGTTTAACGTGTTTGATTGCTCCTCGAGTGTTGTCATTTGATATGAATGTTTTGTAAATCAGTCGAATTTCTTGAAGCACTGTTTGAAGTATACAAATGACATGTACATATAATAGTACACGTGTATCGTGTATCTTTCTAACCAAAGATTATGAGGTACAACATATTTCGCTATTGAATATCAACACAATTTTTTCGTACGAAATGAACGTTACAATATTTTATTACTGATATTAACATTATTAATAACAAATTAATATTATTTTATCACAGTGTTCATTGGTAATATTGATTTATGAAACATTGTTCTAATTATTAGTTATATAGTTTAATTATTATAACTATAATATGTGATATAAACTATTCTTTAAATTTATTAATACTGCTACCTTTAGAATAGATTAAAAGAATCGAAATTACTTATTTTCTCATAATCTGTGATTTCATCTTTTTCAAATTCTGATCGACGTTTGTTTACCGTTTTCACTCAATATACTGATTACATTCGAAACACTGTCAGTTAGAATTGGAACTTATTTTTACGAAAAAAGAAACTACTAAATATAGTTCAATGATTATAATAATTGTATATTTCACCTAAATCGATAATTAATTAGGCACCTGGAGTGGGGTGAATATATAAATAGCAGTTCCTATTTTCATAATTAACGATAAAATTAACATAATTTCAAATAAAACGCGTATAAAATGATTTAGACTACAAATAAAGTTGATTTATCGTCTAAATGAATAAATAGTGTTGGAATCTGAGGTATCACGAGAATTATGTGATTTAGCTGATTTAGGTATACGGAAACCATCAAACATTTTACATGTCGATGATAAATTAGTCCCACCGGTTGAAGAGTGCCTGTAAGATTATCATATAAGCATAACATCAATCACCTACACATTCTTTATGTTCTTATTCATTTTCATGCGAATATGTTCTTGGTAATCATTGCTAAACTTCGTACCTCATATTAAATTTTCTTTGCGTACAATTCATTGGTGTGGATGTGTCGCTCATACTGTTCATTGTTCTATTATGTATTTCCATGGACATCAGTTTCTTGCGCAGTTCTATACTTTCCATCTTAGTCTTGTTGTACTTATCCTTAAAATATTTTGTACTTTGGCTAAGAGTATAGTAATGTGCTTTCAATGATTCGTACTTCTTATCCTTAAATTCAACCATTCTATTAAACATATTAATGTGTGATGTATCCATGGAAATTGTAGAGACTAACCAATTCCAGGAAACGTTGCGTTAAAATTTTCATTTGATAATCTTGGAAACCAAAAATTGTGTTTAGCGATTCCAGCGATTCCTTAATCGGTGTAAAAAAGTTTTGTACTCTGGATAGGGAAGGTTCTTGTAATTCTACTGAAAAGCTGTCCACATTTTTGCACTGAGGACACTGTTTCTCTGCTGCATTGTGAAACATTCATAATTTGTAGACACGCAATAGAAATGTTTATGTATTAATACATGGTGTCCGATTTAACTTGGACATTTAATTTCATCCCATAATAATCAAGGTCAGGACGAAGTTAATACCTTCAATACCATGACCTTTATATGACCTTGAGTACCAATAGTAAGTATATTCAAATAGCCAAGCGAATCTCGAGTAGAAATCGAGCCCGGCGTGCCGGGGTCACGTAACGGAATTTTTACCGGCCGAACGTCGTTTGAACGGACTCAAGGCACACGATGACTAGAATCTGACCCAGGCACTTAGGACCGTGTGGGTTCGTAACGTTTCCTCTTCTGCCATGGCAGAAACGAGGACCAACGGGCTGAGGGCAGCTTGTGCCGGATTTGGGCCGGGTTTGGGCCGGGTTTGGGTTCGGTTTGGGCCGAGGGAACGTTACGAGCCCACACGGTCATAAGTGCCCTGGTCAGAATCGAGCAATTTGGCTATCAGGGTAAATATTACGTGATTGCAAAAGTTTGTATCCTATTTGAAAATAAAATTATATAGTCACCACTATCTTCTACAAATGACTACAAACATTTTACAATCTGATTTCCTTTTTCGTAGAAGTTACACGTTTATCTACGGAAAAGGTTACGAGATAAATTGGGTACGAATATGGGTATATTATTTATTTTTATTTCTCTTACCCGCTTGAATACACTGCTGACAGTATATGTGACCGCATTGTGTTAAACAAAACGGTTGTTTTCCTCTGTTGACCGTGGCGTAACACTTGTTACAAATGTAAGCCTCCATAATAATTGTAAATTAAAAATATTTCTGTGATTACAGAATCTTCGAAAATTCTTGTCTTTTACGAAATGAACGAAATAACGGTAGAAAAATTTGAAATAGCGGATGCAAGTCAATTGTGTTCTTTCTTTGATGGATGAATATATTTAATCGCGGCTTCGAAGCTCTTTGAATATCAAAGTATTAGAATTTAAAGAAAAGATTACATCTGGACAAATTACAATATAGATTTATATTATTAACCAGAGTTTATTATTACCAACATTCGAATATGGACAAACAATTGTTTCACGTCATCTTGCGACGATTCGATAAAACCGTTATAACGGTTTAGCCCCTATAGGGGCTTCCGGCGCTTCGAAAGTGCAACCGGAAATGAAAAGAATTTAGCCATACAAATTCGAAGCCTTCGTAAATACTTACGAGTGCGTAGGAAACAGAAAAGAAAGTGTAGTATTTTCTCAATAATATTATTAACAGATCGTAATTTGATAAAAATCCCGTCGTTATTCAACGGACAGGTCAGAACATGCTTACAAGATTTGCAATACAATGGTACGAGGAAGCTGTAAAAGAACGTTAGAAGGAAATGTAAAAGTACGTAAAACTGAGAATAAATAGTCTGTTTCATTTTCATAGCTATTGTTATATTTATAGTATGTATATAAAAATAATTTTTGAAAAATCATAAAAGAAAGTATGTGCATGTTACGAATTTGATTGAACTCGACGCAAACAAATTTCGCTAAGTTCACTTCAATTTTGGTTTAACATATATATTTCCGTTGATAGTCACTGTATGCTTTAAAGAATTTGTACATTTTTCCAAAACATTTAAACATTCATGTCAATCCGTCTTCGAGCAGTATCAGTTTTAATAAAGAAGCCAGCAGAGTGAATGTAACATAGAAGGTTTTATGTTACTTGAGTAAACCAATAACACCACAGGCTACACGACTTCCAGAATCTCCAGTAGTCCTAGAGGCTTCGTCGTGTCCGTATCCTAAATTATCCTCACGGGCATGAACTACTATAGCACGTCCAAGAACATTGTTTGTCCCAGCCAGACTAATTTGATTGTCTGTGATGTCTACAGTTGCTACTCCTTCCTGGTTTGCTTGGATGTTACCTAAATCACCAACATGCCTTTCTGTGTCAGCTGGCCCACCATGGTCCATCTGCAAAAGTAAATGCTACAGGTAATAACATTCATAATTGTAACTGTAAGTACGGAATGCCTCAATCATATAAACATGTGCTTTATTTATTGTTGTAGAGAATATCTAACTATCCTTTGCAGTTTTATTACAGCGTTACCTTAGTGGGATTAAAATGTGGTCCAGTCGAGTCACAGCCATTGTGCAAATCTCCCTTCTCATGTACATGAAAGCCATGGAGTCCTGGAGTGAGGCCATATATTGTACCTTGGATTTTCACTTGCTCACCTTCTTTCCTTTGGATGATTCTAATTTCTCCGGTTACATTTGCTGCATGAGGATCCTGGGGCTGCAGGATCACTATCCCACACAACATTGGTTTCTACCATGTAAGCATATAAATTTAAGAATTCAGTATTAAACCTACAAAATCAATCAAAATGATACGACTAGAATCTTTTGTTTAACAATTATCGAAATTATAAAATGTAAATATACTTTTACAAGAAAGTCACGAATTATTCGCTTTAACAATAGCAAACAATGGACCTCTGCAGAATAGGAAACCCAAAGCGATACCAAAATGGCCGATCTGTAGCTGTTTGTAAATAAACAAAAACTTCTTGTATCACACAAAAGAATTTTGGAATTTCTGGAATGCTTACCTCCGCCGCAGCAGCAGTGACTATTGCAAGTAGCAGTATCATTAATCGATTCATTCTGAAATCTCTGGAAAAATAAACAACAAATTCTTTGTGATTTAGGTAGGAATCAGATTTTGCACGATTGGAAAGTTTGCTTGAACTATTAGTAAACCGAAAGATAATTACAGAAAATAAAATTATAATCTTTAACAGCGACGCCTTAGGCGGAAAGAGTATAAAAATGATAGGATTCAGTTGTTACGTCACACACGAGAGACTTGAATCTTAAAAGAGAAATTTTTAAAGTGAAAGGAACACGTACCGCGCGGACAGATGTTCAGGATCACGTTCATTAACTAACTGACTAGCCGGTGGCCGGAGCTTTGTTTATATGGAAACCTGTTTCAACGTGATTCAACCCCACTTATTGTTGTTCTAGAACGTGTACTACCGCATGTGTGCGACTTTGTTACATCGATTTATCACATATTTTATGTAATCTAAAGTTATCTTACTGCTCTTAGAATTTTTTAGCGATAACCATCGTATTTTCTCCAATTCCTTCAACTTCTGAACATCTCACGTTCAAGTCGTGAGTCTGTCAAGGCCATTCTGTAGAAAATTTAATGCACAATACGCGACATTTCCATAATTTCACGTTTTTTTATACTATCAGATAATTTATAAAAACCATATGAATTTTTTTTATAAGGGCAAGTCACTAATTCTAAAATATAGAATAAATTACATAATTCATTTACATTAATAATTACATATAATTTACATTAATAATTAATACATATTACATATGATGATAATCATTATTAATCAATTTTGCATTTTTAGGCATGGTGCAGTTAGGTCTAATGATAATTTTTGTTTTTCCTTATTATTTACATAATCTGATGACACTTGAAGTTGGTGATTGGCTAGCTCAGTTGAACTTTGACGACCTCGTTTTCTCTAAACGACGTACAAACACGAAAGTCTCCTATCGTTCGCACATGTCCTTCAGAGGCAATTGGGGAGAATGGCTTTGTAATGCCTCGATTCGTCAGCTAATCCGCTAATGCGCGCGATTGCTCGAGGAGCAAGATTGAACGGAATCGAACAGTATCTCTTCCCAATTAAACACTACTGTATTCCAGCTTTTAATCTAGTGTGGCTCGCCTTGACTTCCCTTCCCGCAATGTTTGCCGCCAGTCAAATGTGTGAACCAACGGATTTTGTTGTAGGAACGCCAACATTTCCGCCTGCGTCTTCATAAAATGATTCACGATCTCCTGGTCCCGATCAACGTAAGCGTCATCCTTCGAATTAATCAGATCGGTCGAATGATTATCGCGTACGTACCGCTGAGATGAACGGAGAGCAAGGTAGCCGTAGCGCGTCGCGAGAAAAATATTACATGAACAAGAAACAATTATGCACCTTGAATGATTTGCGTTCTGTCGATAATTGTGCGATAACAATCTCGGAAACGGTAGTCCTGATTCTCATAGACCTAATATAAATACTATACTCGCTGATTCACCTCTAACACCTCTCCTTGCAGTATTTTATCCGCCAATGCTATTTCCGTTCTCCTTGGAACAAGCTGTGCTGCCTGACCGGTCGAAACGCGTTTGCCTTCTAGTTGTCGCTTCGGAAAAAATACGGTCCTGCTTTGCTCGAAAATCTCGTCTCGCTTGCCCAGTGCCTCCTGCAGCCTATCTTTCTTCCTCTGCATTTCTTCGCGCATCTTCAATATTGGCTCGCGTTGCCTTTCCAGCTCGTCCTTTCTCAATCCTTTCTTTTCCAGAAGCACTTGCTGCATACGCTTCAGTTGCATCGTTTTCCATCGCTCGCGTGCTTCCTCGATCATTTCCCACGGTTTCTACGTAATGCGTTATCAACAGATTGTGGATGTTTATTGACATTCAAAATTGTCTGCATCAATTGCTAGAAATATTAATAACGCAAACACTCGACTGAACGAATTCGTTCGTGATGGGGTTGGTAGAAGTAGAACTTCCTTTGTTAAGATCGTGTATCAAGTAGAGCGAGTACCTCTGCCCGAGTATACGAGATACCAGGGTACCCGGTGTCTCGTAAGTAAACAGCGGATTTTATGCATTTATGACAAAAATGAGTAGGTACAATTTAAAACATTAGACGAATTTAAAAATACTTCTATATCATGTTCAACCTATTGAACATATTAAGAGAAAAAATTAATTTCTACGTCACTCCAGTTTGTTGTAATTCAGCTGGAAAATTTTCATTTTGCATAATGATCCGCTGTCTACTCATCACAGCTCTAGTACCGAGGTCTTCACTATTTCCACCCCAGTCATGTCCGCTTCCGTTAATCCACCTCTGGTCTTATCTTCTTGTTCCAGTTGTATTTTATTTGTGATCTGCCATATCAGCCGCTGCTTCTCCTCGATGATCTCGCGGTGCGTCTCTCGCCATCGGTTCTGCCAATTCTTGCAGTTCTCTGCCTGGGGATAAGCAGGGGGTAAGTGAACAGTTCGTATCGCGAATTATATTTGTATATCATGCTCTTGTATGACACGCCCCTAAAATCGGTACCCTGGTCATTTGTCGTTCTATAAAGTTGCTCATCCAGTCTTCTTTGCTTCCTTCGTATCTCAAATACGTGGTCGGAGGTTGGAACACCCTCAAGGTTCCGTTGTAATCGCAGAATCCTACACAAAGCGGTTCCAGATCTAGCATGTGTATATATATTCCTGTGATAATGCGACCGGATAAACTCTGCGAAATGCATGGCTCTCCACTTTTAATGACGAAGTCCCAAATTTCCACGCTGCCGTCCATTCGAGCTAGGATAATAACCGTGGGGCGTGAACGGCCCCAAGAAACAGCCGTGTATCTGAGAGATCGGAAAAGGGATATATTTCTACAGCTGTTCCATGCTTGTAGACGCTGACAAAAGTATAGTGAGTAGACTGCGGATCTACAGTGGATGTACAAAACGTACTGATTTTTTATAATCAGATCGTTTGGTGCAATTATAAAAGAGTTGTTCTATTTTAAAATGTGTACGAACACTTTGTACACCCACTGTACATGCAAAATAAAAATTGTTTCTACAGATTGTACGAAACAGGAGTCAACTAATATAAATCTCATTCTTTCAAACTACCACATTGATATCTTTAAATTCGTTTAATCTGTGTCCAATGTATGAATCCACAATCTAGTAACAAGTACACACAGAAGTCCGCACAGAAGTCCTACGCGCTTCTCTGTGGAACCATCACACTCTGCTTTGCTAACAAGCTCTAGTTGACTTAGTTACCCAATGGTCGATTTTTTCCACATCAATGGTATGTCTAAGGCATCTTTCCAAATGGCAAATATTTTCCCGCCTATCGTGGCTATCATTTGGGGGAATACTCTCGATCTTATCGTAAAAGTTATAGGACCATCGTGGATCTTTCTGCACCAAGACCATTCGCATATTTCGGTATTAATGGTCCGGCCGGTAGAGAAATCATATCCTTTCCATTTGACGCAACCGAAATCACCTTGTGCAATATTCAAGGCACGCTCTTATTCTTTGATCTCGTTAGCTAGATCAATGGGATTAATTGGAGACCTTAACTTAACGAGTTACCTTCAACGGTACCAACCAATATACTCGGCGGAATTACGTAGTCCGGCTTCACGACTATATTCTTATAGTATCTTCGGACGGTAGCGTCTTTCGTCGACGGAATATTATCGAGTCGCTGCTTCTTGAATGGCGGCACGATAATACTAAGAGTAGTGATCACAACTTTTCGACTGATGTCGGGATGATGGACAATCAACATATAATGCGGTCGCATGATGCGATCGAGATATTTATATGGCGATAGAGGGTGCAGTGTTTCTGGTCGTTTTAGTACTCCCCTCTTCTTGGCGATTCCTTGCTTTTCTTTTTGCAATTTCTGCCGCCTTATAAATACAAACGATACCGAATTACAATTTCATCCGAATCTACAGTGGGTGTACAAAGTGTTCGTACACTTCTTAAAATGGAATAACTTTTTTATAATTGTGCCAAACGACCTGATTTTGTACAATCAATTAGAAGCATTGGTTTACTAAATGATCTGCAAAAAAGATTTTCCAAAAAATTATTATTTACGAGGTTACATGCAAAAATAAAAAAGACATTTTTTAAAACTTTTTTATTTGGGCTCTTAACGAAAATTTAAAATTTATGTTTTTTCTATGCTTCTAATTGATTATAAAAAATCAGGTCGTTTGGTATAATTATAAAAAAGTTATTCTACTTTAAAAAGTGTACGAACACTTTGTGCACCCACTGTATTTCAGAACGAAATAGATGCTATGCTACCAACTTTAAATCCCAGAAGGCGATTGTACCATCCGCGCTCGAGGTAATAAATTGAAGGCTCAAATCGTCCATGCTCGCGTCCTCCGGCAACGACGATATGGTCCCGTTTTCGTCGACTTGATCGTAAGGCGAGAGCCACGTTATATTAGTTATCGCACCTTTTTGACTTTCTTTCAGCGAGGATACCGCGGTAGGTCTGATTGCGTAGTCAGCAGATACTCGCCGCAACCACGGAGTCAAGTTTTTTATGGCGAGTTTATATTTCAGCTGGGCTGGAGTATTTACCGTCACCGTTTCAATTTGTTCGATCTTCCCGGCGATATGCCATAGCACAATCTATATACAGGAACGCAGGTAAACGATATTAAACTTTTAGAGTAGAAGATATTTTCCCTCGCAAACGAAACATTTCTTCCTAGCTAGAATTATCCCATTCTATATGGTTTTTCAATTTATGGATATGAAATTGAGCTGCGGCCTAGATTGATCTTTCATCTCGCGCTTTTGTAATCCTAGAAACTAGGCTACTCCCTTAGCCTCTGTTTGTTGCAATCGATGTAGATACATTTGAGTAGATGACTACTTAACTGGCCGTTTGCACAGCCCCCTACGATTAGGTTCGGGTCCAATGGGTTCGTGGCGACCACGGTCACTTCCCTAGTACATTCGAGAATCAGCTTCGGCGTCAGACTGTCGTTGAACGACCATACTAAAACATAATTGTCGTCATCGGCTTTCAGCACCTGCGTTGGAAAATATCAAAATCGAATTCACACGTTCGAGAAGAAAGGAATGGTGTGCGTGGACGCACTCACATCTTCGTGCGGTATAGGCCCTACTAGACGGTGGCTCTTCGAATGTTTCGTATAGGCAGCATAGAAGATCCCTGTCCACAATGGATGCCACGAGACATCGTTGATCACCTTCTCCACCACACGGGTACCGTCGTGGAAGCTCAGGTGTTCCTTGTAGCCTCTCGGTGGAGACCATTGCGTGTCCCTTGGATCGCGTACCAGGTTCACATAATCGTTCGAGTAGATATCCCATGTAGCGTTCAATAGAATCTATAGATTACTGGTCTTAGTTCTAGTTTTTTCAAATATGAAATAGATACAAAATACAAGATAAAAATATAAGAAAAGCATAACAATCGGTGTTGTTACGGACTTCGTCGCACACTTCGTCCGTGAAACGATGCAGGAAGTTTCTCAGTTGTTCCAGTTGTTCTTCGGCGAAGAAAGATATGTCCGGCGATTTGTATTCGTATCCATATTGGCTCCAGCGATTTGCGGGCGTTGAGATCACCGTCTGAGCTTCTGCGTCTCGGTTTTCCGGTGTCACTTGCGTCGCATTACACATCAATCTCCGTGAAATATTCTGAAAAACCTCGCGATAGGGGATCACCTCGAGGTAACCGTCCCTCTGGTCGTTCGTTGTTCTGTCCACCAGGTCTAGTTTTGCGTTGAGCACGTCCGCGGTAGATACAAACTAACAAAGAAATAATCTAGTTATACATTCTCTTTGTTGTCGAAGTTTCTCTTTGTTTTCGTCTTTTACCTCGATCTCTAGGAGCGGCCTTGTCTTAGTAACAATGTTTGTCTCAATTTCCTCGCTGCTTCCAAACTCCTGCCATTGACCGAGTGGTTTGTAAACCGTATTCCTGACACGGTTCTCGTGCTCCTCCCTCTGTCGTTTGATGTATTCTATTATCGCCTGTTGCCCTTCGGAAGTCAAGCAAATGTAGAACTGGCCCTCTTGAGTCAGCGACGGCATGTAGCCGATAAGCATTTTCTCCTCCGGAAACTCTAGTATCTCGTCTTTCACCGGCAAAAAGTCGCTACTTTCATCGTGAAGATCTATATTATCCTCTATTATCTCTTTCCTGACGAACACCCACGGATACTCGGTGCTAACGTTCTCTCCTATCACGCAACCAACTACTTTCTGCGTCAAGGGTGACAGGTTGATTCTAGCTATGCCAGTCAAGCCCTGAAAACCATACAATCTCTAGTGAAAAAAGGTGAATTTATACTTTGAAGAAGTTGTAGTGCGTATGTTCTAGTCGCTGGAATACTTTTCTATTAACGCGTTAGCTACCGAAACTAGGCTTCCTGATGACTGTGCTATCTGTAAAAGAACTTCAGTCCTTTTTTGACCAGTCACCAAGACTCTATTAGAGTTTAAATATGGACTAGATATTGAGAGAAAGATTCTATTCTTTATACTCCGTTATGTCGATTCACGTTTCGAAAACTTAAATTTTGTAAAGCAATATGTTTGTATATTGGTTGCCTATAACAGGGGTTCAAGATTATAATGTCGCTACCGGTAGTAGGTAAAGTCACAACTAGCGCGTGCCAAAAGATAGTTCGAATTGTTCTGTACCATTGATGCCGAGTATCGAACTTCTTTTCGCGGTTCAGGTTCGATATCCATGAAGCTAACAAGATTACGAATGTCCATAGCCGAGGGGCCGGAAGAGGAGTACGAGTCAAGCTGGTAAATGGTTTTACGTCTTTGTTGCGGTTCGTCCTCGATATCAAACTGGATCCTTTCGGTATCCGAATCGATCGATTCCTTAGACGGAGCTGGAACAAATGCAAAATTATCGTCGTTTCTATTCGTTTAATGTTATATTATTATGCTGGAATATAATTAACATTTTTCCTCTTCGTCAACATCCCATTCTGTTTCGAGATTCTCGTTGTCATCATACTCTTCATCTTGGTCAAACGGGTCGTAGACTGAAGCTAAACTGTCAAAATGATCTACATTGTCAACATGTTTGCTCTGAACTTCAATCTGGACTTTTTTTGGTTCTTTCTCATCATTGTCCCTTTGTTCCTCTTCCCCATCTTCCTCTTCACCCTTGTTGTAACTCGAGTCGTTGTCCATATTGTATTTATTAATCTAAAACTTATAGATCGAGCAGCAATAAATTATTGCAATCTAACAGACACGTCTCTGTGTCTACGAATATATACATGTTGATTGAATCAAGTGAATATACAAACTTATTTCTTCTATCGTTGATTTGATCCGATTACTTCAATCGAATGTTTGGATGAATCGACTTTACCGGATCAAGCTAACTCGACTGATTTTATCGACCGACGGTACAAATCGATGGTAAACATTATTATTTTATTATTACAGATAAGAACGATTCCGGGTGCCCTTTTTTAAAAGGGGGCAGTAATTTGTCCCAGTTCCCAGAAACACCCTGTATATAGTATAATTTTTAATGGAACAAGAAAAGATATCTTGTAATAGCGTAAAAATGATATCGAGTCCGATTTATTTTGAATAACGAAAATTAACAATAGTGTACTATTTCACATTTAAACATTAAAATATAAAAATAATGTGTTTTTTATCAACGGTAAAAAAGTTATTAATGTTTGCATTCCTGTTCTGCTCTGAAGCTTGAAAAGTCAGACATAATACATTCTGGCTAGAAATATTTCTCCTGGTCATCGTAAGTAAATGAAACGAAGAAATAATATAACGTGAATATAATAAATGTGATGTATGAATTGAATGCAGAGTTGATGAATGTACTATAATATGAATGTGTACGCGCCTGTCGGACACCGTTGTGTGAGTGTGTGTGTAGGTACGTGTAAAGAGTATATGCGTGACAGTAACACAACTGGGTGGGAATTTAGTAACAGTTTTGACGACGCGTCCCGCTCAACAGTACGTTCCTCGCGAGTTGCTCTCTGAAAGGGCAATGACTATAAGGTGTATCGTGCTCGTGTTCGCGATTGCAAGTAATTCATTCGCATCTGCATGTAAGTAACGTCCAAACAATGTTTTGTCCACAGTACTGGAAAACCGTCTTTTCACGCGAGGTTGCTAACAATTTCCCAAGATGATTCAATATAGCCAAGCCCACTTTACAACATGGCGTAGTCAAGTTAACATCTAACAAACCAGCCGAGAATCGAATAAAATTCAAACTCTTATTTTGCTGCTAATGACGCTAGTATTAACGTGGAATTGAAAACATTTATTCCGAACGCTAATACATAACCATTGTTACTATCTACACTAACGCAACTATTTAACCGCTGCGCGCTGCAGCGTTTTCATAGTTGTTATGCAAAATTGAATCCCTTCGGTTTTAGAGTGTAGATCATTTTAATTAGTCAAGAATAATGATTATTCTGTAATAGTAGCAGTAAGCAGTAAGT
Organism: Lasioglossum villosulum; assembly: GCA_963971365.1. NCBI lineage: Eukaryota > Metazoa > Arthropoda > Insecta > Hymenoptera > Halictidae > Lasioglossum > Lasioglossum villosulum. Next base: position 48,890,503 of record OZ020495.1, read on the forward strand.
AGAAGTTGTACTGTGGTAAATTTATGAAAATTCATACGAGAATAAGGCTTTTGTAATACCTGGGTCAAAATGGACCCAGCTACCGCCGTCCAAAGGATAATCGACGTGTATTTCATGTGCGATCTATCAACAACAAAAACTAGACTCTATTTATTCTCTATTTCTTTATATCTACGATACTAACAATGTTTATAATTCCAACGTTTACTTTAATTAGACGATGAATGCAACGAACCGCTTTTGGACAGAGCTCAATTGAGAGCCACATCGGAGTTGTCTGGAAGAGGTCCATACAACGCGAGGCTAAATGGTAATATCATTTTTTCATTTCATTATATGTTCTGAATTGCACATTTTTCTACAGATTTGTCTAATAAGATCTCCTATGTTACTTATTTTCACAAGAGTATAGAAATAGAAACATTTCACTATCGGTAGTTTTGTTGCTTGCCATCTATATATACATATATTTATATATATATATTGTTATACCTTGAGAAAACTATATACACACGTATATCTGTTTGTTAAGAGTGCTTCCCTTTATCTGTATTTGAAATTGAATTTAATAACAAAAACAGGTAGTGTATTAAATATTATTTTGTATGTGTCTATGTTTCTACAAGAAATAATGTTTAGAAAAGCAGAGTGTGTTAAAGAGGCGTTGATCTCATAAACACCCACATGCCTGCCTCAATTAAAAGAACTTCAGATCTGAATTAACTGAATTAAACTGACTGACTCATTGCACAGTTATTCTGTACATCTGATTACATTTTCACGCGATGCCTACATTTCTCTGTTTTGTTCCAAACAATTAATATTAATTTCTTTTTCAATAAATTTTCTAAAATCATCAGTAATATTATCTTGTCTATTTGCTTCAGGTGGATGCTAAAGAGTAGCCTGGTTTTTTAGAGACGAGAACTTTTTAAAAAAGCAGTGCTTTAAGAACAGGAAGATATATATGAGAATTTCATATATATTCTACTAATAGAATGATAGATTAAGTTATCGAATAAAGTTCGTTGTATCAAAATGTTTCAAAGTATTCGATGGGCATTTAAATGGTTCGAATGGAATCCGAGCGAGAAGGAATTCGCACATGCAATTTCGTGCGTACAATTAGATGAAAAAGAAAGATTAGGTAGATACATATTTCGTAAAGACGTTAGGGCTTCCCTTGCGGGTAGATTGTTGATGAGAAAATTTGTTAACGAGTGTGGAAATGTTGCTTACAACGAAATAGTATTTGCAAGGGACGAACATAATAAGCCCATCTTAAAAGGAGGCTGTTTGGATTTAAACTTTAGCGTGTCCCATCAAGGTGAATACACGATATTGGTGGGAGAAACGAGAAATGTGAAATTAGGCGCAGACATAATGAAGCTGGAATATACCGGTGGCAAACAGTTGTCTGAATTCTTTCGAATAATGAATAGAAATTTTACATCTTCTGAATGGAATGAAATAAAACATCCATCCATGAATGAATCGGAACAAATCGGAATGTTTTGTAGACACTGGGCTCTAAAAGAAAGTTACGTGAAGGCCATAGGAATAGGTATCACCATAAATCTTCAAACGGTAGACTTTAAAACAAACTCGAGGCTTAAACATAATTTTATAACAACCGATACAGTTTTGAATATGAATGGTATAAAACAGGAATGGTTGTTCGAAGAGACACTGTTAGATTCCCAGCACTGTGTTGCTGTAGCACTACAAGAAAATGGAAAAGCACCTCAGCCGCGAAATGCTCTCTTTGAAATAATAAGTAGCGAAAAACTTCTTGCAAATAGTATTCCGTTGTTTCCTGAAGATGTAGAATATGTGGAGAAATATTTTAAAAAACAGGAACGTCCATAATATTCAGAGATCTGCTATAATAACTCTTTTACACATTGTTATACTTTCTTATGGGACAACAGTCTCCCTTTATTTATAACGAAGATGTACAGACATAACTATATAAATTTAGTCAGTGAGTATAATAAATCGATAAGAAAGAATTGTACTAATTTTATTTCACCTTTTTATATAATGTTTAATATAATTTCAATTATAATATTTTCTACATTAAACATGGATCCTCTTGCATATTTCAAGTGAACTCTTCGAAGAGTCATTTATGAAATATAAAATGTAAATTTTCATTTTATTTATGTATGTTTATGTAATGTTTATTTACGATACACTTACCTGTGACAGTGGTACTTTCTCATTCTTGCTTGGGAAAAGGATTACTTTAAAAAATAACATGTAATCTTACAGCTTGTCTCTTCTTACTTCTTCTTTAAGAATTGTTGCTTTGATCTGTTACAATAAAATTCGGACAGTAAATCCAAAAGTACTGATTAATTCGATTGCTCAATGAATGTGACTATGTTTAATGTAAGTATTACAAGCTCTATGTAGAAACTTGATGTTCGCGACTCCAGATAAATTTTTTATAAATGATAATAGTGTTCCTATAAAGCTTATATCATGTTGTCTACATGACAAATACTGTAATACTTAATCCTCTGATAGATGTATCTTGTTAAGTACGGCTGCTTCCTTAAGTTCATTTTGAGTTGCATGCATGCGTATATGTTGTGGCGTAGGCGGAAACGCATGGACAGCTAGCAGTTCAGACTTTGGTCAGTACCTTATTATCGACCTGGGTCAAATAATGAACATCACAGCTGTGGCGACCCAGGGGCGAGCAGTGCAAAAAGAGTATGTTATGGAGTATGGTATCAGTTATGGTACAAATGGCCTGGACTACGTCGATTACAAAGAAGAAGATGGTAACATTAAGGTAAACTGATCTTCTACATCTTCCCAATCACTGTCTGTGCTTAATGTAGCCATAATCCATCAGGGGATTTTAATTAGGAAGGTACATGTTACTTAATATCGTTGTTTTGGTACTAATAAATCCATACTAGTTGCACTAAGGTATTGTAGTTGTAGTCATACCGGTTCGATGCTTGCTACTCGCTCGTCTGAATGAAATATCTAATGAATTACTATTTCTAAAATCATACACTGTTTCCCTGGATTATTAGGTAGGTATGAATCGCATGTTGTGCACAAAACTACACATTTGGACTGTTTCTTGTATTCATAGAAATGGCTGTATGGCAATTGAAATTCACATGTTGTGCACATTACAATCGCATAATTCTCGTAAATTCTTCCATTGCTGTAAATACTTTTGTCTTTCAGTAAATAAACGATTTTATTTGGTAAATATGTAACTATCGTTGTATGTGCACTGCAAGTGTTTGAAACACATTCACCGAAACAAGAAAGGGAGTCACTAAAATCATCTAATTACTTACAACATTACTTTCTCCTTCTACTTATCTGCTTTGCTTGTACTCTTTTCTTTTACACATGGACATGGGGCTGGGCTTTGCAGGAGGTTCTACGTGGTCACCAGAGCTTAGCAGTTATGATCAACATCTTACTGTGGAACTGGGAGACAGATATGAGATACGCAGCATTGCCACACGAGGTCGTGCTCATACTAACGAGTATGTGACAGAGTACATTGTCCAATACTCTGACGATGGGCAAGCCTGGGCCAGTTATGAGAGCCAGGATGGTGTAGATGAGGTATTAATAGAGATACTGACTATAAGAAAACGTAGAACTTCTCTAAATTGAAACTTCTTCAGATATAATACGCGTACAATAATATATCTTGGGTGTGTAACACGTTTTATACAATGTACGTACTGTACAAAATGGGACTATAATTTTGATCTGACTTTTTATTATTCCCATCCTATTAAACAATGGGAAAACATGGTTTTCATAATTTTACGGTGGAAGTCGTTTTTTTAATCGGTGGAGGTATGAAAGGAATTATACATTGGTGCCTTCAAATTTTCATAAAATTTCTTACTGACTCATTGTACAAAATATTCGTGTCACGATCGATCTGTTTTAAACGACAGAAACACAAGAGAAATACTTTACGTACTATTTAAAGCGCGAATTTACTTGTTTCACTATGAATGATATCTTTAACGAGACATTTTATACTTCTGCATCTATGCTTTGCACTTGTAATTAACAATGGTGTACTAACAAGCTCACAAGAAAATCATGCTGAGACTACATCTGTTCTATATTTTTCGATTCACTTTCATTTACTCTGACTGAAAACAATTTCAAATACTATCGATGTTGTATGTACATGAAATTCATTTTACTAACACAAATTCTGGCCTTTCTTGCTCAGTACTTTGAGACAATTTCACATACAGATGATTTACAAATAATTATCCGATACTCACGTTCATGTAGAACTTCTGTTTTTGATTCCATTTCTTTTCTTTTTGCAATAGATGTTCAAGGGAAATGTGGACGGGGACACCATAAAACTTAATAAATTCGAGGTACCGATTATAGCGCAATGGCTTCGAATAAATCCAACCCGATGGAGGGACAGAATATCGTTGAGACTAGAACTGTATGGTTGCAGTTATGGTAAGAGTTGAAATGTGTTCATTGTACAGAATGGAACATTCTAATGCTGTTTCATATTTTCCTTTTGACCACTTATAGTGTCCGATGTTCTTTCCTTCAACGGTTCGTCGTTACTGCGATACGATTTACTAAGAGAACCAATAGAAACTGATAGACATTTTATACGATTCCGATTCAAAACGAACAACGCCGATGGAGTATTAATGTACTCCCGTGGTACACAAGGAGATTACGTAGCTCTACAGCTAAAGGACAATAGGATGATATTAAATATCGATCTTGGATCTGGCATTATGACGAGCTTATCTGTTGGGAGTTTGTTGGATGACAATATGTGGCATGACGTTTTGATATCACGTAATAGAAAGAATATATCGTTCTCTGTAGATAGAGTATTAATTAAAGGAAGAGTGAAAGGCGAATTTTACAGACTGGATTTAAATAGAGCAGTAAGTAGTACGATGAAAGATACATTTAACATTTCGGTTTGCTTACTCAAATTCGTCGTGATTGATGTTAAAAAATACTTTTCCAGCTTTACATTGGCGGCGTTCCTAATAAGCAAGATGGACTATTGGTCAATCAAAATTTCACAGGGTGTATAGAGAATTTTTACTTGAATGCCACTAGTATCATTCATGACTTAAGAGAGACTGAAATCACTGGAGAAAACTTAAGATACTACAAAGTGAATACGCTCTATAGCTGTCCAGAACCACCCGTAATTCCTGTTACATTTTTAACTCAGGGATCGTACGCAAGACTTAAAGGCTACGAGGGAATATCTTCCATGAATGTCTCCCTCACGTTTCGAACATACGAAGACAAGGGGATCATTTTATATCATCAGTTTACATCACCAGGTTTTGTAAAGGTTTGCGAATCGATCTCTTCTTTTACGTTGTTTTACACACGTGTTTTCATATTCGAAAACCTTGTTATTCGTTTCTACTTGTTGCAGTTGTACTTGGAAGACGGAAAACTAAAGGTCGACATACAGACGAAAGACAGTCCGCAAGTAGTTTTAGACAATTTCATCGAGAAGTTCAACGACGGCAAATGGCACCAAGTTATTTTAGCGATATCCAAGAATAGTCTGATTTTAAATGTAGACGGGACACCGATGAGAACTGAACGTATGTTAGAGATGACAACGGGACCAGTGTATTTAATAGGCGGCGTCACTGGAATAGAAAGCAACCGCGGGTTTGTTGGATGCATGCGAATGATAAGCATCGATGGCAATTATAAATTGCCGACTGATTGGAAGGAAGAAGAATACTGTTGCAAGAACGAAGTTGTCTTCGATGCTTGTCAAATGATGGATCGTTGCAATCCAAACCCATGCAAACATTCTGGCGTTTGTCGTCAAAATTCTGATGAATTCTTCTGCGATTGTGCCAATACGGGTTACACGGGGGCAGTGTGTCATACCTGTAAGCCAACCGATTGCATCACATTGCATTCACTTGTTAATCTTTCGTCCTAATCCTTTGCTTTTTTCATAGCATTAAACCCACTCTCCTGCGAGGCATACAAGAATATCAATTCAGTAAATCAACGAGCAGATATTAAAATAGATGTGGACGGAAGCGGCCCACTGAATCCGTTCCGTGTGGTTTGTGAATTCTACACGGATGGCCGTGTGAGAACCATCGTGAGGCACAACAATGAACGCATGACACCTGTGGATGGATTCCAAGAACCAGGCAGCTTCGTGCAAGATATCATCTACGACGCTGACTTGGACCAGATCGAAGCGCTTTTGAACCGATCCACAAGTTGTAGTCAGAGAATCAGTTACGAATGTGTACGTTCGAAGTTGTTCAATTCACCAGGTACTTATCCGAAATAAAACTTATCCAAGTGTGTACTTATCTCGATAAAATTCTTTAAAAACGATTGGTGATCCTTTCAGTGCCGCAAGGAGACTATTTTAGGCCAAACTCGTGGTGGGTCAGCAGAAACAACCAGAAGATGGACTATTGGGGTGGAGCTTTACCAGGATCCCGCAAATGCGAGTGCGGTATCCTTGGGAATTGCGCCGACCCTACGAAATGGTGCAACTGCGATTCTGATCTTGACGGTCCTCTCGAAGACAGCGGTGACATTACTGAGAAAGAGTATCTTCCTGTTAAACAATTACGATTCGGCGATACTGGTACCCCAGTCGATGAAAAAGGAGGACATTATACGCTTGGACCTCTCGTCTGCGAGGGAGATGGTAGGTCCAACAAATTCTTCTCAACTTTTACGCATGTGAACAAGGAAACTTATTTTATTTGAAATTCTTTGGAAGGTTCTGAATTACCTTGGTTCACCACCAAGGTAAGCTCAGGTAAGACATAGAATTTGATCATGTAGCCACGGATACTGATGTATAAATAATGCACATCACGTTTCGGTACATTGTATTTATTAGTTGTATCATAATAGTAATTAGATTCAATCCCACAAATACGTAGCTACCTGAGTTCCTTGTACACTTGTTCCTTTCAATTAACACTAGGTTTATAGAGCACTGAAACTGGTTATACTTTTTAGAATATATATTTAAAGGAATAAATTTGTTGAATAATTGCTCAGGAATGCACCTTTACAATCACGATAATCGTAAATTTAAAAATACTAGAGCCCGTAAACCTAGTGTTCAATATACGTACTCATAATACGATATTATCCCGATCGCAATTGATGTAATCGAATTGTCTTGTTTTCTTGTAGATTTGTTCAAGAACGTAGTAACATTCCGTGTCGTTGACGCCACTATCAATCTCCCAACCTTTGATATCGGTCACAGCGGTGACATATTTTTCGAGTTTAAAACAACGATTGACAATGCAGTTATAATTCACAGCAAGGGGCCTACGGATTACATTAAAATTTCTATAAACAGCGGGAATCAGATACAATTCCAGTACTTGGCAGGTGGTGGCCCGCTCACTGTCAGCGTTCAGACATCTTATAGATTAGCCGATAATCGATGGCACTCCGTGTCTGTCGAAAGAAACCGTAAAGAAGCTAGAATAGTAGTGGACGGAGCATTGAAAAATGAAGTGCGAGAACCGCCAGGACCGGTACGAGCAGTTCATCTGACATCCGATCTTGTGGTCGGCGCTACAACGGATTACAGGGATGGCTATGTAGGATGTATTAGGGCGCTTCTATTAAACGGACAGCTACAGGACCTTAGAAGTTATGCCCGGCAAGGGCTGTACGGTGTCTCCGAAGGTTGCATGGGTAAATGCGAAAGTAGTCCGTGTCTTAACAACGGAACATGCCACGAAAGATACGATGGATATTCGTGCGACTGCCGCTGGACCGCGTTCAAGGGCCCCATTTGCGCAGACGGTATATATTCCTTTGTTTATCTTGAGCCTTATCGTGGGAATACCAGTATTTTTTGGTTGTCTCTTCATAACTAGACTGCGGATTTTATGCATTTATCGTATACAAATACAATTTCAGAGATCGGTGTGAACATGCGTCCCAGTTCGATAATAAAGTACGACTTCATGGGCAGTTGGCGTTCGACGATATCCGAAAAGATTCGAGTTGGCTTCACCACGACGAATCCCAGGGGTTTCCTGCTTGGCCTATTTTCAAACATTTCTGGCGAGTACATGACGATCATGGTTTCGAACAGCGGACACTTACGTGTGGTGTTTGACTTTGGCTTCGAACGGCAAGAAGTGATATTCCCAAACAAACACTTCGGTTTGGGACAGTATCATGACGTTCGAGTGGGCAGGAAGAACTCAGGATCCACTCTCGTTCTACAAGTCGACAATTACGAGCCGAAAGAATTCCATTTCAATATCAAAACGTCCGCGGATGCTCAATTTAATAATATTCAGTACATGTACATCGGCAGGAACGAGTCGATGACTGAGGGATTTGCAGGATGCATATCCAGAGTCGAGTTCGATGATATATATCCTCTGAAGTTACTATTCCAAGAAGATGGACCTGCGAATGTCCGTACGTTTGGCACTCCTCTAACAGAAGACTTTTGCGGTGTCGAACCGATCACGCATCCTCCAGATGTTGTTGAAACGCGTCCTCCTCCGGACGTGGACGAGGAAAAAGTTCGAGCTGCGTACAATGAAACTGACACCGCCATCTTGGGCAGCGTGTTGGCTATCATTATCATAGCTTTAGTAATTATGGCGGTACTTATAGGAAGATACATGTCGCGACACAAAGGCGAATATTTGACGCAAGAGGACAAAGGTGCTGAAATAGCATTAGATCCGGACTCAGCCGTCGTTCACTCGACTACAGGCCATCAAGTTCAAAAGAAAAAGGAATGGTTCATCTAAATATATAATTGTACTGCAACAGCGTATCGATTATAGAATTCATTGATAGGTAAAGGTATGCTTACGAGATAAGTGCACTTTGAAGTGTCATACGAAGAATTTCATAGAATTAATACGAAACCGCAATTTCTACTGTTTCATAATAAGTAGACAGCGGATCTTTATGGAAAATAAAAATTTCTTCCTGATTTGCAACTAACTCTTAATATGTTTAACAGGGTGAAAACGATAAAAAAGTATTTTTAAATTCGTTTAACGTTTTTAATATGTGAAATTACATCTACTCGTTTTTGTCATAAATGAATAAAGTCCGCTGTCTGATAATAAAGGAGAGAAGAAACGCTCTGCAAAGATGTTTGTGGAGGCAGAGAAACTTAACTGATTCGTAGAATATAAGAAGTTGCATTCGAATATCTTATAAATAAAAAGAAACCAGACTGGTACAAAACTGATAAAGTTTTTTCTCGAAAGATGAAATATTGAATATATATATATATTTCGAAGGGTAATGTATATCTGCTTAATATTGAATCGAATATCAACTTGAAAATATATATGGATCGAATTGTTACATAAAAACGCGACAGGATAATATCACATTTTGGAAAAATATTTTATCTTGTACGGATAGAGGTTGCCATTGTTGTATTATCTTGGAAAACAAAGTTTGTATTTCAATGCTTAGATCGAGGTAGTATATTACTTGTAAGTTACGAAACATTTAAGGGATAGTACGATAAAATTGTAATTGCAAAACCGTTGTTACTTTAGATTGAGAGGTGCGTAAGTATTTATTGTACTTTTGTAATTTAGACTGACCATCACGGCAGAATAGCAACGTACGCTAGATATACATATATTTTCTGTATGTCCTTGTAGGAAGGCAGATTAGTTATTTCTTTTCTCTTTTGTACTCTACTGTATCAAATACCTTCGTTATTATTATTATTAGTAGTTGCCAAATTATATTAGCAACTAATCCATCTGATAACATGTTTTCGTGAAATTCGAACGTCTATTTGCCATGTCAACATCTCCAGCGCCTTTCTTACCAGAGATACAAATTTGTATATATAAAAATGTCAACGAAATCTCTCATCAATAATTTTCTTATTACGTGTAAAATACTTAAGTTTTCCTTTTGCGAAAAATGTTCTCAGTATTATTTGTAATGCTTACCGTCCAAAGTGCATTTTATTTTTTGTATTTATTTGTTTACTTTGTTTTATTATATGTTACAGATATTTTATTTTCATTTACCTGTAATAATGATCTGAAATCTCTACTGTAACTTAATTGTAATCTAACATGACTAATCGTATACTGTACGTGTGTAACAGTAAAAGTGTATATATATACATATATATATATCATTTTTATACGAAGAAAAAGTTTTATTGTAACATGCCAGTGTATTCTTTATATACTCTACTCGGCAGAACGCATGTGCTGCTCAATAAAGGAAAATCAATAATACGATTATGTCATAAGAATAACTTAAATTACCAATAGTGCGACACGTTAATTTTACATTTTGTAAGTCGAAAGGATGACGAGAATGACTGAAAATCATGATTTATAAAAATCGAGAGAGACAACATTTATTTCCACGACAAATGTAAAAAGTTTTTTTTATTGAAGCTTTAAAGAATATGTACAATACATTTGAAAACACCGCAACAGAACATACGCGTTGATTACAAGATAAACATGTTGATATAATTAGAATTCAACGAATAAATTTCGATTACACGTAACATAGTCGTGCCTAAAAAAGTAATGCGTAATAATCCAAACATTATACAACAGAAATAAAATGATTATTTTTTATGTATAATTACTTGTGCATGAATTCGATCAATTCAATTAATTTCATCGAAACGTATTTATTAATTTCAGAAGTCAATGTTTTAACGAATGCAGCTCTAACGATTGCTTAATCTTATTTCTATAGAAATGTGTCAACTTCTGCAAGTCTAATAAGACTTCAAGTATTTCAATCTAATCAGTATAAAACTGTATCGCTGATGATTCTCATTAGTGCCTGATCTGTTTCATTCGTATCGTATATATAGAATACTTACATAACAAAAATTAATACCATGCTAGTATATGTTTAATACAATACACGGATAGATATAAACGTATTCCTTACGTTTCTTTTTTTCTAACATAAACATTAGTTAATCTGTCATATGTATATAGAAATAGTATTTTGTTATTAAAAATATTTTTTCCCGGCAAATGAAATTGAAAGATTTAATCGTTAGTACCGGATGTAGAACTGCCACTCCTACTGGGATCGATTATTAAAGGTTGCTTCAACGGTTCCGCCATATACTCGTTATCTAGTGAAAGTGGAAATGCCGTTTAAATTACAGCAATTAGAATACAATTAAGCCCTCCGTTAACAAATTCTTTTACTCAAAAAAATTCTGTAACACGTATTGAATTTCTTTATTTTAATATACAAGGTGAGTCGAAAGAAAGGGATTAAATTCTAGGAGTGGATTGTAATGAAAAATAAAATTCAAGCGTGAAATTTCCACGTCGCAAACGGAGGGTTAATTCGAACGAATTGCGCGAAACTATTGATTACCTGATTCAGTGTCGCTAATTTCATTCGGTGAATGCCTGCAACCTCTGGCCAGGTAATACTTTAATTTACCGATACTTGCTAAAATTAATCCTAAGAATGGAGGTGACGGCCTCAAAGGCCTAGACAAGTATTCGGGATGAAATTGTGTAGCAACATAATAATTATGCCCTTCTAACTCCGCTATTTCCATACGTAGATTATCGTCGTCGTGACCTGACAATAAAAAGTTTCGTTAGTTTAAAGAACGACCGTTCAAATAGTTCCACGATGACTTCGAAATTAATGCTACTTTACTCACCTACGAAATGGAGTCCATCCCCTTGCAAGACGTCGATATACTTTGGATTAATTTCGTACCTATGCCTATGTCTTTCCTCTATGTAGTCCTTATTTCCATACAATTGTTCTAGACAGAAAATAAGTAGCATAAACACGTATGGCAATATAAATACGGTTTACAGTGGGTGTACAAAATGTCTTTTTTACTTTTGCATGTAGCCTTGTAAATTATAATTATTTAGAAAATCTTTTTTGCATATCATTTCGTAAACCAATGCTTCTAATTGATTATAAAAAATCAGGTTGTTTGGTACAATTATGAAAAAGTCATTCTATTTTAAAAGGTGTACGATTACTTTGTACATGCACTGTATATTGACGAAGTATTGCATTATCTACTAACTTATAACGGAATTGTGGTCTGTGAAACGAGTACGTCTTTTCCCAACTCTCATAGTTCCTCCCATCTGACCCGGATTATGTTCTGGCATATCGATAACAAGAGGATGGTCTGTGTTCGGATCAATCTCTGTACTGTTTGCCGTCTCCATGCCCAAAACGTTTCGAGCAAATTCGATCACAGCCACTTGTAGCCCCAGGCAAATACCAAGAAACGGTTTGTCATTCGTTCTACACCATTTACATGCCTCCATTTTACCTAGTATTCCCCTTTTACCGAAACCTCCTGGCACAATCACGCCACTGAAAATAATAGAAGTCATTTCAAAGAAACCGTGAAGCAAAACTGTTTTCGAAAATCTGCGACGATATGAATACTCACTCGCTTTTACAAAGCTGTTGCCAAGCTTCGTGATACAGTACAGGATCGGACAGCTTTTTGCTTTGTTCTAAATTATCAGCTTCTATGTACTAATCATAATAACGATATATAGTAACGCAGAGTTATTAGATTTATAAAATAATGTATAGTAGCGTAAATAGTAATTTACCGTTAAATTCAGTTTGTAGTCAACCTCGACGCAAGCGTGTTGCAATGCTTTCTTCACGGACGTATAGGAATCTTCTAACTTAGTATACTTTCCCACTAGTGCAATATTTACCCCGTTTCGTAAGTGATCTATTCGATCTGCCAACTCCCTCCATTTCCGCATGAAACTTCGTGGGCGTGGCACGCCAATATTTAATTGTAGTCTGTCATTCAAAAACTCGATCACACCTTGATTTTCCATCAACAATGGTACACGGTATATTGATGATAAATCATGTATAGTTATGACCTAGGAAAACACATCGTTACATTAGCATTATTAATTGACTTTCAAATTCAAAGAAAAACAAGTAGAAAAAGGTTTTCTGTTTACCTGATCCGGAGCAACATGGCAGAAACTCGAAATCTTCTCTTTGACTGTGTTCCCTATAGGTTTCTCTGATCTACAAACTATAAGATCAGGAGATAAGCCCAATCCGCGTAATTCCCTCACGCTGGATTGTGTTGGCTTTGTTTTTGGTTCTCCTGTAGACCGTGGCTAAAAACAAAATACATTAGTGACTATATACTTCTTTTAAATGGTATGTATAGGAAGGAATAAACTATGGTTACTGTAGAAATATATTTGTCTCTCACTGCACATGATTCTATGATCTAAGAATAAACTAGCTTGGCAGTTGGCTCAAGTTCAAAGTCAAGATCTATAACAACGAATAAGGATTATTTAAAGAAATATAGCTTTGTACCTGCGGTACCAAAGATACATGAGCACAACAAAAATTCTCCTTTTTCACCCTAAACTGAAACTGTCTGAAAGCTTCGACAAAGGGCATTCCTTCAATATCACCTATTGTGCCTCCTAACTCGATAATACAAACCTGCAACAATCAAGATGTTAATCGATATTAGAAACTATTAGAAGTGTAGAGTTTCACAATGAACGACATGTAGATGTATTACTTCGGGTTGAGCAGCATCTTCTGTTACTGGTTGATTTGCCACTTTTTCAACCCATTCTTGGATAGCGTTCGTTATGTGAGGTACCACTAAACATAAAATTAAATAACTGTTACTTTATCAATGTACGCTCTACAACAAAGAATTATGACCAGTTCTATTTTGTCTATACCTTGTACAGTTTTTCCCAAATATTCACCCTGCCTCTCCTTTAAAATCACATCTTGATAAATTTTCCCCGTGGTTATATTGTTATGCTTGTGCAACGTTATGTCCAAAAAACGTTCATAATTTCCCAGGTCCAGATCTACTTCGCCTCCATCTTCAAGAACATATACTTCACCTGGAAAAAATATTTTTACAATTATATTCAAGGAATAGAAAATCGAAACATTGAAGATTTATTAATTAATAAATTATTTATTGAACGTAATCGTTGACGATAACTGTCATATAACATAAAAGTTAAATAATCGCAATGTTATCGATATTTAAAACTTGCTACGTAGAGTGAGAGGTGAGGGATGGGGAGAGGATACGTAATCGCAAAAACTGCGCGGGAGTAATCAACATATAAAATGGCTCCTGACCGCATGGCTATAGAAAACATGTTGACATAGCGCTAAACATATCCGGAACGTTCGGTTCCATCGGGATAAAAGAGACAAAGATTAAAATTGAATATCGTACCGTGTTCATACGGGGAAAATGTACCGGCGTCTATATTTATGTAGGGATCGATCTTGATAGACGTCACGCGAATACCGCAATGTTTGAGTATCGTCCCAAACGAGCTGGCAATTACACCTTTGCCGACACCGCTAATTACACCACCGGTCACTAAAATGTATTTCATATTTTAATTTGCGACTTGCTAAATAATTACAGACGGGCACGTCAGTTGCCAAACACAGGGGAAATATGGCCTATGGCCTCACGGACAACGTGAGGCAGTTTAGAGAATAATAGAGAAGACGAGCAACGATACATTCGTTTCTAGGGGAGATGTCGCCATTGTCGCTAGCTTGGTAGGGATATTGGTGCGATTGTCGAGGTTGGCAGAGCCGACCTCGGGCGAAGACATTGCGAGTTTTCCTATATACAGAGAGTACATGAGAGTGCTCACGCCCGGGATTTGCCCGTGCCCATTATAGTGCTGCCCCCTAGTCTAGTGCTTAGCCTGGATCAGCTCCTACATCGACTTTTCTACCCCAGACAAGAACCTACATCGACTTTTTGTTTCTGGCAAGAGCCTACAGCGAGGCGCTGTCAGCGACTCTCACACCGGACGAGATTCTACATCAACTTTGGCCATGATCAGAACGTTCAGTGTATATTGTTAGCTTCCATTTGCTTCGCAGCACCCGTATTATGTTCCCTTCCTATCAAACAATTTTTACCTAAATATTTTTTTCCAATTTTCGTCTCTCTCTCTCTCTCTCTCTCTCTTTCATGAAATGAAGGAAATATTCTGTATTAAATTATGTATGCAGTTATCTGCAAAAAATAATTATTCAATTAGGGTCAAATAAAAGGAACAATTAAAGAAGTAGACACGTTATGCGGAATAAATAATATTATTTAAACAAGAAAGATCAGACAACATTTTAGATCGACCTCCAACAAATTAGAAAATGTATAAGGTACTATTTAGTAATTATTGATAGGAATGCAATAACAATTAACTAGGCGAATGCCGATGAAGTATAAACCTTTTGGCAGGCAGCTATGACAGCGATGACTGCAAATAGGAAAATGCATTTTATTATTCACTTTGAAGGTTTTTTTACTTTATTTAAATATAATCTATTTAAATCTACTAAAAAAACACGGATTATTTATGTTTGTTTAAACAATTTTATATGCCCAGAAAATTCGGTTTATCAATTGTTTATGGACATTTATACTTTGTTTAAAACATTGTATTTGTTTAAATAATTTAATTTACAACCATTAGACGCAGCTCGAAAATCTATCGAGTTTGTTCTCATTCTAATCAGAAGAACGCCGCAAAATCTGCTGACATGACTCCGTGAAATAATTATGTGAAATAACAAAGTCAAGCAATTGCATTTTTGCCGTCTCATACTGATATACCTGGCTGGCTGTAGAGTTGCCCGGCCGTGTTTATTGCACCACTAGGCCGCGGCCACAAAGCCATTGTCGCCTAGGCACCTCGTCGCCCCAGTAGAAAATAAGGAAAAGGATCTTCTAGAAGTCTACGGATCCTCTCGCGAGTACATTCACGATTACAACAACCAAGCACAGCTCGAAAGTCTATCGAGTTTGGTCTCATTCTAATCAGAAGAACGCCGCGAAATCTGCTGACATGACTCCGTGAAATAATTATGTGAAATAACAAAGTCCAGCAATTGCATTTTTGCCTACTCGTACCGATATACCTGACTGACCGTCGGGTTGCTCGGTCGTGTTTATTGCACCACTTGGCCGTGGCCACAGAGCGGTCAGAGCCGATCTTGAGAGGTCTCGGTCGTCGAGAAATGTAAACATAGCTAATCCAAATTTCCAACTTCCTTATTTTTCATTATTTTTTTAGGAGACTGCGATTACCATATTTGTGGCATTTTTCTAATGCAAAATGCTACCAAACATGATATAATTCCGATGATATTTAGTTGTGTAATAGACAATCAAAGTTTCGGGCGCAAGGAAGGACAGTTGCCGGCGAGCCATTGAAATGTGCTGGCGACTAGGACTCTCTGCGTTTCTTTCTTTCCCATACGCTATCCTTGCTCGCGCCCGAAACTTTAACTGTCTATTACACAAGTAAATATCATCGGAAATATATCATGTTTGGTATCATTTTGCATTAGAAAAATGCCACAAATATGGTAATCGCAGTCTCCTAAAAAAATAATGAAAAATAAGGAAGTTGGAAATTTGGATTAGCTATGTTTACATTTCTCGACGACCGAGACCTCTCAAGTTCGACTCTGACCGCTCCGTGGCCGCGGCCAAGTGGTGCAATAAACACGACCGGGCAACCCGACGGTCAGTCAGGTATATCGGTACGAGTTGGCAAAAATGCAATTGCTGGACTTTGTTATTTCACATAATTATTTCACGGAGTCATGTCAGCAGATTTCGCGGCGTTCTTCTGATTAGAATGAGACCAAACTCGATAGACTTTCGAGCTGCGCATGGTTGTTGTAATCGTGAATGTACTCGCGAAAGGATCCGTAGACTTCTAGAAGATCCTTTTCCTTATTTTCTACTGGGGCGACGAGGTGCCTAGGCGACAATGGCTTTGTGGCCGCGGCCAAGTGGTGCAATAAACACGGCCGGGCAACTCTACAGCCAGCCAGGTATATCAGTATGAGACGGCCAAAATGCAATTGCTGGACTTTGTTATTTCACATAATAATTTCACGGAATCATGTCAGCAGATTTCGCGGCGTTCTTCTGATTAGAATGAGACCAAACTCGATAGATTTTCGAGCTGCGTCTAATGGTTGTAAATTAAATTATTTAAACAAATACAATGTTTTAAACAAAGTATAAATGTCCATAAACAATTTATAAACCGAATTTTCTGGGCATATAAAATTGTTTAAACAAACATAAATAATCTGTGTTATTTTTTAAATATATTATATTTAAATAAGGTAAAAAAAACCTTCAAAGTGAATAATAAAATGCATTTTCCTACATGCATAGTCGTCGCTGTCATAGCTGCCTGCCAAAAGGTTAATACTTTTGGCCTAGTTAATTGTTATTGGATTCCTATCAATAATTACTAAATAGTACCTTATACATTTTCTAATTTGTTGGAAGTCGATCTAAAATGTTGTCTGATCTTTCCTGTTTAAATATAATTATTCATTCCGTATAACCTGTCTACTTCTGTAATTGTTCCTTTTATTTGACCCTAATTGAATAATTATTTTTTGCAGATAACTGCATAAATAATTTAATACAAAATATTTCCTTCATTTCATTAAAGAGAGAGAGAGAGAGAAACGAAAATCGGAAAAAACATTTAGGTTAAAATGATAGGAAGGGAACATAATACGGGTGCTGCGAAGCAAATGGAAGCAAACAATATACACTGAACGTTCTGATCATGGCCAAAGTTGATGTAGAATCTCGTCCGGTGTGAGAGTAGCTGACAGCGACTAACAGCGACTCGCTGTGGGCTCTTGTCAGAAACAAAAAGTCGATGTAGGTTCTTGTCCGAGCTAGAAAAGTCGATGTAGGAGCTGATCCGGACTAAACTCGATTGGCAGCCAAAAGTGGCACGGGCAAATCCCGGGCGTGAGCACTCTCATATACTCTCTGCTATATACATGATAAATTATGAGAGCATTCGAACATCAAACGACTAAATAAATATACTTATTGCTGTAAAGAAGGCAGTGGAAGGCAGCGGTAGCAAGAGAACACCTTATCTTTTTAGTTGCTTCATTTGCAGACATTGTCGCTTCGACCAATGAAGTGCCTTTCGGCTTAAGAAAATGATACGTCGGTGCGACATCTAGCGATTTTTAGTTAGTCAATGCCAGAATTGATTTCCGCTAAAGAAGAACAAGACCGACCCTTGTTGTCGCTTATCCCAGCGCCCGTAAACATGGCCGAGGTATGTGTGACAGATGTGTTGGAATCATCGAATAAAATCATTGCAATCTATCATGAAAATTACAAGCAATTGTATCAGTACGATTCATATGTTCCTCCTCCGACGATAGAATGCAATATTGTTATTTACGATGAAGTTTCGTTTTCGTTTATCTACATAACCTATTTCTCATCCTATCATGTATGAATTTCAGCAAGAAGAAACTCAGAAGAAGAAGAGGACTTTCCGAAAGTTCACCTTTCGGGGAGTTGACCTCGATCAACTTCTGGATATGCCAAAGTGAGTACTGTGTTCCATAGAAATACGAATTTACTTATGTTCTTGATTGGATGTTAACTGCTAAACATATCTATTGTTGGTACCGTAAACAAACATATGAATTTACAGTGAGCAGCTGATGGTTTTGATGCATGCTCGTGCCCGAAGACGATTTTCCCATGGTCTGAAACGCAAATCTATGGCTCTCGTGAAAAAGCTGCGTAAGGCAAAGAAGGAGACACCGCCGAATGAAAAACCAGAAATTGTCAAGACCCATTTGCGTAACATGATCATTGTACCAGAAATGGTTGGCTCTATCGTTGGTGTTTATAACGGGAAAACCTTTAACCAGGTGGAAATCAAACCAGAAATGATTGGCCATTATTTGGGAGAGTTCTCTGTTACCTATAAACCTGTAAAACATGGTAGACCCGGTATCGGTGCTACTCATTCCTCACGATTTATTCCACTTAAGTAATTTGTATTCTTACAAATATGATATTTAAAAATTACTGCTGTTTTACTTTCTTTAGCACCCTCTGCGTATCTCCGTGAACAAATTTTGAATGTACAACGGTTGCAATAGATATACATGATTGTTTTTAACAAGCTGCTTTACTCGTTTTCATTATTATTACTGTTTCTTTTGATTATTTATTCGATAATATTTTTTATCATTTTACGATGCATTAGAATACGTATGTAGTTCTTAAATGTAGATTTATAATATATATATGTAGATCTTTAATTTGAATGACCCGCCAAATACAACGTTGTTCTCAATCCATTGAAATCACGATTCGGAATAGGTTTAGGCTGCAATTATATTATTGTACGATAATAGACTCGCATAATAATGAAACGGGAGTCGGCTATTCTCATATCATGATTCACAGTTGGCTCACGTGTTCCTTTGCCGGTTGCGTTTGATGCGCGGTAGTCTGTTTGAAATCATGGCGAAACAACTGAGCGACCAAATTTTAGATTACTTGGCCGAACATGGGGAAGTCAATTCTTTGGCGCTCGCGGATGTTTTCAAAGAAAATCATCAGAAAATAATAGGAGCGATCAAAAGTCTGGAAGCAGTCGGTGATGTAAGTGTGACAGATTGTGTCTTCGACACTTATTCAAACTGTATGCATTTATAAACAAGTAAATCTGTATGGAATGTTATTGTTTCGAGTGTAAATAGATCCGTTAACGATTTGTATATTACCGATGTACAAAATCGAATGTACATTCGTATCATAACCCTAAAAACTCACTGTCAATATACAGCTTTACTGTTGAAAAGCTGTTGACGAGTTGATTTCACTAATTTAGAATGTATTTTTCAGTTGATTACAACGCAACAAATACAGGAAAAAAAGTGGGAATTAACATCTGAGGGTCAGCACGTTGTAAGCTATGGAAGTCATGAAGCAGCAGTGTATAATGCCGTTACCAACGATGGAGTACCCCAGTCTGAAATCATGCAGAAAGTGCCATTTGCCAAAATTGGATTTTCAAAAGCGTTGCAGGCCGGTTGGATACAAATTGACAAGAGCACCGAAACACCTATTATAAAAAAGAAAGTACAATCTATTGAGGATGTAACGCAGAATCATCTGAAAGATTTAGCAAACTTGACTGATCGTCTCAGAAGCGATTATAAGAAAAGGAAACTCATTCAAGAAGTGTACGTATACATATTATTGAATCTGACCTACATCATCAACAACTTTGCCATTGAATCCACTTTTTTAAATAATACCAAGCAGTAACTTTATATATAAATCATTTTATTCCCTACAGTATCATAAAGTCAGTTCTCTTGGGAAAAGGTCCAAATTTTACAACGAAACTCGAAAAATTAGAAACAGAATTGACATCAGACTTGATAATGAATGGCGCATGGAAAACGAAAAAGTTCAAGCCGTATAATTTCTTGGCAATGGGTTCTGCTCTGGACGCAGGCCATTTGCATCCCCTGTTGAAAGTCAGGAGCGAATTTAGGAAAATCTTCCTTGAAATGGGGTACAAGTTATCAGAAAATAAATCAAAGTCTTTCGATTTATTCTCCTTAATAACATTTTACTTTTCAATCTTTCAGATTCACGGAAATGCCGACGAACAATTTCGTAGAGAGTTCTTTCTGGAACTTCGACGCTCTGTTTCAACCTCAGCAACATCCTGCTAGAGACGCTCACGATACCTTTTTTATATCTGGTATTTCAAATATAAGCATCCTTTTACCCGATGTTTCGAAGTCACTTGAAAATACTTCATTTTAGAACCGTGTCGCACTACAAATTTTCCAAAGGATTATCTAGAAAAAGTGAGGCGAGTACATAGCGAAGGAGGATACGGGTCTCTCGGCTATCGTTACGACTGGAAGATAGAGGAAGCCCAGAAGAATCTTCTTCGCACTCACACAACTGCTGTCAGTGCTAAGATGCTCTACAAACTGATGGAAACGGTAATTGAAACTGTAGTCTACATAATACGAGTACATTTTTTCAGAATATTTCAATAAAACATTATCGAGAGAGTGTACAAATGAAATGAATTTCAGGGCGAGTTTAAACCAGTGAAATATTTCAGTATCGATAGAGTATTTCGCAATGAAACATTGGATGCTACGCATCTTGCGGAATTCCATCAGATCGAAGGTGTAGTCGCTGATTATAATCTCACGCTGGGCGATTTAATAGGGGTGTTGTACGAATTTTTCAAGAAACTTGGAATAACGCAACTCGAGTTTAAACCTGCGTACAATCCATACACCGAGCCGAGCATGGAAATCTTCTGTTATCATAATGGCTTGCAGAAGTGGATTGAAATTGGTAACAGTGGAATGTTCAGACCAGAAATGCTGTTACCAATGGGTCTACCAAGCAACGTTAACGTAATTGCTTGGGGATTATCTTTGGAAAGGTAACGATTCCTTAACAATTCTATTTTATGTTTCCCAAAGCAAAGATACAAACAAGTCTGGTACTTATTTCAGACCAACTATGATTAAATATGGAATAAATAACATACGAGATTTAGTTGGGTCCAAAGTGGATATGGAAATGGTTTATAACAATCCTATTTGTCGTTTAAACAAGTAAATATTTTTCTAAACATTACTAAGGTATTTATATCAATAAGATGCTTATTTCAGTTAAACGTTTATAGTGTTCGTTTAGAAATTCTTTGTACAAGTTACGAATATACGTTTCGAATAATTTCAACAAAATTTTGTTTACAGGGTCAGTAGTGTACCTTCGCCAAAAAAGAGATCCAATGACAAGAAAGAAAAATCCGCTCCGCAATCGCAAATGTGTGAAAGCGAGTCTTGCGCGTTCAAGTGTACAGGAAAATTTGAAAAACAAAAACTTGTGGTCTTTTGCGATACGAAACATCCAATGAAGTTCCTAGAACCATTGCTCCGTATCGTGAAACCCTATATTAAAATATTTATAGAAACGTACGTGCACTCGACTGTTCAAGATTATCCAAAGAATCTATTTACTTTTTGCTCGGAATACCAAGGTACAGATAATACCGAGAACATCGACATGCATTTAACGATAATTTGGAAGAACATCGGAGTCGATCCAATAATGCAGTTACCGGGGATGCAACGAATAATGGGCGAAGTGAATGTAGCGAGATACTTGAATCGCGTGATCGAAAGTTACAACCCACAATTGTTGCGTTACGAGAGCAACGGTGTTTTGTACGCAAATCGAGTAGACTGTTATCTAGACAAGGTGCACAGCAAGTTACATTCGAATGTTAATCAGGGTATTCACAGGAAATCACGCTACGTAATGGGCGAGCACGTGTCTATCGTGGATATCTTTTTGGATACCCTTGAGAAGTTGAAATAACCGGAACGGAGACAATTTTTCCAAAATGTTACCAGTTGGTTTTTTAATCTAATACGTAAGATGTTCGATACTGTTCATTTTAATTTAAAATTGAAGAAAAAGAAAATATAAAAAGTGATCTGGAATCCACAGATTACTTATGGTCCAAATATTTTGTGTTCATTCCCTTTGGGCAGACTTGTATCAACGATTATGTCTGAAACATCAGACTTCCTCATCCCTCTGCAGTTCGCGCAAGTCTCTCGGGAGCCTGTACCTGCGTACTGTTTGGAGAGTATGCGTGAATGTGTTCACGAATGCAGTCGATGCGTGTCCACGTACGACGGGTTGCGTGCGTCGAGGCGCTCAGCGTTCGAGCTTTCTCAATTATTGCTCCTTTACACAATACTTCGTCAATACCAACGAAAATTGAATGCTCTTCTTAAAATATTTTCAAAATTTACTCACAGCCAAGTACTTATTTATTTCGGGATTATTCCGGCAGGTAAAGCGCTAAGAAACGTGCAGCGCAAACTTATACACACAATTTAATGCTTCCAGTTCGGTAATTTACATGGACATAAATATTTTTGTAGACGTCGCGATAAAAAAAACAAACATAATAAATACTAGATAAATTAATTTTTCTTTCTCTATTCTTTTTATTACAGAGCACTCGTGATCTCTCATTTCCGCAAGAAACCGGCGTTGTGTAGGACGTTGTAGATCTTGTCTCGTGGAATTTTATCCGACTCGCGATCGATCACCTGTAACATGGACAAAAGCGCTGATTACATTGTCGAAACGTGCAGAATGTTCGCCACAGTATTTGGTCGAACAATTACCTGCATCTCTTTGTTGAGGAACCAGGATTCTTGAGCGAGCCGCGCCGCGATTCTCGGATTCTTGTAGAAATCGTTTCGCAGTTCATTCGGTAGAGTGTCCTCTATCGCCGAAGTCAACAGATTGGTAGGGTGCGGGTACACCCCAGAAGGGAAATAATACTGAGGAGCGGCCGCGCAGATTCCCGCGAGAACGACGAGCGCTATGATCGCGTTCATCCTGCGAAATCCGACCTCAAGATCACTCTGGAAGGACACACTGCGTCATATTCAACCTCGCTATAGTACGATTATAACCAAAATGTCTTGATGGAATTTTTCACCTTGCTTATCAATCACATGACCAAGGTTGCCAGGAAAAAGTCTAAATGCGAATGTAAAAAGTGCATTTTGCGCTACATATTACAACCCAACTTACAGAAGAAATCTATTAGATTTCTCACTACTACAACGTTATTTGGTGTTTGTCTAAATTTTCTGGGAAATCATCGCTCACCAAACTACCTTGTAATAGTGAGAAATCTAATAGATTCCTTCTATAAGTTGGGATGTGATATGTCGCACAAAAAACTTTTTACATTCGTATTTAGACTTTTTTCCGGACAACCTTGGGGATGTGAGTGATGAGCACGATCAAAGATTCGGTGAAAGAAAAATTAAGGACAGTTTTTTGGCTGTTGGATCGTGTTATTTATGGATGTCGCCAGGGTAGGGATATTCGGTGGGATTTCACGGAGAGAGACGCATGAATCGAGAAACCACAGAGAACCGTCACGTCACGGTTTGATATTTCACCGGGATCTTGGCCAACGATAGCCATTACGAACATATTCTCTCCGCGAATCGTATTCATACTCCTTTCTTTATTCCAAAACGAACCCTAAACTTCATCGCTCTAACTATTTGTTCCGCTTTACAGAGACGAGAGAGAACACGCCGGAGATTTTAACGCATGGCCTAGAAAGATCTATAAGAAAATTCGAAGTTCGAGCGCCTTGTTTTCGGCAACACGAAGTCTGATAAGCACAGATAGTGAAAGAAGACGCCAATATTTGAACAGGGTGTCAGCTTGTAGCCAATGCCTCCGAAACAGTTTTAGGAGCCGCGTCGTATACGCCATACGGGGCTTGTGTAACTAGACTTTCCTTCGTTTATTTTGTTCGTGGCCCGAAAAAAACCGAAGTGAAACATAATCTCCATTCGCTCTCCATTTCTCTCTGTCTAACGATTTTGTCGTTCGCGAAGGCGACTGACGCGTGAACCGGTTTATCTCAATGATAGAAGTACTAAATTCAGAGAACGAAGAAAATTTAGTGTTAACGATAACTAGACTGCGGATCTTTATGCAAAATAACTTGATTGCAAGAAATAAAAGTCAAATTTAAAGTTATTTGAAGATAAATTAAAAATTTTCCAACAATTTTGAATTTCATCTGTTCAATTTTGCTATGAATGCATGATGATCCGTAGTGTAATGATAACACTCCGTTCGTGGGACGTGAAATCATAAATCTGAAATGATCCTTTCGATCGCGTACGTAGTTCTGGCATAGGGGACAGGAGAAAACAGGTTGGCCGCGGACCGATTTGAATAGAAAAGAGAAGGAAAGTGTTGAACCGAAAGCAAAAGGTGACTTTCTCGCACGTATACGTACGATGCGACGATTGATCCCTTTGGGGTGCTCGAATGTTGAAAAATTCGATCCTGTCGCCCGTTGTCGTGGATCATCCGGATGGGATGAGGGTGATTCTCGCGGAACTTCCGTCCGGATCCTGAATCAATGGGATCACGTGAAACTTGTTGTCTTCACTGTGCATTCGACACTCGGCTCAACGAACACTCGATAAACCACCCGACTCGAACGGATCTAGTTATTGCTCTTGCGCGTGTCTAACTGAATTCAAGATCCGTTACAGTGTTACTTATATACCTAGCTGGCGACTGTGCACGATACTCTGAGCCGCCTCTGAGGTTACATTCAACGTTTCTTGGCCATTGCCTAGCTTGTGGTCCTTCTGTCGGCCTTAGAGCTCGTGATCGAGGCCACTCTTAAACCCACCTTCGTTGAACCGTTTCAAGGGTGAGGATTCTTGCGTCGACGCGATCATCCATGCGTTCTTTTTCTGTTTCTTTTCCTTCTCTTTTCTTCTCTGCTCGCAAACAACGTGCTGCTATTTAAAATGGAATAACTTTTTTTATAATTGTACCAAACGACCTAATTTTTTATAATTAATTAGAAGCATTGGTTTATGAAACGATATGCGAAAAAGATTCTCCAAAAAATTATTATTTACAAGGTTGCGTGCAAAAATAATAATAGCATTTCTTTTCATTTTTTATTAGGACGTTTAAAAATCAGGTTGTTCGATACAGTTACAAAAAAGTTATTCTTTTTTAAAAGGTGTATGAACACCCACTGTATATTATTTAACATTTTATTCAAGCTACATCGTAATTGGGCCACAGATTTTTATACTAAATAAAAAATTGTCTGTTCGAGGCTGACCGATGAATTTTAAAACGACTCGAATTTTTCAGAAACGATAGACGAGCAGACAATATTTAATTGCACAGTTGTCATTAGTTTCTGCACGAGGAATCGCTTGGTGCTTGTAATCGATGCAATTGCGACTCAACCCAAGCGTTACGGTTACACGAGAGTAGATTTAGCTACTCGAGTACAGTCTTTGGGGTCACACATCATTTGATAGTTCGAACTAGAATTACCAAGGGAAACGATTAGCAAGGACTGTTTCTTGCGCAACGAACGCCGTTGACAGATTAAGTATTAAGTCGTCGCTCGCCGGGGCGCCAAACTGTCAACGTTAACTGGAACGTTGAAGTTTCGAGTTCAGAGCATTATAGACCGATAAAGGGTACAGTGACCGGGACACGTTTCACTTTTCACGTTCAAAGTGAATAACTCTTCGCCGAATTACGAGCCGAGAATCGGTTAAAAGTCGCGTAACGTAAAATTTGGTAGGTGTAAACCGAGTACGTGTTCTCGCGAGAACGTGTTTCGCGTTGCAAGTGAAATTTCGTGCATCCTGTCTGTGGCTTTGTGCGACCGTTTCTCCAAAACCAAGCCTCTACACTTACACTTTTCGCAAAGTTCAAACGAGCAAGGAATCTCTGGAATTTCTCTTTACACCAGTCTCGACGGTGTTTTACGCGCGTGTGGTCTTTCATGAAATATTTCGAAATCCAACCCTGTACGATCGTCGAAGTCCTTTAAAACAGACTACACGATTTGTGGCCCGACCAAGGTGTACGCCAAATTGCACAGACAATTTGAAAGACCAGTCGTATTCTATATTTGTACCCACAAACGAGCGCACAGTTGTACAGCAAATCGTTTCATTTCTTTAAGAACATAGCGGGCGCAGTATGATTTCTATTTTCTTGAGCGGAATACTATATGTATAGTACGTATTACGAATCGGTGGGTTCGAAACCGCCCACGCTCGTTCTCGCGTCGAATATTTCTTTCGTTCACCAGTTTTCCGGTTTGCGCGTCATTCGTGATACGTGTAGTTCTGTTTCGCGCGAGCGAGCGAGAGTTGGACCACGTTACGCACATTGTGTTTGCATTTACTGCGTGTATAACAGTATGCTGTTGCGTGGACCGCTCTTGTTTTACGGAGCCGAGTTCGATGGAGATCTCAGCTTCGAGTACTCGAACAAGTTTAATCAGATTTTGATCTTCCTCGAAGATGTGAAAACGATAGAACCCTTAATCTCCATACAGTTTAGTAGTTTCTTTGTTGTTTAAAGTAGAGGGAGATTTAATGCCTTTACGCACGACTCTCCAGGGTCATCGCAATTGGTTAATTTAAGGTCGACCTTTAATTACGTTTGGTCAGTCCGAAACCATCCTATCTTCACAGTCTAGTAGTTGGATTATAGAAAATTGGGAATTGTATTCGAATGCATAAAAATTCACCCAATGCGGTAGATGTAAGCTCAGAATTTTAATTAGTCGGCTGCGTTTCGATTAATATTTGGTCGCTTTGTTCCGAGACGCTCGAAGGAGAGAAGGGAGCGGATATACGAGTGTACCACCCGACAATTCTACCCGGTATTCGGGTCAATGTTACGTCCTTATAGGCGATATATCCAGAGGCAGCGGTTACCCTTGTCGGAATTAACTCGCCCGTATCAGGAAGTCGTTACTCTCTTGGTGTCGCGTCGCGAGTAACTCGTGCACACATCATTCTCGATGGAGGAGGCGTTGGTAAAAGTAAGAAAGGAAGGCTGAGAGGCGTCGGCGAAAAAAGAAAGACGCAAGACAAAAAAGCCGCTTACATAACAATGGCCGTTTGGCCGTGCACTTGAGCCGGCGAGGATCGCACTGATTTTTATTGACGGATACATCCTGTTCGCGTAACCGGTTACTCGAAGATCGACCCATAAAGATCTTTATGCATTTATGGCTCCCGAAAATTTTTAAGGAATGCTAGATTATAAAATTTCACAGAATCTAATACGATTTTTATTTATTTCAGATCTGCGAAGGCTGTACTATACCACTGAAGATAAGATTTCAAGAATTCATCAAAAATTCAAAATTGAATGAACATCCGCAGTCTAGTTCCAGTATAACGATCGCAATAATGATCTTCTTGCGTCGATTCACTTTCCGATGTCTGGCAAAATTCTTGTCGAACATCCTTCATTTTGCTAAGAAACAGGATGCTAGAGTATTTTCTTCTCCGCTTAGAAGTAGGTGCTTTCTCGATACGTTTGCTCTGTATCGATACAATTTTGATTTATTGTCTTATTTGTATCCGACTCGACTCGTCCACTGTGTATTAATGTTCCCAGACGTTTCCGAGTGTTCGAGGACGTCGAGACGAGGTCCCCCGTCACATCCTGGGAAGCCGAAGCTCTCCATTATCTTCAAAACTCCATCTATATACAAACTTCCACTTTCATTCTTATGTAAGAACGACAGCTTTTCAAGAATTGCAAGAAAATGGTGTTTCAGATTGCGAGGGACGCGTGCGAACCTGATCCGTCAACATTGAAACCGTTGCGAATTTGCGTGTGTTCGTAATTTCAAGGAATCGTCCTGCGGCGCCAATTCTTGATGATGTAATTCGAGCAATCATATTACAATATACACATTGCGGGCAGGCCCCGAAATTAGTGGCTGTCCGCAACGACTGCCGGTCTTATAACGGTATGAACGACGCCACTTCGCCAGCAGCGATACACGAGGGACGCTTGAAATTACAGGCCTGGATGGAGAAATCAATCAACAGGTTTCATTTCATCTCTTTATGTATAAACACCTTGTACAGTACAAAACGTAGACGGGAGTCGCTGTACGCTGGCAAACGAGTTTTCCGATCGTTTAATTGCAGGTAATTACAGTTACGTTGCATCAACGACGCCCGATTCGAATATAAAATCGTAAAACGTCGGCCGTAGTGTTACAGATCAATTTGTGTCGTGAAAGCTGCTCTCCGCGAGATGACATACGAACAGCACGTTTTCGAACTTAACAGGAAGAAGACGTGTCCGATCAGCACGGTAAAGTTTCAAATTATTTACGAAACGTTTGTAGACAGGTTCTTCATCTTGAACTACTCTAATCTTACAGGAGAACGTGACACACCAACGTTAGAACCACCAGCTACTTCTTATCAGTTCTTGTATCACTCTTCACGATCAAGTTGCAGCGTGTAGAGACTCCCGAGGGTCGGAAAGATCGATTGGTTGGTTAGTGGTAGTATTGATAAGCCGGCGAGATGGTTTTCTGATAGATGGGAACGGCTGCGTGGGCCACAGCTGGAGCCAGAGCTTTTCCGATCACAGGGACGGAGCTGTGGACCTGGACATGGTCGAGGCGCGCGGTTTTAATGAGAGTCGGCTGGTGGACCGAGACCCTTTCGATCTTGGTCGCTGGTTCCACGACGTTCACTTCTTGGAGGGTTTCGATAGGCCTGGTGAGCACCACGCGTCTTGTCGACACTCGTTCGTCAGCTGGATCCGCGTTGTCCGGAGCTGGAGTCGCGGACAGAACGCGACCTCTCACGCGACCGATCTCTTCCAGTGCGGATTTCGCCAGTCCCAATCGATTCCCGAAGCCAACCTGAACAAGTAACCGTTACCGTTAGTGAAATACTCAGTTTCCCTGCGATTCGAAGGTTCGAACGACTATTTGTACTAGACTGCGGATTTTTATGCGTTTATGAAGAAATCGGCTAGGTAAAACATGTGTTCAGTGTGGAAAGAACTATCAGTTCAACTCCAGTTTCCCTCAACCACTGCTGAACATTTTCATTTTGCATAAAGATCCGCAGTCTAATTTATATTGTGTGTACTCTACCTCAGCCACGTTGCCGCGCGCTGTCAGCAGCTCGAGCAGCCTGTTCTGATTGTTCTTGTCTTCCTCAGGGCTGGAGTTGGGGCTGACGATCACGTTGGGCGAGGGATCATGGGCCACGAAGGGCTCGTTCGAGGCACCGTTCGAGCTGATTCTCACCTGTGTGTTCTGCGCGTCGGTCTAACGACCAATAAACGTTTACAGCTCTTCGTTATGGTTAATATAACTTACTCGCACGTATCGCTAGATTCAAACCTGCTGCTGTTGTTGTTGTTGTTGTTGTTGTTGTAGCTGCTGTTGCAACTGTTGTTGTTGTTGCTGTTGTTGTTGTAGCTGCTGTTGCAACTGTTGTTGTTGTTGTTGCTGTTGTTGTAGCTGCTGTTGCAACTGTTGTTGTTGGTCCTGCTGTACGTTACGGAAGTCAGGGTTATCGATGACAACGCTTTCCTCGTTGGAGCTGGAAGCAGGGGCGGGTGCGGGAGTGGAAGAAACTGCGGGGGCAGCGAAGGATGGAGCGAAGGGTTGAGAGATCAAGGAGGGAGCAAAGTTGTAGATACCCTGGATCTGTTGCGGATAGTACGATTGGATCAGAGCTGGGCCCTTCTGGATCTTGGAGGTCGGTTGGTCCAACTCGACCACCGCTGACCCGGCTGGTCGCACCACCACGCGTTCCTCGATGTCGTAGAATTGTTTTTGGAGCGCTGGGCGACGGACCTATCGATAAATCAACTTTATTAGTAGTCTAGAAAGTTCCTCCTTTTTCTTCTTCTTCGTATAGTCTTTTTGAATAGTAAAGCAAAGAATTTGAAACGGGTGACAGACCACTTTGGTAGCACCAGCGTCTAGTAAGTTCGCCACTCACCTCGAATTTACGGGTCTGAACGGCCGGTTTCACCACGTCCAATTGTTTTTCCAGAAGCGCCGGCTGAGCCTCGATTTTCGTCACCGGGACATGGGACACCGTAGGCACGTGTTTCACAAACGGCACCGCTGCGACTGTCGGTACCTGGGCGGCGGCGTACCCGACATGATGAGCCTCGATGTTCGCGGGATACGCGTATGTAAGACCTTGAGGGTCCACGTTGTTGATGTAAGTGACACCTGCCGGGCTGAGGTACGGCATCCTGATGGACACCGTGCTACCGTAGCTACCTTGCAGCAGCGCTGCCGCTATCGTCACGAATATGATCCCTGTCTGCATCCTGGAACGACGATCGAACCAAAATATCGTAAAATTGGACATTAGACGATCCGCGACAATAACCATGTTTAGTACACGTATCCTAATGATTATTGAAATTCGTTTTTTGTGTTTACACAATGCTTGTGTACACTGTAGTTGGTTTGTTTGAATTTGCCTTTCAAACGAGTACGGTACATGTAGTATGTACAAGGTAGATCGTATTAGTAATCATTTAGCGGAGGCGTTCTGGCACTATTCAACTTACGCGGAAAGCTCTGCGACGAATTAACCGCGTAAGTCGAGGACTTACTGTATATCTATGCCTATGACTATGTTTATGATAATGAGCGTATTGGTCCGAGTTAGATCTGGACAAAATGTTGAAACGCTGTCGTCGCGACGTTGAATCTTCGATTACCTTGTTCGTCGGGAACCCGTATCAACCAAGGGGTGCAAGCCTCTGTCCTGGCAGTGGCAGCGAACGTTGCTTATATGGTGATGCGGTACCATTGGCGACCCCTTCTCACAAAACAGTCTCGTTCCGGTACCCCTCCCATCATTGACAAAGACTTAACGCCGCCCAAAACTGGGTCGATCTACGCCTCATCCTACCAGGTGTTCAATCTTCGAAAAACCTGCTTCCACGTCGTTGTGGTAGCTGACAGGCTATGATCTCCATCGGCATTGACCAATCATCGAATCTATATCTTTCGCAACAATTAGATCGGGCACATTAGCGGTTCGCGATTGTGTCCGCTTCGAGATCGAAGCCAGGGCGTTTCCGTCTCGGGTTAAAATCGAAATCAAACTCGAAGAGAAAGCTACTCGACCGGCCAAACGGTTCGTCAATGATAAGGCAAATTTTCTTGTTCTTTGACCATCCACCGTCTATTCTTCTTACGCGAGGTTGTAGGATCATTACATATAGACAGTCGATTTTATGCATTTGTGAGAAAAATTAGTAGGTGCGATTTAAAACAGTAAGAACATTAGAAATATTTAAAGATTCTGTTCTATTATTTTCAACCTATTAAATATATTAACCCTTTACAGTCGGGCAAATGAAATATTTCTTCTGACCTAGAATAATTTCATTGTATATATTTTTTTTATCTTATGAATATGAAATTGATGTAACACCCCCTCCAATACTTAAATGTTTCGTAATTGATCAAATGCCAGCGTATTTAATAATCTAAACTGTATTTCGAATAATGGTATAGCAATTTTTAGTGGCGACCGAGTCGCCATAAATTAACTAAATTCTTATTTCACACCAGTTGGTTGTAATTCGGGTAAAAATATATTATTCTGCATAAAAATCCGCTGTCTATTAATAACATACATATTTGATAAATTCTGAAATATTCATCGCGAGTCTGACTCGATATTATAGCGTAATTATCGTTCGAAATGAATTTTGAAGTTTCCCACCATCAGCGTACAATCAATTACGGAAAGACTGTGAAAAACGTTGCTCGACAGAGCCGCTCCGTCTTTTCTCCTCTTGGCGTGTTTATGAACACGTTTCGATAGGGTAATTACTGAAATCATACATGAAATTAATTATTGTCGATGACGCTATTACGCGACGATGAAGGAGTATGGGGCACGCAGAGAAGTAGAGGTCGATTACTGGTTTAGGGCACTCGGGCCGATGGTTGCGTAACGTTCTCATCTGGATCGTTCGAACGAGTAAAATCTGATCGTCGCTCCCCTTGGGCACATCCGACCTTGTAACACAGGCGGGTTGGGCAAGATTCGATAGTGGTGAGCATCGAGAGTATCGGGAACATCGAAGGAAGATAAGAATATTACTTAGTATGCCTTATAGTAATTTAAAAAGACCATATGAAACTCCGACACCCACCAACGCCTGGGAGGAATGGAAATATTTTTCGATGTTCGTGCCGACCTTAATCCGATCCGGCTCGGAACTAGTTTGCGAAAAATGTAGAACGACCGCTTTGTTGTGAGTGACACCAATGTTTTCGAGCCGTGGAAACATTAATATTCGATCGATTGATCCTTCGGACAATAAACCATTCTTATAATTACCTGATTGATGATGCCGAT
Source organism: Lasioglossum villosulum (assembly GCA_963971365.1). Lineage (NCBI taxonomy): Eukaryota > Metazoa > Arthropoda > Insecta > Hymenoptera > Halictidae > Lasioglossum > Lasioglossum villosulum. The sequence continues at coordinate 48,923,221 of OZ020495.1, forward strand.
GACTATTCACTGGTTTATTTAGCAATTTCTGAAAGTCGAAGACATTTTAGTCTTTCTGTTATTCCTAATGTAAGCTAGACTGCGGATGTTCATGCATTTTCCAATTTTTGTCGACAAAATCCTATTTTTAATGGGAAAATTGTACAAAATTCTATTGTATTATATTCTGGCCTTTTTTTAACATTCTCATAAGCTATAAATACGTAAAGATTCGCAGTATAGTAATAGCTGTTGATGTAATCGAATTGTCTGAGACTGAGTAATTGAATATTGATGTTCTAGGTCGAAATACCCTGGGACCCTGATTTGATCGAAGAAATCGCTCGGCTTTCTTTTCGAAGAAACTTCAAACTTCAATAGGAGAAAATAAGCATGTTCAAGAAACGATTCTTTTCTCTTATTTTACATGGACCCGCGTGATTCGACGCGAGGAATCGGTGAGTGTTGAACTTTACAAGGGGCACGCGGAACCCTGTCCCGCGACACATGGGGAATAATAAACAAATCCGAAAAGCGCATCGACCCAGATCGCTTCGCTGTTTTCACTTTCGAGCTAGCATAATCGGCCTCCATTCACGCCTGTACAACATTCGTCAATCCATTGACGATCAGCATTACTAATTGTGAGAAACTCTTCGAGCGGATTCGTCCCTTGCGAAACGATTACGATTACGATGATACAATAGGTGGTAATACAGGTATGACATTCAGTCCATCATCTACTTATTCCATTCATATCTCTTCGACAAACGTACACTATTTTAATTGCAGATAATGTTTCGGATAAGGAATCTTTTGAGATTTTTGCTAGGCTGTTCGTGCGCCAACTCTGCTCCACCGTCGTCCATTGGATTCGATAGAACATCCGAAGCGATCCCGTCCATGGTCAAACTGGATCAACGATGGTGATCGTAATGATCAGACTGCGGATCTTTATGCAGAATAAAAATATTCTGCATTGATTGTGGGAAGCAGGAATAAAATAAAAATTTCATCCCTTACCGACTTTGTTACATTCAAAAGAACATTAAGGTATTCTGAAATTTTTCTAATCCTTTACTGTTTTATATTTCACCCGACCAATTTCTTCGTAAATGCATAAAGATCCGCAGTCTGGAACTGATTTGTGTGGAATGGAGTCGAGCAGAATTTTTATTTCCGTTTTGTATTATTCTCTACGAGCTACCGAGATAAATTCAGAACAGGAACAACACCGTGCAGCTTATTAAAGAGGATTAGTAATGTCGTATGTCATCCTCTCGCGTGAAAAACAAGATCGAAATTTGTACCGATTTATCGGGTGGCCATCATTTAATTGACCGTTAAATTAATCTCTCGGCAGATAGACATTAAATTGTGCCAACAGGATTTCCCATACGCACACGCGTACACGTACTCGGTGGTCGATCGTTGCTTCTCGTTTTTGGTTGTTAGCGTATGTTTATTTTTCCTTAATCAGCGGTCTCGTTCCAACGGACGGAGCTGTCTCGTTCTGATCGTCGAAACTGAAAGTGAACCGAAACGAACCGAACCGTCCGACACGTATTACGTATACGTGCGAACTGGTCGTCCTTCTTTCGCAATACCGTCCACTCACCGAAAGCATAAAAACAGAAAATGTTTTGTTACGCCCGCCAACGATTCGGCTTACTCTAAGTACCTGTATGCTCCTCGGTAGACGGACTGCCATTTGTCAAGAGAGTGCTGGGCCCGCGAACCTGTTCAGACATTATCATTTATATATGTTCTACCCTGACCTCCGACATCGAAAGATACTCGGCAATCGTTGCCAATCGTTAACATCAATTTACGGCTGCAGTAAACGTCGTGAATACTCAAAAATGTTGCGAACAATAATTATCTTCTTTTCGCGTTTCGATGATCGGTTATCGAACAGATAATTAGATAAGTAGAATAGTAGATAGATAATAAAATGGATAAAGGCACGTGTCCATCGAAGAGTAAACACGATAATGGTCGAATTCATCGCGCAAAAGCAATTAACTCCTTCTGTACAAGGATCATACGTTAAGGTTGAGAATTCGACGTTACAAAATAAGTTTCTCAAAACCGAAACTGAATTTCGTCGTCGCGGCGACCCCTAATGATCCGTGTGCGGTTGAATGCGAAAGTATGGCGGGTTGCATGCTGCCAGGCGCGGAGCTTCGACTACGTGCCATTAGATGGCCACGAAATTTTCTGCTGAGAAATTGTGTAACCGAATTTTGTGTACAGTACGTCCGGCGTTGATATTTTCAATTGCGAAAGGCGGTAAATGTCACCGCATGTGCTCGATGCGATTTTATGGATAATCTGAAGCACGAATTTTCCGTTCGAAGAGCGAGGCGACGGGTTTACCGCAGAAAACGATGTTCTACCTTCGTGCGATTTGATTTCGCTGGTTCACAGAACACCGGCGGAGATATTCGCGAAGTGCTTTCGGCGTAACAGCGATTAACAACAAAGGAAATCGACCCGAGCGGAGAGAGTCTATTCGAGAAAAATGGATACTCAGGACAGCAATTACCAATTCCTCTTAAAACGGATTAATATGCCTGACGAGATCGTACTCGATAAACCCGACCACACAGTATGTTTACAATCGTTTGTAAAATCACCCTTACTTTCAGACTTCGATATCACAGCTTCACTTCGAAACAGTGTAACTGTTTCATAATTGTATCCAAACGGCCTAGTGTTTTGTAAGCAATTAAAAACAGTAGTTTACTAAATGATCTGCAACAAAAATTTTCCAAAAGTTACAATTTATAAGGTTGCATCCAAAAAAGGATTTGTTAAATCACTGTTTTTTATAAATACACTGTTTTAAAGTGCGTTCAAATACTTCCGTGGTTTGCTGTATGCATTTGACGTGCACAACGAAGTTATATCGATGCAAAAATGAATTGTTTTTAGTATACCTGCGGCAGGGCACAGTACAATGAAATAATATGCGTTAGTTTGACGGTGTCGCGACGTCACTGTATATTTTATCGTACTAAGAACCAGCTATACGTCACCGATCTAAAGGTATGTTATCGTTTTATTTATTTATGTTCTTCATCGGATTCCAATTTATTCGTCTGCCAGGGTTTCTATAATGCTGCTACGTTTGTCTACTTTCAGAGTTCCAATGGTTTGTACATCAACGGAGTGGTACAGCAGCCGTATCAAACAACTCCGTTAAATCCGGATGATGTCATTGGAGTGGGCTGTCCAGATATCGATGTCAATGCTATCGAACAGAACATGTTTGCGTACAAATTCCATTTAATCACAGTAAAATTTAGCCTTACATATTTGAGAGATTGGTTATTGTATTTGTTATCTATACATTGCCCTGTACTACTATGATTTTAGAAACCAGAGACAGAAAGAAGTAACGACGCTACGAGCAACCTTTCGGGGACAGTATTAAATCAACCGAACGCGTCCGCGAGTTGTACGACAAATAATACATTCGATCCTACGAACAAACGTAAAAGGGTGGAAATAAATTCCGATGAAAAGGTTGTTCCAAAGAAGGTACCGAAATTGGAGGATCAAGTAGCATCTTGTTCAAAGGAGGAACCTTTGAAAGGTGATTTTATCCTTTTCGTTTCTTATATTACAAACTTTTAACTGCATGTATACGTACAATGGGTTGCACACAATGGGTGAAATTTTGAAAAAGTTACTCGCTTTTAAAAGTTGTACGAGTACTTTGTACATCCACTGTATATAAAATAGCATCAAACTGGAGCGGGCTATTCAAATTTCAGATCACAGCAATGCGGTGGACGAGAACGATCTCGAGATAATCCATGTTTCGTTAAATGGCAGCGTATCGGAGAAAAAAAACCACGGACCCGTGGCGGAAAGTATTGTATCGAACACTCGTTTGAATCCAAACATGCGTATCGATTGCAATATGTATGATGCGAGTCACAGCGTAACAGATGAAAAATGTCCTGAGGCAATCTGTAAAGCAAAACCCGACGAGCTTGTAAATACTAAGAACTCAGAGTTGTTCGTATTAAGTGATATGAATAATAGTATTAAGGACAAACAGAATCCTGTCGGTAGTTGTAAGAGTACCTTTCAGAATGTACAGAAATTGACTGAGAATAATTTGTCAAGTAACAAGAATAAGGAGAACCTCTTTATCAACACCACTAATTGTCTTAACAAACAGTCCGAGAACAGAATCGAAGACGGTAATGTAAGAATTTGTTCGAGAAAAGACAGTAGAACTACCAACAATGCAAATAGTAAGATTACTGAAACTAATCAGAACGATGCATCGTCGAGATTGTCCCCGAAGTTTGTACATAATGGCGAGACGATGATCAAAGTGGAAGAAGAGTTGCAACTCACGGATACAGACGAAGAAGCAATTTTGAATTCCATGAACGACGTTCGTCTGCCGACCGTATCTCCGATCAAATTGAAGCAAGTACAACAACAGCCAGAAATAAAGTTTTCAGAACAGGATGTCGTTAACTTGAGCGACAGCGAGGATGATATTTTTCCATGTTCTCAATTGTTCGACATTGGATTCGGTATAAACACATCGATCAAACAGGAGGTGAAGGAAGAAGTGAAAGAAGAGGAAGCGGACGTTGAAAACGAGAGATTCGATCTGCTCGACAATGATGATTCGATCATCTCGTTATCAGACAGCGACGACGAAGACAAGAACTGGTTCCGTAGATTGTCTCGTAGTCAAACACTCAACGAAGATGAAATTAAATCTGAACTGAAAGATGATTACGTGGTGAGCGAAGAGCCCGCGGAAGTTTTGGACAAGATTGCGGACGAACGACCGGAGAAGGAAATAGAGAAAGAAAAGTCTACGCGTCATGAGGATGAAGACGAAGATGAAGACGTCGAAGATGATGACGACAACGACGCCAGAACTGCGTTGACTTCGGAAGTGGATTTCGTGGATCGTGTCACGACAATATCATCAACCAGCGAGTACAATAAAAACGAAACTGTCAGCTCCTCGCCCGGCTTGCGAAGGCAAGAAGACGATTATGGTCCGTCGTGCAGCACGACAGAATTTACAATAACCCCTAGGAAAAAGTTGCTCGAACGGAAAGTGCCTCAGATAGAGCCGCCCCATCTGCCTATCAGAAGAAGAAGCAGTAGTGCCAACAGAGTTAAACTAGATGTTGATAAATCTCCGAAGGAGGTACTGTCGAGCAAGGAGAAGAAGAAGGAATTGAAAGAGAAAGCAAAGATAGAGGAGTACATGCGAGCGAAGGACCAGAAGAAGCGTAGAGCGCTGAACAAATGGGCGGATTGTCTTCCGGCGTCGAAGAAAACAACGACTCAGCTCACCAAGGAGGAGAAGAAACAATTAGCGGATGAAAGGAAACAGAAGCTGAAGAAGATTGCTCTCAAAGAGACACGATCATCGTTGGAGACATACCAAGAGAAGAAACGCATCGCCGCCAAAGCGAATGCGAAGATATCGTTGAAATCGCGAACAGACTTACTCTTGGAGGACACGATTTCCGCGACGAAGTTAGGGGACGCGAAAGAGAAACCGAAATCCGCTAATCGGCCTGTGGTCGCGAACAATGCGTCGACGAGTCCAAGAACGATGGACGGTACAAAAGGGAGAGAGATGACTAAGGAAATGCAACTTCAAAACCTGCCGCCCATCAGTGCGCTTGGCAAGATACCGAAGAAAAGCAGTACAAGCAAAACTAAAAGGAATGCTAACGCTCAAGATGCTCGGGAAGAAATCGCGCTGTCGCTGAGGATGGAAGATATAGAGAACAAATTGAAAGGAGCAGAAATAGCGAAACACAAATCAACCGCCCCCGTTGTTGCCCCATTGTCGATTCTGAAATCTCCAGAAAAAAGGACGAAGAAGCGCGTCTCTTTCGCTGCGACGATTAAGACTGTACGCGAATACGAAATTGACGAGTCGAACGTGTTGAACAGGCTCGCAGGAAAGGACGCGCCTATGCCTAAGAAAACTATGAAGCAGGAAATGACCAATGACTTTCTGCTCCGCATTTTTAAATGGAGTCCAGTCTGGTTGGAGGAGCAGCAGCGTTTCAACATCACCGCGCCTGTTGTCCACGACAGCGAACTTCACGTGATGATGACGCATTACAAGTCGTACGACGAATATTACAGAGTGATTTCGCCTCTTCTGCTGTTGGAGATCTGGTACGGGATAACGAAAGAGTTTCAAACGATCGAAAAGAATCGCAGACGACCCACGCTGATGTGCTCGATCGTCGAGAACTCCATTCAAACAAACACGTTGTCCTCGAATCTGCAGTTGACTACGTTGATGCTGGAGCTGTTGGTCTCGAGAGAAGATCGAGACAAACAGGCGTATCCGATTTACGGGGACTTGGTGTTCTTCGAATACACCAGGATTCAACAAAAGGGCCAGTCGTTTCAGAAAGTGTTCGCTTACGTGAACGACGTTTACGAGACTATACTGACGGAGTGGACGCATTACAACAAGGAGTTGAACCAGTATGTGAAAAAACCGTACGCCTTGATAACGTGTACCGTACAGACGAGGCCCCTGGAGCCAGATATCGTGGTGAATAGAGCCAGAAGATTGAGGAGCGTGACTTATTTGCGGTCGAATCTGCGGATGGTACACGCTCTCGAGTATCTTCCCAAGTCGCCGGTGATGAATTTGATTTTAAGTCCGAAAATCGAGCAATACCATTTATCCACTGTCCCCATCCACCCCGAACAATTATTCACTCGGGACAAGCTGAATAACAAACAGCTAGAAGCTGTGTTTAAGGTGACCGAGACTATAGTACAAAAGCAACCGAAACTGTGCTTCATACAGGGACCACCTGGTACAGGAAAATCGAAAGTTATTGTAAATATAGTGTGCCAGGTGTTGTACGGGAAGAACAGGTATACGAGCAGCGAGGGTGCGTTAAAGATACTAGTCTGTGCTCCGTCGAACGCTGCCATCGACGAGATCACTTTGAGATTGCTGCAGATCAGGTCTGGCATGCAGCAGAATCGATTCAAGATGGTAAGGATCGGCCGGTCGGAGGTGATGCATCCGAAAGTGAAGAACATCTCTGTGACAGAGCTGGCCTTACGAGACATGAAGAAAACGAGACCAAACTCCATAAATATTCCGTTGGACAGCGTGGAGGAGGAGAAGTCTCGAGTCGAGTCGAAGATCAACGCACTGCAGTGCGAGATAGCGAGCACTCACAAGATGGACGATGCTTACAAGAAACACTTGCAGATGAAGCTGGCAGACATGAATTGCAAATACGAATTGCTGAAAAGTCGGAGGCCGTTGAACGAGATAAAGTCGAAGGAGTTTGTCAGGATACAGCGGGACTTTGAGAATAAGATCCTAGGCGGCGCGGATATCATAACTTGTACCCTGTCGTCCTGTTACAGTAAACAGATGGAGTCCCTTTTTGTGACCAATCGAAAGGGGATTTCGGTCTGCATCGTGGACGAAGCCACGCAGAGCACCGAAGCGGAGACCCTGATACCGTTGATGCTAGGTGTGAACACGTTAGTTTTGGTCGGCGATCCGAATCAGCTGCCCGCTACAGTTCTGAGTCCTCAGGCGAAGAGAATGGGACTGGATCAGTCGATTTTCTCAAGAGTTCAGAACGCTTTCGAGATGAACTCGTCCAATCCAATAATCATGCTAGATACTCAGTACAGGATGCCGCACGATATTTGCTCGTGGCCCAACAAGTTCTTTTACGCTAGCAAATTAAAGACAGCCAAACCGCGCAACGAAGATTTCCCGTTTCACTCGTACAGGATATTCCATGTCAATACCAACCAGGACAATGATAACTTCTCGAACAGCCATGAGGCCCAGTTCGTGGCCAACATGATATACTCGATGCTGACGCACGCCAATCTGGATGGCTGGGAATGCATCTCCTATGGCATTCTCACGCCGTATAACAACCAGAAACATGTGATATTGACGAAAATTAACGAAAAGTCAGTACCTGTTTATTCTATTGGGTTGGTAATTTTAAGGGAGCAGACTCGATTTTCCATGTCTGCAAGAGCACTGGATATGCCTTCTCATTTCTCAATAATGCAAAGATGGGGGTTTTCAGTAGTCAAACGTGCTAGATACAAGAGCAGTAGCCCTCAAAAGTCCTATTTTTTCGTTTACGTAGACTGATCTTTTACCTAGCGCTTTTGAGTACCGGAAAGCTTTACATTATTGAGAAAATGAATTGCAATCCTGGAAACGAGACTACTCCCTTGAATGTCTTAGAGAATCTGTAATCTGGTAATGATACATTTCCTGCAGACTGTTCGAGAAATGATTAATACCGGTGATGATTTCAGGATGTCGTTGCTGCCAGAGAATCTTAGGAAAAAGATTACGGTCGAAGTGAATACGGTTGACGGCTTTCAAGGACAAGAACGGGACGTGGTAATTATGTCATGCGTACGAAGTCAGAAGATCGGATTTTTATCAGATAGGCAAAGGCTGTGCGTCGCTCTTACGCGAGCCAAACACAGTCTGTTAATCTGTGGAAACTTCAGTGTGTTTAATGTAAGTGGATATACGATTTCAACGATATACATTCAACAATTTCCAAAGACTAATAACGTAATAATAATATAATAACGTAAAACCATTATGTTCTTTGCAGAAAGACACGATGTGGAACTCATTACTGTCGGACGCAAAATCGCGAAAAGTATATTTTAACGTAAACGCTCAAGCTGATTCTCAGGAGATTAAACACCATGTTATTAAGCGATCTCGTTGTTCACGATAAACTTGTACATTTGTAAATCAAGCATCATTTATAGTTCACCTGTTCCTCTGCGAAAACCATGTACATTGTTATTCATTTTTCTACGTCATTGCCTTTTAAACAAATACATTTTTGTAAAAAAACCAAAGATGCTTTGGGAAAAATGATTCTAGGAAGTCTGTGGTTCTTGTGGTCGCATCGAGTGGACCAGAACTGAATTTCTTTACCGCTAGTATGGACTAGAATCCAATTTTAGTCTGAATCAGAACCACCGACGAGAGATTTCGTCAGTGTCCAAACCACCGACGAGATACTATTAAAGACTGCCAGTCCCTGTGCTATTTAGTGACATAGGTATGTGGCACAGGTGGGTACGGGGATAACGTAGAACTTACAGTGATCTGAAATACCACATCGCCAAAAGTTCCACCATCGACGAGAATAGTATCAAAATAGTGCCAAAATATTGTCTGAAATATATTTCGTGATGATTCGCCTTCTCACTAACTCGTCGCGTAGAGAATCTCCTCAGTGGTCTTCTGCTCCAACGAAATGCCGTCTGTGGCCTTCTGTTTCTCACTCCAGCCAGAAATATCCAAGAGGGTGTAAGAAAACACCGAAATATTCAGTGACGCCAGAATGTTGCCCATACGAACAACGTACCCAGGGTGGGCCTTCTCTATAAAGGGACCTGGATGCAAGAAACCATTTGGAGCCCTAAACTTTTTTGTTGCAAGAGTACATTTTAGTTCTTGATCATGTCGGGTCCCCTCAATCGCGGGGCCCCGGTGCATAGCATCCGCCGCACCCCCCAGATGGCCGGCCCTGAACATACCTACTCCTCCTCTCCCCTTCCACTGTCCTATTCCATCACCATGAGCACACTGGAGGACACTATATACACTCCAACAGCCCCAACTAAACCGTAGACTGGTCGCACAACGTGTCACATATTACTCTGGTTATCAGAGAAGGAGTACTTGTATTCCCCTTGATTTCTCCTCTATTTCCCCGTTCTGGTATCACTGCTTCAGTTTTCGTCAATACGCCCAAATATGCAAACTGGATAATATTGGATGCGACACCGAAATGGTTCTCTCGATTTCGAAATCGTCATATTTATTTAAACTATAATAATTATTTTTTTATGTATTGTATATATGCGTTAGAATATAAGTTACGTACATGTACAATATCAACATTTCATGCATGAAAATACAATGAATAAATAAAGAGAATGTCATAAGAAATCGTATATATTTATTGCACCACCTATTCTTCCCGAACGTCTGCCTCGTCGCTAAGTTATACTACTGAGATTTCGGATACCTCCTCAGATATCATGTTCTCCTAATACAAAGTTCAATTTTCGAGATTTTGGAAAATTTGCGTCAATTTTGGTCATCTGACTTGTCGTTGAGTTGTACTACTGAAATTTCGAAAATTTTCGGGCGTCTGACTTGACGTTGACTCGTACTACTCAAATTCGAATACCTCCTTCGACATCATGTTATCCTAATACAAAGTACAATTTTCGAGGTTTTCGAAAATTTTCGCCAATTTTCGACCGTCTGACTTGTCGTTGAGTTGTACTACTGAAATTTCGAAATTTTTGAGCGTCTGACTTGACGTCGACTTATACTACTGAAAATCCGGATACCTCCTTCGACATCATGTTCTCCTCATACAAAGTCGAAAAATGGCGAAAATTTTCGAAAATCTCGAAAATTGAACTGTGTATTAGGAGAACATGATGTCGAAGGAGGTATCCGGATTTTCAGTAGTATAAGTCAACGTCGAGTCAGACGCTCGAAAAATTTCGAAATTTCAGTAGTACAAGTCAACGACAAGTCAGACGGCCGAAAATTGGCGAAAATTTTCGAAAACCTCGAAAATTGAACTTTCTATTAGGAGACCATGATGTCGAAGAGCCAAGAACAGGTGTGGCTTTGGGCACGGAGAAATACACCCGATGAATGCGGATAGCGGGCCATCGGGTGTATTGTTCCGTGCAAAAAGGCGGAGAAAGAAGGTCTGGTGAGACCTGGGCGGTGGGGGTTTAGTCGGTATGGTGATTTGGCATAGGCCCTGATAATCCCCAATTAAGATCTAGAGGGGAACCGAGCCCGACACTACCCCCCCAAATTTCATCTGCGGGGGGGTGTGCTTAAGCTGCATTCCCCCACCGCCCTTAAACAAAAAAAAAAAAAAAAAAAAAAAAAAAAAAAAAAAAAAAAAAAAAAAAAAAAAAAAAAAAGGAGACCATGATGTCGAAGGAGGTATCCGGATTTTCAGTAGTATAAGTCAACGTCGAGTCAGACGCTCGAAAAATTTCGAAAATTCAGTAGTACTACTCAACGTCGAGTCGGACGGTCGAAATTTTTTGAAAATTTTAAACTATTATTACAAAACTTAAGTTTTGTCGAATTTAAGTGATTTGGTTTAATGTATATTTTTGAAGATGCTAATCTAAAATTCTACCATCGTATATTCTTCTACAAGGTACGGAAGAGAGAACACATTAATTGTTGTAACTCATATTTTTTATTTTTCACCAAAAGATTACAATATTATTATTATTATTATATTAAACATATCATGATGAGATGAGACGAAGGTGTCTGTGAGGATTGCGGTGACGTAGAGGTACGTATGCTATGCGAAGACGAATGTAGGTGGCAGCTCTCTAGGCAGCGGCAGCTAATTTTTATTTGAATCAGCGTAATCCTCGTGAAATTCTGTATCTGAGATACGAGTGTAACTTACTGCGTACTGAAGTGCTAGGAACAGAAATGAACACAATTAGCACAAGATGGGTACATAGACATTGGGGAATAAATGATAGAATGATTGTACCACGAGACTCGAAGCAATATTATTCGCGTTGATAAAAAATCAAATGAACAAGCTCGAATAATATATTTTGTTCTGAGGGAACGTGACATTGCAAAATGTTACGGAAAGAAATATACTAATAAGTTTTTAAAATTCTGCGGGGTACTCAAGGTACCCCATTTTTCTGTTACTGAGGCTGAAGACGTCGCCATCTGGTGGCCATCGCGTGCGAATCGGTGCGCCGAATACATTCTCTGGCATAGATGGGTAATCAGCGCACTCCAGCGGTCATCAGAGAACTACTATCTATCACACTTGTCTGAGGAAGTCGGAACACCTGTATAATGCACCGTACTCAGACCACATTTTTGCGATTGTGTCTGAATAATTGATCACACCTAAACGTAAGTATACATAGATACTATACGTATGACCTTCATCGAGATCACATCTTGTTGGCAGAGAGTCGATTTCGTCCGAGAAATCTTTTCGAAACCTCGAAAACGAACATCTCTATCAGGAGATCATGATTCCGCAAGAGGTAGTCGAACGTGTGTGTTTTCCTCTAGGGACATTTCGCTCGGTCTAGGATATTTCTTTTCACCACAATTCACGCACTGATCTTTCCATAGAAAACTATGTTCGTTGTTATGGCGAGCACGTAAATGTGGTCATAAGTGGTGGAATTATTGTTAAATAAAATGTCGCTGGCAAGGTTAGTGGATGTAATAAGTGTTTGAATTTCATTTCCTAACCATTCTCGAAACTGTTCATTATCAAATGCTTGCCATAGTTCGTTGTAGAGTTCCAATTAACTCTACTTTTCGATTCGAAGCAGTTCGATCGCGTCGGTGGTGCACTCGTTTACTTGAGCGGACGACTTGACTGCGTCATTTTATCATCAAGCTTTATCACTAGATTGCGGATTTTGGGCATTTCTCACAAAAATTCGCACGTACAATTTAAAGCAGTGGACATGTTAAAAATATTTAAGTAGACCGAGGTATTAGTTTCAGGTTAATAGGGTGATTAAAAGAAGAATACAATTTTTATTTGACTCCTGTGCCTTGCAATTGAAGTGAAAATTTTTCATTCTTCATAACAATCTGCATTCTATTATCACCAATCATAGCGAAACGAGAAAGACAGAAATGAATAGGGCTAAAGTAGTTTTTGTAAGTATTCTCTATCGAACGTTAATCATTGTTGCAGTTTACTCCCAACCCCGTCGCAAGTGGTATGGGACAGGGAGGATGAAGCACGAGAGCAGAAATTACGCCAGAGGCCAGTATCCGCGTTGGTCAAAGCAGTTGTCACTGCTCCTCCTTACGGACAACGTAAAGGATGGGTTCCCAGGAATTCGGAAGTACGTATCGATCGAATCTACTTGTCCAGCTATTATCACAATGTACCCATCATTTGTACTTAAAGAACTTTTGATTACATCGAATTTATTAAAAGTATATGTAATTTAAATAGGATTTTGGAGATGGAGGAGCATTCCCGGAGATCCACGTGGCCCAATATCCCCTGAGCATGGGGATGAAGGGAAAAGAAACCACGAGTAATGCTCTAGCCGTTCAGCTGGATGCGTACGGGAAGGTGAAATACGATGTGATTGCCAGGCAAGGCCATTCCAAGGATAAGGTATTGAATAAACGAAACTTCAACGCGTTCATCGGTTCTAAGAATTTCTTTGTATAGTTATAGCGATGTTTTACAGATTGTCTACAGCAAATTGAGTGATCTACTGCCTTCGGAAATAACGAACGAAGAGGATCCGAGTCTACAGCGTCCTCCGACAGATGAGATAGACGAGCTAACGGATAAAACCAAGAAGGCGTTGGAGAAAATAACAAGATCGAAGATAGCCGCTGCTATGCCGGTGAGATGTGCAGAGAAGCAGGCACCGGCTCAGTATATTCGGTACACTCCATCGCAACAAGGACAATCGTTCAACTCTGGGGCTAAACAGAGAGTCATTCGAATGGTAGAAGCTCAGATAGATCCTTTGGAACCACCAAAGTTTAAGTGAGTCTCTTCGAACCATAAATTGTTTTACCACAACGATTCGAATAACCGCCGTAAATAATTGAGCATCGTTGAACTGTTAAAGGATAAACAAGAAAATACCGAGAGGTCCTCCGTCACCTCCAGCACCGGTTATGCACTCGCCGACGCGGAAAGTCACGGTGAAGGAACAGAAAGAATGGAAAATACCTCCCTGCATTAGTAATTGGAAGAACGCCAAGGTAAGTATACCAGTTCCCTCGCTAGTATCGATGGTGGAAGTTTCATCTGAATCTGATTTGTGCAGGGCTACACCATTCCTTTGGATAAACGTTTAGCCGCGGACGGTCGCGGGTTGCAACAAGTTCATATTAACGAGAACTTCGCCAAGCTCGCCGAGGCTCTTTATATCGCTGACAGAAAAGCTCGTGAGGCGGTGGAAATGCGAGCACAGCTGGAGAAGAAGCTGGCCCAGAAGGAGAAGGAAAAGAAAGAGGATCACTTGAGGCAGCTCGCACAGAAGGCCAGAGAAGAGCGCGCTGGTTTGAAATCCTCCGCCGCAATGGGTTTGTTCAGAAATTTACTGTATCACGATTCCATCGTGTTTTTCCCGTTAGCGTGTATCTATACTCCGCGTGCTTCACAAGAAGTCCCTCTAGATGGTTAGGCTTTGACGTCACACACTTTAGCCAATACAGTAAAGTCGCGATCTAGCTCCCTGAGGATCTCCACGAGATCACTATACCTTTAGGAGAGTTTTACATCTATTTTTTACGGAAATATGTTACGAGTTTTGTGCAGTTCTTCTGATACGATTTTGAGAGAATAAGAACTTTCGCTGACGAAGATGTGTAATAGTGTTCTATAAAATTGTCGTACAGATAAATCTGAAGAATCCAGGGAAAGAGACCAACTGAGGCAAGAACGACACAAGGATCGTGCTCGCGAGAGGAATCTGGCGCGTGCAGCACCTGACAAGCGATCCAGATTGCAACGAGAACGGGAACGCGATATCAGCGAACAGATCGCGCTCGGTTTGCCGGCGAAGAGCATTCCTAACAGCGGGGAGGCACAGTTTGATCAGAGACTGTTCAACACGAGCAAAGGAATGGACAGTGGCTACGGACACGATGACGAATACAACGTATACGACAAACCGTGGAAAGATTCCAATTCCATTGGCTCGCATATCTACCGTCCTAGCAAAAACATTGACAAAGACACTTACGGTGATGATTTGGAGAAGCTTGTTAAAACAAACAGGTCAGTGGCGGTATTTTTTGGTTATCTGTGTTTCAAGCGTGCACTTTTATCACGAGAAATTTGGTTTAATTTCTTAGATTCGTGCCGGACAAAGAATTCAGCGGCACAGATAGATCGGCCACCCGATCCGGACCAGTGCAGTTCGAGAAGGACGAGGAAGATCCATTCGGTTTAGATCAATT
Source organism: Lasioglossum villosulum (assembly GCA_963971365.1). NCBI lineage: Eukaryota > Metazoa > Arthropoda > Insecta > Hymenoptera > Halictidae > Lasioglossum > Lasioglossum villosulum. Next base: position 48,938,252 of record OZ020495.1, read on the forward strand.
CTTGAAGCAGGCCAAGCGCGCCAGCAGTTCTACCACTACGACCACAAAACGCAAAGATGAACGCGATCAACGAAGAGACGATCGCGATAAACGAAGAAAACATTAACAGAATGTTAATGACTATCAATAAACAAATATGTTTTATCAGTTCCGAACACTCGCTGATGTACGTGAAACCATCTGCTAAATAAATGATTATTTAGTGAAGAAACTGGGCTTGACTCGATCGTCTTTCCTTTAATCGAAAATATCGAATCTCCTACTTCGAGGGAAACGCTGATCGGAACTTACAAGTTGAATGAAATTAATAGACAGCGGATTTGTTGCATTTAGAAGAATTTCAAAATACTGTTATATTGTTTTTAACCAATTAAACGTATTAAGAAAAGAAATTTCTATTTCACCCCAGATTTTTGCGATTCACGTAGAAAATGTTTATTTTGCATAAAGATTTGCTGTCTAGAATTGAATTATACAGTGACTCCCACTAATATTCGGACACTCTTAAAACGACCTGATTTTTTATGATTAATTAGAAGCATTGGTTTATGAAGTGGCATGCAAATCGTATAATTCAATGTTAAAAGAGTTATCGTTGTTTTAGAGCTTCCGAATATTGATAGGAGTCACTGTACGTACGATTGTTGTTCCAATATTCCAAGCTGCTGCTGTGTGGTCGATTGTCGTCACCGTTCATTCACGTTTCAGACTCATAATTCTTTATTAACACAATGTGCATACAGCGTTCGTTAGATTAACAAAGGAAGCGATACTTTCGTACGGGGGAGCAACTGTTATCTCATAGTAGTAACGCATTATTTTATTTCGCTTTCTCATCAAATCATAGGGTCCGCTAAGTGTTTAACGACACCGGCGCGTTCGTGTCGACGCGTTATCTTCCTCTCGTATTTTCGTTTTATTTCTCGAAATGATCGCGTCAAAATCGAATCGATGCCTAATCGCCGTGGATACGCGATTAATCGGAGCACGACGTTAATTAACGTTTCACAGCGTTGTATTGCTTCGATGTTGTATGATTGCTTCTCTAATTTCCGTGAGACTACACGAATCGTTTGCCGTTCGTCGCGTAGATCAACGTCGGCGTGTTCATACAATCCCATGGAAAATACTTTCGGGCAGATGAAGCAGCCGCCGATTGGTTGTTAGGATAATATTGCTTACGAATTTCTGCGGGAACAATCGAATCGTTTTAATCTACGGTGGAACTGGTGAGCCACGATTGATCCGGAGAGAATGGGCCGACGGACAAAGAAAATGGCAAACCTTCACACGCCCACGAGAAACGATACCACCATTTATCTTTATTCTGTAAAACACGGCAAACTTAGAGGCGGTCTTTCTAATCAGTCTTTTCTTTTTCGTTCGTATGATGATTATCACAGAATTTTCGCCAAGGTGATGGATGATTTTCCCACTTTACACGGTTCGAAAGGGTGTAGTAGGATAAGCATGGTCCCCCAAACTTTTCAATCGCTTACCCCTTTGTAAGTTACATTATTATGTATGTGAAACACTAAATTTATATACAGTGATGATTTATATACAAATGATAGACAAAAAAGATTCTCCAAAAAATTATTATTTACAAGGTTGCATGCAAAAATAAAAATAGCATTTCTTTTCATTTTTTTATTAGGGCCCTGAAAAATCAGGTCATTTGGTACAATTACAAAAAAGTTATTCTATTTTAAAGAGTGTACGAACACCTTGTACACCCATCGTAGGTCTACAAAACATACATTTTAAATTTTCATTAAGGGCCCTAATAAAGCAATTAAAAGAAATGCTATTTTTATTTTTGCATGCAACCTCGTAGATTGTAATTTTTGGAAAATCTTTTTTGCAGAAAGAAGCTAGGATAACAATTCACCAATTTTCATTTTACACTTTAAATCAACACATTATGTTTCACGACGTAGACATAAAAGGATGAATAATTTTACATGTGAAAATATTGTAATAAGTAAAAATATTAAAATGGCGTAATTTTATTCGTTTTTCAATGATCTATGTTCCACAATCCTATAATCTTGAAACTTCCACATATCTCTAGATAACAGAACATTGTTCTTGAATTTTTTGGTAGAAAACAAGTTTGGATCATGTTTCAATCCAAAAGCATTGTTTTGCACACAACACGAATAAAAAATGTCGTGGGACCAGTGGACCATGCTTATACAGCTAGACTCTTCGTTTGAAAACACAGCAAACGTTTTATCTTATTTGGTACTCGACCAGACTCTGAATAAAAGTTTGTAGTTTCGCTCGCGGTTCTTTCTGCCTTCTTTTTCTTTCGGTAACGTGCGTTGCGTTCTGGTAACGAACAGAATGAAAAAGAGTGACGACGTCGCATCGGTTAAAGTGGGAAGATCCCTCCAATGATTTGCTTTTTCCGGTACTTCGAACGAGCGATTTGCGTAAATTGACGCGATCCCACAGCTTCGTCGCTTAGACAAAAATTCTTGAGTTCATCGATCTTGCGGTCGGTTTGACACTCTTATTGTGTTCACGTCCTTACAAGCTACGTCGACCGTTCGTCGACCGTTCGTCGACGGGTTTCACGTTCCGTTCAATTGTTTCCGGTTTCTCCTGATGAGAAAGACTAGAATTATCAACGCTGAAGACTACGGACCGTCGCGGATCAATGGGAGACTATACGTGTATGTACATTTCTAATGAACACTTTGCCAGCTACTCAATTGTCCTTGTTCGCTTCGTTGACCCTTCGGCCGCGACTATACTTATCGAAAAGTTACACGACGCTCCTCAACGAAATACAGTAACCCCGCGATCTAAGCCGATTTACATTTCGAAAATACGTTCACAAAGAACCCAACTAGAATTTTGCGAAGTAACGGAGCTACAGCGCGTTGAACAAATATCTTGTGAAAGGTTGTACAAGGAGAAAATTGAAAATTAAAAATTAACATCGCATTGGTATTTCAAATGAGCTTTTAATTTTTGCTGTTTCTCTTTCTTGATCACCCGCTATCCTCTTCCATGTCCTAAAGTTGCTCCATTCGACCACTAAATACAGTTGAAATTATATCGTGTTTAGTGTCATTTTAATCAGAAAAATGTCACAAACAATTTGATGAAAATGTCATCGAAGAATAATGGAAAGTAAAGAAGTTTTGCAACTGGATTAGTAGTGGTTCATACCGATGTACCCGATCCAGGAAGGGGTAGGCGAACCGTCTTACATTGCGGGATTACTGTACCGTTCAAACGCTGCTTCTTTTTTTCTTTCTTTCTTTTCTTTACCAAAGGCGAAATCGCGATACGCTACTTATCGAAATATGAAAACCGTCGAGAAATATTGCTACGTTTATCTAGCAGCCTAGGGGTCGAACAAGCAAGACGATGTTAATCAAGAGTCCACAAAATGTCAGTATTTCTTCGGAGTGGGACTCCGAAAGCTCGGAACGAATTCTGAATTGAAATCAAATACTCCTTTGAATGATCGTTATCCGAATATTGCGAGCGCTGGTTTAATATTTATGTATATAGATGTATGTATATATATACAATGTTCCGTTCTCCGTGTAATTCTGCAGCTCCGCTGATCGAAAGCGTGTCGCGAGTCGGTTCCTCTTTTTGTCGAACGAGTTTGTGGCAGTATATAAGGCATACGAAGTTGTCCCTGTTCCTTTTTCGAAAGCCTCGAACGCGAGAGAGGCTCGCCTCGATCCTGACAATGTTGCTGACGCCGATCCTGATAGTTGTTTACGTGCTACGCGATGAGAAACCGATCGACTCGACACGTTTTCCTCCGTAACGTCTCACTGGGTAGGAGGACGCGCACCGATAGCTTCTCTGGGCCCGATTTGGTCTGATCGTTCGCTGCGCGTTCCCCCCACTCGCGACCTTACGGAGCAGACGATCATTTTTCCTACTTTTGATCGCGTCGTCGCGGAGAATAGTGTTCGAGCTGAAACGCGCAAGCAGAACCACTTACAAAGGCTTACGAATGAATAATAACAATGAGATAAAACGCCTTCTCTTTTTCATTTTCCTTCCGCGCTAAATGCTAACGCGTTCCGACGCTGCTACATCCAAACTTTAACACCGCTGCGTGTGAGTGTACGCGATTATCTTTGTCTGTCTGTATATATGTGTGTGTGTATGTTTGCGTGTACGCGTGAGTGTGTGATATTAAAAACTCGTTAGACATCGACATGCACCTAACACTGAGAGGGGATTGCTTATTGTTTCCTTAGGCTACAGTAAATTTGTTACAATTGTCGTCATCGTTAGAATCGTTACAATTATCCGTTATATATATAATATGTATATATATATATTTATGTATACGTTTATGTCTATTATGTACAATCGTTTTGTTTTAAGTATATAAACTTTATCGAGTACGGTGCCTCGTCTCGCTGTCCATGAACCGCTTTTCTCGCCTCGCGACGATTTCCTCTCCTCCGTGGTGTGTCGAGGTCGTTTTTGAAAACCGGTTCATGGGACTCGGTACGCTCAACGAAATTATAAATACCGTAAGAAAGAACCGATCGATCTCGATCACTTTTGGATGAATAAATAACTATACACGCGCCAGTGGAAGCCGTCGCCCCCACTGTCTATCTTTCGTCGAATCTCTCACTCTATCGTTCTATCGCTTTCACGCACGCTCGCTTCCTCTCGCTCCTCCGTTCCGTAAAGTGCAAAGCAACCACGATTGGATCCTGCCCAATCCAATAAATTTACACTGGACGACAGTTGCCTCTCAGCGGTCGTGACCCGTTAACCGATCGCGAATCCAACGCATAAAAAACTGCGATTCCTCCATACAGTCGTGAGATTTTCCACACCAGAGAAAACTATCTTTTGACTCAGTGGCGGGTTGAGTTAATTCGCTCGATAGAGTGTCACATTTTTGTGTATTTCTTTGTGTAGTATACGCCGCTGCAGCTTTCATAGTTGTCGCAAGAAATTGTGAATTAGCTCTTTAGGTCTGCACGAGGCCTTATAGGCTACTATGTTAAAGATTATGATTTGTTTTTGTATGTAGAAGACCAACATTTTTGCCGCTTGGGGCCTCCACTGTTTTGCCTTTTCAATCGGTCACGATAGAATTGATAGCGCGACGTTACGGAGGAAATCCCGGTGTTTGCCTGGGTGTTTTCGGTTAACAGGTTCGTCCATCGTTTGATCGTTGGTCTCTCTCTCTCTCTCTCTCTCTCGCTGGGTAACTTGTCATCTTTCCTAGGATTTCGCGACGTTCCTCGAATTGTAGTTGTCTCTCGCGTTCGTGCCAGAGGTGGACACGATTTCCACAAAAGAAAGCGACTATCGATGTTCTCTTCTCTACAAATACATTCTCTATCGTTCGAGACATTGCATTTAAATCGTGCACACATCGGCTGTAATAATATATTAAACACGTAAAGTGTACTACCGGTAACTTTACAAGAAATTGTGCTTTCAGTTGCGAGTTCTCCTATGTTACGTATATGTGTAATCTATGCACCGCTGTTACGAGAATTTCGAATACGATCTAGAACCACGACGAAGGCGTACAAAGAAATTTCTACGATACACTGCGCGGTCGAATAATACGCTTGTAAACTTCGCAAGTATGTACATGTTCTTCTCGATCGAATGTCGAGACTCGATTAAATCGCGATCGAATAATACGCTCGTAAGTTCGCACGTATGTACACGCTTTTCTCGATCGAATGTTTCGAGACACGTTTGATTCGCAGTCGAATTCAATCTCGCGGGTACAGACAGGTATTTTCGTGGACACGTTCCATCGTTCCTATCGAACCTCCGCGATCGAGTGAATATTCATCAAAACACGTAATTGTAATCTTGAACTCGGACACGAGAAGAATTTTCAAGATCGCGGTCGTGTCGCGTCAAATTCAAAAAATCGCTAGATCGTTTCTCGCTTCGTCCGCGTTACTTTTTCCTCTGACTAGTACATTCTCGAAGCGTTTAGTACGTTATTACATACAGTGTGCACTGCGTACAGTGTGGAAAATCTGCGAGGGGATCATCGAACGTACTAGAAGGGAATCGAATGTACGCCGTCGTAACAGAGAGAGATCCATTCGTCTAGATACCACCGGAAATATAGATTATACTTCTGTGGTGCGACTGTAGGGCCCGGAATCATCCGATTGCGATAACTTTCGCTCCCGTTTCGCGAACAGACCCCCTAAAAACGATGGTTGCTGCGCCAATCCCTTAGCACCGCCAGGTATAGTGGATCCCGGATGTATAGGATGAACTTGTCCAGGGTGCTTAATACCCTGACTCATCGAGCTGGCAGATGTGGATTGAAATGAAATCGACATACCGCTGTCCAACGAGCCGACGCTTCCACGGCGTTGCGGTTTTTCACCAGCAACTGTGAACAAACCAATGCAAACATTGCTTAATCAACGAAACAGGCACGCTGAAGAGTTACTGCTAGTAACCGCTCCGAATGTCAATGGAAAGGCGGAGCCGCTACTTCCGGGAGAAAGCACTCGACCCGGATCTTGCTACCGCAAGAAAGTATCCTTCGGGAAAAGTTTGCGCAAGATCGAACACGTTTCCGAGCGCTAGAACCGTACCAAGAGATCTACAGTCAGTGTACGAAGTGTTCGTACACTTTTTAAAATGGAATAACATTTTTACAGCAATTGACAAACGTTTAAGTATACTCTACAAACAACGATCACTATTTTAAAATTGTACTATACAATTTGAACTTTTTTGGGAAGCAAGACGTTTTCTACGGTATGTGAAAAACAATTTCTTCGAAAATTGCAATTGATCGGAATTGTTGAGAAAAATGCTACAAGTTGAATTTTTAACTTTTTTATGTGGGTCTATATTGAAAATTAAAAGGTACGTTCTGTAGATGTGTTCGAGTCCTTCTAGCGTTAACGGAGATCCTTTCTTCCGAACGCAGGGCTCTCGCCGAGGTAGTAAATGGAACTGACTGTGATAACTGAGTGAATAAGTTTACACACATTGTTCGTGTATGTCAAGAAGCGAATTGCTAAGTGCGGAGCGTTTCAACTGCGAGTCCATGTCGATAGTCTCGGATCTGTCCGAGCAGGGCCCTGGGCAAGGGCAAATCTCTACGTCCGCCACGCCGGAGTCTCTGTTCTCAGCTCCGCCCCTGGCGCTTCTGCTGCTCTTCTGTCGTTCCAGTTCCGTCTCGATCCGTAACGTCTCCATCTCGTCCATTTCGCTGATGGATTCTCTGAGGTCCTCGACGAACTTGCACCTGTCGTGCTCGTTCCTCGCGTTGAACGTGACCAATACTTTGCCATCCACGCGTTGGGTGAGTCTGATACCGTACGGATAATCTGTTGGCGAACAACGAGCGTTAGTCGATCAAAGAAACGGAAGTAGAAGAAGAAGAAAAGGGATTGTTTCAACTCACGAGGAACTTCGAAGAGAGTGACCACCATTCCGCAAAGGGGGAAGCTCTGTCTGAAGGTGTAAGTGACGCTGTTCTTCTTCTTGCTGAGAATCTTGGTGACGACAAGCAGGTCGTTGAAGAGGAACACCTCTCGTTGGTGGACGCCCGGCCTCTCTTTCTTATGAATGTCAGGGATCTCGTATAGCCTACAGTAGCATACTAATCGCCTGTGGGGCAAAGCCATGTTCGGCTTCTTGCCTACGATCGTCGCCTGGACCTTCATCACCTGGGACACGTGGTCCGAGCCTGGTTTGAACTCGTTCTCCTTGACCCGCTCGTAAATCCCCACCAAGATGTCCTTGTCGATGTCTCCGCAGTCGTCGATGCCTCTTAAGTTTTTCACGAAATCCTCTAGCCTCATTCTACGTTCCGGCTTCAAGTTAGGCGTGTGCAGGTCGGTGTTCAACATGATGATAGCGAACGCCAGAACGAACACTGTGTCTGGCGATCGAAGTCTGGTCACCACATCGTGATTGCATTGACAGTACCGTTGACTGAACACCTCCATCAGCCGCTCGATCTTCTGAGCTTCGCCGGGCATCCTGAAGTACGCCTGGAACTTCCTCAAGGCGACGTCCACCTGCATTCCGGAGAGGTCTAGCTCCTGTGAGAAGCACCTGCGAGCAACAAAACGGTTTAGTACCCGGTCGACGTCAACGATTTGCACCGGTTATCGATAAACAGCGGATTTTATGCATTTATTAGAAGAATACATTACGACATTAGAAGAAGAAGAATATTGTTATAATATTTTCAATCCACTAAACGCCTTAATCGTTTCTTTCGTCCTAAAATATTTCCATTCTTCACGATTTTTTAAATTTGTTGGACATGAAATTGATATAATACCTCGTACAATACTTAAATGTTTAGTATTAATTAGACACCAACGTATCTAACAATGTAAGCCGTAAGCAGTTTTCCTCAGGGTCACTATTGAGCGCTAATGGTTAACAATGAAAATAAATTCCTATTTCACTTCAGTTTGTCGCAATTCGCATAAAGATCCGCTGTCTAGTTATCAGTATAACCAGACAGGGGAAATTGAGGGGAATACCCACCTCTCTCTCCCTTTTTCGAAGGAGTAAGGTAGAGTGGGGGAAAAGTCTTGATCTGGCTTCAGTGCCGGCTACCGGAAATTGTACTTACTCTAGCACAGCCATGTTGAAGGTGTTCTGCAGATTGCCGAGGTACTCCCCGATCATCTGCTTGGACAATCCTTTCCTGCTAATCAGGAATCTGGCGACTCCTTGGGGACTGTTCTCCAGGAAGCCTCTCCTGATCAGGTAACTGATGCCTCTCTCCGGTTTCTTGTTGAACAGATTTAGGCCGACTCTGTACTGACGCTTCCTGACCGTCTCGGAAACTTTGTAGCTGGTCTGCGGCATGTTCTCCGAGTGATCCATCATCGGAAGCTGATAGCCGGAACTCGCGTGCGAGTGACCGAGATCCTTGACGCTGTTCATCATGGTGGTCGAGTCTGTCGCGTGGTTTGCGCAGTCTTGGTGTTCCGGAGAACTTGACTGAAACGAAAAAAGAACGCGTTAGTTGATCGTACCGTAAGGGAAGATCTCAACGGTGTTTCTCTACCAAGGAGAGGCCAAGGTAGGGTAACTGCACCAGTGAATGAACATTTAAGAAATTGTTCAGGAAAATATTTTATTTAAAAAAAACTATGTGAATTAAAGGAATCTCATATATGCCAAATAGCTCGCTATACTTCATTTGTCAAAAATAAATGAACACAAATACAATGAAATTATTATTATTCTTCTTTATTAAACGTTAAATCAAAAATATGAAAAATACGAGTCAATGAACACTACATTCTAGTAATTGAATAATGTTAGTCCAATCAATGAACAAAATTACTAAACAATATTCTCCTATTTATTTAACTCTTTAATCACAATTTTATCGCTAGTGTGCCGTCCGGGTTAAAATTTGTTGAAATATACAAAAGCGTGCATTTACTGGTGCCCGTTCATTCACTGGTGCAGTTACCCTAGTCGGGAACTGGATTTTCCTGAAATTTGCAGTATATGGAGATGACGTATCCAAATGTAATTTAACAAAGCACAATTGCTTTGTTAAATTACATTTTGGATACGTCATCTTCATATACTGCAAGTTTCCGGAAAATCCGGTTCCCGACTACCTTGGACTCTCTTTGTATATGAAAAAGAGAGACTCACTATGCCTTTGTGCTTCCAGACGGGCGATCCTCTCTGGGCGTCGCCCTCGGAGCTCTCGCAGTTGGTGGAATCACTGCCTGAGCTCTGCACCGAGCTCAAGCTCCCGTTCTCGACGCTTTTACTGAGACCATTGTGACGAGGTTCCATAGACCTGGAGGTGATGGAAGACGTTCTCTTCGGCACTTCCGGCGGCACCTTCTTCGCCGAACCTCTCGACCTACCAGTGGAGCCCAGGTGCGAGGATGAACTCCAGTTCTGCGGACCCGGTGTCTGAAGGTTGTGCGGCGTCGACGGAGACGTGCACGGTGTTCGCAGCAGGTCTCGCGGGGGTGTCTCCTGCCTGAGACCGCAGAGCGCTTCCTGTCGATCGCGAAACGGATTCTATTAATTACCACAGTTTTCACTTTCCCAGACTCTGGAGTCTGTACATACGATTGGAAACATTCGTGGGTAAATCCCCTCTCTCAGGACCGTGCGTTAGATTTTCTCAGTATGATGTTAGTCTTCGAAATGCTCTTAAACGTTTTTTCTCAAAATAACATCCAATTGTAATTTAAAAAAATATAAACTACTGTAAAATAATAATAGTCATATCCAGAATATACTTGAAAAAGTTTATATTACATTTGTTTTGTCATCTATAATCTTGAGTTTTAAAATGTCAAATAAAAACTGAAAATGTTTATATTAATTCGCACGATTCCCATGCCCATTACGTAACAAATGTTTGTTGCATCACAATAACCTGAAGAGATATTTGGATGTTCTTATTTAAACGGACCTCCCTGAATATGGTCTAAGGTTTGTGTGGCTAATTCGGCCAAGGCAGAAATGTTTGAACAACCAGCTGCTCGGTTTATCGAAGCCGATGACCGGGTGGAGAGAAGCGTAATCACCTGGGGATTATAGTAGTGGATGCTGGAGCCGCTTTCTTGCGAGCTGGACTCCCAGCAGGGGCTTGGAGGCAACTGCTGATGTCTGTTGCAGGGGCTGGGCGCGAGAGAAGGCGTGTGCCTGCCGGTCTGATGGATATTATGGTTCGCGTGCTGATGACCAGCACCTGTAATCTGTACCTCGCACCTGCCGCTCTGGCTCCTCGGCATGGGCGACTGCGAGTTCTCCACGTGCCTCCTCTCCCTAAGGGACATGCTTCTGATCGGCATCGGCCTATTGGCCGTTTGCGGCAGCTGTATGTAGATCTGACTGTGATGTACCATCCTCTCGTGCTCGTGCTCGTGCTGGAGCTGGTTCGCCACCGAACCGCGTTCCGTAGACTCCTGCAACTTCCGACTGAGCCTCTTCTCCGCCTTAGCCATCGCCGTGATCGCCGCGAACTTCTTCAGCAACGTGTACCTGCGGAACGCCCGCTGAATCGTCAGCGCCGCGTTACGCGCCTTCACGCCGCCGTACTTCCGCTCCAGCATCTCGATCTGCTTGTCCAACAGGTCCTGCGACAACTCGTACCTGCTCCAAACACAACAAATTCCTTGAGTTTTACAAACCGACGTGTACCCACGTGTTGTATACGTTATATTGGACATGCGACAAGTGGTATTGAATTGTTTGTTAAACGACGTTGTACAGTAAACGCTCGTTATTAGTCCGGAGTCGAGGGCGCGATCCCTGTCCAGTGCCTGCTTACTCCGCGAAACGAATGTTCAAACTTCTTAATTTTCATTATTTCGTTAGGGGGCTTTCAAAAACGTATTTCTGGCATTTTTTCGATCGTACAACTCGTAGAACGACGCGGTTAGACGTACAACAGGTTCTACAGTTTGTGGAACGATTACTTAAATAAACGCAAAAGAAATAGTATAGTTATACGACATTTTTTCGGAAAATTGAAAAGAACACACGTCCGAAAGCAACTCTAGAAAATATCGTCGTTCATTCTTAAATGATTCTCGAAATCTGCTGGTTCGTGAAGACAGAAAGAGACAAACACGCTAACGACAAGAATCTTCTTGATGAACTTACGCAGTTTGCAGCCGGCATCTCTTCAGCACATCCCCGTTCCTCGCGGGTCCTTTTTTCAGGTGATTCTGTTGGTAGGATGGGGCCGGCTGAGGCTGGCCACCGTATCCCTGGACCATCGTCCCATAGCTTTGCGGTTGGTTGTAACCCCCGTGCGAGTACACCCGCACGTTCGAGGACGACGAGTACGGACCGTGGCCCCCGTGTCCCCCATGTCCATGCCCGTGTCCGTGCCCGTGCCCGTAATTCTGACTCTGTATGTACGACTGGCCCGTGATGTAGGACGCCGTCAGGGATGTTTGGCTGCCGGATGAGTACACACCGTGCATCCCACCGCTGTACACCTGGCTCGTGTTCGAGCTGTGCTGCGACGGCCTCTCCATCTTCGACGGGAAACTACGGACAGACAAAACAGACCTTTTCACTCGGACGTCGATCGGTAACGTATCGATAAAAGCACCAACATTTGAGCACTTAGAAAAAATTCTCTGTCTGAATAATAGTCTTCTATCCTAATAATAAATGTCTTCTTTCCTTTGTCGAAAGTATTAAACTAATTGTTTTATTCAAGGTTTATAGACATTTTTGAAAATTCAATGACCTTGGCAGAAGTTTAGTTGCAATGTCTTAGTACAAATGAAAAGAAGTTAACGCCACATGAAACGTAATTTAGGAACAGAGTAGGTAAACGTTTCGTGGTTTGCTTCTTGATTGATACGAGGAACTGTATTCCAGAAACGTTATTCTTCACGTGATAAAAGCACCAACATTTGAGCACTTAGGAAAAATTCTCTGTCTGAATAATAGTCTTCTATCCTAATAATAAATGTCTTCTTTCCTTTGTCGGAAGTATTAAACTAATTGTTTTATTCAAGGTTTATAGACATTTTTGAAAATTCAATGATCTTTGCAGAAGTTTAGTTGCAATGTCTTAGTACAAATGAAAAGAAGTTAACGCCACATGAAATGTAATTTAGGAACAGAGTAGGTAAACGTTTCGTGGTTTGCTTGTTCTTGATTGATACGAGGAACTATATTCCAGAAACATTATTCTTCACGTTTCTCTGAAAACTGGTCAACCGGTGCCCAGTGGCGCGTTATGACTAGTTGGGTCCCCTGGGCAAAGTAGAATTTCAGGGCCCCTTTGAAATGTTTTAGTAGAATTTGATAGATATTAAAAAAATGAAATAATCTTTTTAAATTATTCTTTAATATCATATTAGTATTATATTAAAAAATCATCGAGATCGGATCACATTCATCGTTCGAAAAGTCGTTGCACACAAATACGCACGCACGTTGCACGATTCCGTCTGGGGTCAGAAATAATGAAAAGCTAATTAGTATTAGATTATTATATAAATGGAAGCGCATCGTTTGGAGTGTTTCTTCGGGCGCCCGCCTCCGCCAACGATAACGAGCTCGCGTATAACGATAAGGTGCGCGGGAACGCGTGCCCTTGTTCGCGAGCATCGTGCAACGAGGGGCAATTAAAAATCGCTGGCGAAGTCGCGCCGCACGGTGCAATTCGCGATGCAATCTCGCGGATTTATCTTGTTTTTTGTTTGTTATTCCGGGGCCAGCAGCGCGCGCCGCTGGGCGACTGGTCGGCCCGCTTTATTCAATATCCGCTCGGCGCGTGATTGCCAAACGTGATTTCCGGAGATTTCACTTATCGCGGCAGATAGGCCTACGATTTCCACCGAAATGCATTTCCTGACCTGCAAACTCGCTCGGACTTCGTTTCACGCGTTTCGCAGCCACGTCGCCGCTTGGCTAAATCATTCGTCGACGCTCCGAACTCCACGATCTACCCTATTTCGTTTCTCCGTTTTAATACTATTACGTAGCATAAAGCTGGGACAGCTACAGTGGGCGTACAAAATGTTCGTACACCTTTTATAATAGAATAATTTTTGTGTCATCAATTAGAACCATTGGTTTACTAAATGATCTGCAGAAATGATTTTTCAAATATTACCTACACACACACACATATATATATATATATATATATATATATATATATATGTATTTAGAACCTTGTAAATAGTAATATTTTGAAAAATCTTTTTCGCATATCATTTCATAAACCATTTCATAAAAAAGTTATTCCATTTTAAATAATGTACGAACACTTTGTACACTCACTGCATATACTGTCGAATATTGCAAATTACGCCTCGCAAACGTAAAAATAGGACTTTTGAAGGCGATGGCGGTCTAGATTGATCTTTTATCTAGCGCTTTCGACTACAGAAATCCCCATCGCATGCATCACCGAGAAATGAGAAGTCGGATCGCGCACACTTGCAATTCTATATAGAAACGAGTCTCTTGAGACACGCGCCACTCGGTCGGATATATTTCGGTGTCGAGTGAACAACACCGTGCTTCGTAAAAGTAATAGGACATCGATCGAACTGCACAAGGGAGAAGAAGCTCGCGCAAGCGTTCGTTTTCTCGCCACTGTCCGAAATACAGGAATTCGCAGCTGTCAGCGATCACCATATTAACGAACGCGTGTTCGCAACGCGATCGTGAATCACGCGATGAATCATCGCACGAAACTCACCCCCGTACGAGCTACGTACCCCGTGAGAAAGCCGGGAACACGAACCACCATGTCGATCGCTTTTGCAACCCCCGGAACCTTCGACGTCGAGACTGTCACCGCGAAACCACCGTAAATCCTCTGCTCATGTCACGACGCCCGGTTTTCCTCGAACTTTCGATCGCGAAATCGTTTCGATAAACCCTGTTGGAAACTCGCCGGGGATCGAGAGCGCCGATGCGAACAGCGCGGAGGATCGCGTGGTTCTGGCGATCTCGATTGTCTCCGCTCCGGCGGAGCGGCCCGATCGAGAGGAAGGTTCGAGCGAGCAGCTGGCAGCCAGAGGCATTCTTCGTCCTCGACGCGAGGATCGGAAATCAGTGAACAAGACCGTGTCGGGAAGAGGGGTGAGAAAGCGCGCGAAGAGGGAAAGAGAGAGCACGTGCACACCGGCCTCGACAGTGGTGAGCAACCTTCTGCACCAGAATCGATTTTAACCTCGTCCTCGTGCTCTCCTCTTCTCTCCGCTTCCACAGCACTCGGTCGGTTAATCGTGTGAGCATTACCTGATTTTAAAGGCACAGTGCCCTCTCCCCGCACTACTTTCTTACACGCTTGACAACGCGCACAATTTCGAACGCCTCGCGCCGCGGATCCTCCCCGTTTCATCCCTAAGTCTCGAACCGCGAGGATCCTCGAGCCGGCTGACTTAGAAGCTTGTCTCTACGTTATACGTAGACAGCGGATCTTTGCGTACAATAAAAATTTTCCTAATTCTTGAGACGCGACGATCCTCGAGCCGACCGACTTCAAAGCTCGTCCTTGCGTTGTTGTATTTGTTGTAATTAGTAGAATGAAAATTGTCTACTCGCATCGCAAGAAACTGGAGCGAAATGGAAGTATATTTTGTTTTTTAATAC
Source organism: Lasioglossum villosulum (assembly GCA_963971365.1). Taxonomy (NCBI): domain Eukaryota; kingdom Metazoa; phylum Arthropoda; class Insecta; order Hymenoptera; family Halictidae; genus Lasioglossum; species Lasioglossum villosulum. Next base: position 48,953,345 of record OZ020495.1, read on the forward strand.
GTTGAATAAGCTGGAAATAATATAATTATATGTTTTAATTGGTCTAATGTTTCATTGTTTCATAAAATTCGTTGTATAGTGATAAGCGAACAATCCTATCAGTTTCATCGTTAATGCGGAAGAATAGTCCGAATAGCAAATAACGACGAATCCAAGAGACGCGCGAAAGAAACGGAGTCTAATGTTTCATTGTTTTATAAAATTCGTTGTAGGTATAGTGATAAGCGAACAACCCTATCAGTTTCATCGTTAATGCGGAAGAATAGTTCGAATAGCAAATAACGACGAATCCAAGAGATGCGCGAAAGAAACGGAGTCCTGTTTTCTCGTTCGGAACGGGACAGGGTGGAACGGTTAACAATTTGTTGTGTTCCGAGTTTCTCCCGTCGAATGACTGGCTGCTATTCGTTCCACGATTAACTTGTTTTCCCTTTAATACCCGGTCTAGAAGTTTACGAGAAACGCGGGAACAGAGAGATCGCAGTCTCATGTTTTATGCACCTGCACAACGCTCGAGTCAACCCCTCTGCTCGGCTCATCCTCCTTTCCTATCCGCAACTTCGTGTCGGAGAGTATTCTCCTTCGCCACAGCCGCAGGTTCTTTCACGATTTTTTCCCGGCGACGAACGATGCGTGGAAACCTCGTTCAACGACTCTTCTACCCACCGACAACGAGCCTCGTTTCGTCTAGATCGCAAGTTTAGAAGTTTACCGCGCTGTAATACGAAGTCCGATTCCCGGCGGACGTTCCGAACTGGTTGCGGATTCTATACATTTCTGACAAAAACGTATAAGTGCAATTTAAAACGGTAAATACTTTAGAAGAATTCGAACATGCTGTTATATTATTTTCAACCTATTTAAGAGGGCAGGGTACCCACGTGATTAAGTTTATACTTGCGTTTTTGAATTTGAAAAATTTTCATTATAAAAATTTAATTCTATCCCCCAAGAAAATTAAATTATTATCAAAATTCAATAAAATCTTAACGATGGAACTGATAGGGTTGCGGGGTTGCGCGCTTATCACCATACAACGGATTTTATGAAACAATAAAATATTGGACCAATTAAAAAATACTACTATATTATTCTCAGCTCATTCAACGCATTGATCATCAATTACTAGAATATTACTAGATTTTGGATTACTTAGAAATAAATTTCTGTTTCACTCCAGTTTACTGGATCTCTTTCAAGAATTTTCTTGAATTCTCTTTTAAATGTTCCAAAAATAGTACAAAATTTCCGTCCATTTTTTAAGCGATTAAAACGTCTTTATCCTAAAAAATGTCGCAGACTACAATCGCCACGTTTATTTGAATGCTTAAATGTTGATTACAAACGAATTAAATTTGATGTAATTTAAACAGAAAGACGTAACAACATTCGTATATGTTAGACTCTGTTTAAAATCTTCATCGCGAGTGTGACAGGTTAAAATACGACAAGGTGTTAAAATGAGAATTTGTGCAAATACGTTGAACAGGTTTGAGATAATCTATACACTTCGGTTTGTTACATAAGGATTAAGCATGACTCGACTAGTGGACCGAGTGTCGAGACACATTGATTCCCGAACAGCGTGGTTTGGCGTGGGTGTAGGAAGGGTGGTTCACCCTCGAGCCGCGTGTACTAACAGCAGCACCGCGTATCGGTTTTCACGCGTGTGTCAGCAGGTACGCGGCAGAATGCCAGGATGCAGGGTCGGCGGTGACGATGACGGCATACGCTGCGTCGTCGGCCGTGACACTCAACCTTCCACGCCTTATGCAATCCTCGTCAATTAGGCTCGTTGCGTAACGAGCCGAGATGCGCCTTCGGATAAGCGAAATGCGTTTACAGTTTACAGGCTGCGACGGGAGCCCGGAAAAGTTAGCCGGTGATTGGATTCCGTCGCGTCGAGGGCTGAGCCGACAAACTCCCCGCCTCTCGCACCGGCGAGTTATGAACGTCAAATGTATTCGGTTCGTTATAAAAATATTGGATTGGCAAGAACGTACTCCCGGCATTTATTAAGATGAAATGAAACAACACTTTTCTATTCAACCAATGCACTCCGATCAATATTACTATTAAAATATTTATGACAAAATATTTTCCATTTTGTTCCACGATCTTTAGCCATCTTTCCGTGCTCATAAAACCTCTGGTCCTTATCGGCAACAAACTGATCCAAGTACATATTACTATTCGAAGAGCTTTGTAAACTTCGAAATAAATCTGATGGTTATCTGACGGTGCAACGTCCGGAAATGACATTTAATCTAGTTTCTATTTCTCGCAATCGATGCAGAAAATATTGACTTTTTTCCGAAACGAGTATACATACTCGACGCACTGTGATGCGGTAGAAGGAAGGGTTAATTTTTCAAAGACAGACGGGCGGAGGAGAGTCGAATGTCTTGCGAAACCGCGGGAACTTTCTTCTTTCATGCTTCTCCGGAGGGGTTCGAGCTTTCCCAGGGACAAAGAGCCGGCTTTATAACACTTTCGCACGATTCTCTCAACGGAACGGTTCTTCTTAAACGAAACGTAATTGCAGGAAAAAGTCGCAGCCGGCGAACGGAATTGTATTTAAAGCGAGCGCGTTAACGATTTAACTGTACACCGGCGTGGATCGCGCGAGTTCACGAGAGAATCGCGTTACCCATCAGAGGATCAGGTCGGCTCGAAGAACGAGAACGCGTATCCTTTTGAAACATAAGAGACTCAACTCTCAATTTGTTATAAATATTTTCTTCGGAGCACGAACGGTGGCTGCGTTTAATTTTGAAAAATTGTAGTTTCGAAGCTGGCGGGAACTTTGCGTCGTTTCACCGTGCACGCCGACCGCGCAGACGAATGCACTCGGCTGCAGTTAACCGGGCCCCGGTACCGAGTGCAGTGTGCACGCGGCGCCATTTAATTACGTGACGTTGATCCCGCGATGCGCGTAACGAGCCGCGATATCGCGAAAAATACCCGGTCTCTCTGGTACCGCAGCGGGTAAACGACTGGAAGCAACCCTCGGCTCTTCGATCCTCGGTCTCGATGAGCCTGCGTCCCGCGAACGTCTAGCGGAAATATAATCGAGAAAGAACTACAGTAATTTCTCAATCGTAGTCCTCGGTCGCCTCTGCAATCGTAGTCCAGTGCCTACCCATTCCACCGCCTGTCAACGCTGCGCCGGGCAGCAGGTCGGCGATGTTTGATGTCGGCTCGGGTATATCGGTGTGAACACCACTACATTGACTCGAGTGAATCGAATTTTCAAACTACTTAATTTTCATTATTTTTTTATGAGATTTTACTGGCTTATTCCTGACATTTTTCTGATTAAAATCATACCAAACACGATATAATTTGGCCAATATTTAGTGGTTTAATCGACGATGAAAGTTTTACTTACAAGAAGGACAGCGTGTTTGATCTATGCCGGCGACGGCGACTCTTCGCGTCTCTTTCTTTCCAATACGCTCTTCTTCGTTGCGTTCGAAACTTTCATCGTCGATTAAACCACTAAATATTGGCCAGATTATATCGTGTTTGGTATGATTTTAATCAGAGAAATGCCACGAATATGTTGGTGAAAGTTCCATAATGATATCATCGAAAATAAAGAAGCTAAGGTGTTGGTGTTTTATTGTGATGACGCACGGGCCTTTAAACTGTGCCGGCGACGGGGACACGCTTCGGCCACGCGATCCTATTTCATTCTGTCCTTCTCTACGTTCGGCTTGTCGTTTGAAGTCTCAGCGCGGTAGGGTAGACGCAGTCATAAATCAAAAAATAGCCACCCTACTTGATCGTAGTCCGTTCATAACACGGGTGTTGGGACTACGATTGAGAAATTACTGTATAGTCTGACGGCCGAGACGATCCAGTAAACATAACCTTTTTGTCTGAATCTCTTCAACATCGCACATCAGAAAAAATGACCGAGTTAGAAGTGCAAAAGTCTAAACGCTTACCGAAATACTTTTTATGAAAAATCGTAGAGAAAACAACATATTCCAATCTATACTGCCAGTTTTAATTTGCAACGACAGGAAGGAGAAACGTGATTACATACAATAACAATGATCTGGCTTGAAAGAAACGTCATGATTTTTTAATTAAAATTGCTTCGAGTCCATGTCTTCGCACTCCGAAATCGGCTGTTCTGCCTTCGAGGGTTATTTTCGCCCTGCGAACGCGAAGAACGCGGAACCGGAAGAATTCGTCGAACCCGGAGCAGGTCAGCCCTCGTTAGCGGGAAGAATAAACGAACGCGACTGGAAATCTCGTTGTCCACGCTGGTAATAAAAATGTGCATGGCGCGTCGTAACTCGAAACAACGTTGCCCTCGTAATCAACGGAAGATCGTAAAGAATAATTGTGGAGGACCGGCGCGCGCGCGTCTATTCCACTCGAGAGAGCCCGCTAGAGGGGGACAGAGAAAAATGAAAAAAAAGAAAGGTTGGGACGAAAGATGGCAGGAAGGAAAGACAGGAAGAAAGGAAAAAGTCTGGAGGACGGAAACACAGCGGAGGTTTCTATGGCGCGTGTCCAAGTGGCAGCTGATGCGCTTCACCTGAAACCCGCGCTGCTGCTACCAGCTCGCGTCTAAGGGTTTTGTCTTGGTCGCAACGAACGAGTGGCTCCTGTCCCCGCCTTCTCGCGCCCTAGACTATCTCTTTCAACCCCTTCGGGCGTCGTTCATTGTCTCAAGCTCTGCCTGAGCGCGGGCGTCGCGTCCGAGTCAAACGCCGCTTGTCGCCATAGCACAATAGAAGTCGCCGGGCACGGCAACGTGCAGCGCGAGAATTTATCGAGAGCACAGTCTCGACGAGACCGGGGCGGCCCGCCTTTTTGTTTCAGCCCGACAATTTTCCGTCGAGACGGGAAACCGGCGATGATGATCGCCCGCGCCGCTCACTTTCGCCTCTCGCCACTTTTCGTTTCGATACCCCTCGGGGATCTTCCTCTGAAAGTTCTCCTCCACCGCTCCATTTAGTTACTCAGGTCGCGGCGATAGGACGGAGGCGGCGTTCGGAGCTGGATCTTCAAAGGTTCGGATACAACGACCCTTCAACAACGTTGCGATTGTACGCGGACTTTCTGTCCGATAAATTTCGTTCCTTTTTACATTGATTTCTGATCAACTCAGCACACGTTGCAACGCACCATCGCACAGTGTGTCGAGTATATGGGAATTCGGGAAAAAAGTCGCAACTCTTAAACTATGCAATTTTCGAGTAAAGTACCTTAATACTTTTTGAAATAAAATGCAAAACCGAATCGAATGATGTAAAAAAAAATTTTTTTTTAATTATTTAAACAAAAATTTTATTTTTTAGTTGCGATGATCTTGTTTTTTATGACTTTTTATTGAATAAAAAGTGGTTTACAATTTTAACGAAAATTTTTTTAAAAAGTACTATACTATATACATTGTTTATCTAATTGTAAATCTTCACAACGAGGAATTACAACTTAAGAGTCCTTAAGAATTCCGTTTGTTTACCTAGAAAGAAGTCTAATGTGCTTTAAATTAATATAATACAAAATCTCAAAGGAACCTTTTGGTACTTTCTGTAATACTGAATTGGAAGATTGTAAATATTTAAACAATTTTAAAACTAAATATATAATTTATAAGTCTTTATATGGTTTTTTATTATTTTCTCCCCTTGAGCAAATGTGAGCAGATTTAAACCAACGCGAAATTAAAGTTTAATATGCCAGCAATTACTGTAAAAAAATTTACGGATGTACTTTGATGTACTTTTTTTTAAACTCTAATCAAAGTTGATAAATGTTAAACATAAAAAATTAGGACAAATTGCGATTATTTTTAAAAACATTTTCTGGGAGATTGAAGGTCTTATAATGCTAAACACACCCTCTAAAAATCAAATTAAAAAACCAAATAGTGCATAAATAATGCACGGAATTTGACAGTAAAGTTTCAGCCTCAATTTTAATAATAAATTGATTTATTCAGTTAAAATTTAATTGCAGTTTCAAAAACTACGTTTTGTTACGAACATTTTAGCATACATAAATTTTTTGGTCTTACACTTTGATTTCCGGACTTTTTTCCATTGGACGACACACTGTGCATCGTACAGCTTTAGCACATGCGTTGCGAGAGTATACAGGGTGTCTGAAAGTTCAACATCCCCACATGGGAAGTTCCTGAGATCATTCGAAGTGACATCCTTTGCAAAAATGCCGTCCACAGGTTTGTATAGGAGTTATTAACGAAAAACACGGAGCAATCAGAGCGCGGCTACAGTTGATTGATTCTGGCTCGACCAACAGCGACGCAGTGCTAAGCAGGACCTGTCGCCGGGTCGAACTCCGTTCGCTGTAGCAGCGCTCCGATTGATCCGTGTTTTTCGTTAATAACTCGTCAATAAAGCCGCGGACGCCATTTTTGCAAAGGAAAATGTTGCTGCAAATGGTCTCAGGAACTTTCCATTCGCGGATGTTGAAGGAATATTGAGACACCACGTATAAAAATGCGTGTACATATTTTGTGGGCAGAAATGGGGGAGCGGTGGCACACTTTCAGGATCGAAGGTCCGTTTCCTTTGTCCTGGGGTCAATCCGGAGATTGTTGCTGGTTGTCCCCGCGCCTGCTGCGAAAGTACGACGGTGTTCCATCTGCGAGGAGGGTAGGTCTTACAGGAAACCGAACTACCTGCCGGCGAAGGAACGATTCCGAGATCCTACTCCGACGTAACAATGCGGAGCTACCTATGGAACCCCGAACCGGATGAGCCTCTATCCGAGAAAAGAAGAGCAAACCGTGCGAGGAACGCGAGCGAGTCGAGGCAAAAGGGACGTTGCGTTTCTTGATACGGATGGTACGAGCGTTTCGAGGGCGGCCATTGTCTCTCCTCGTCTCTCTCGCGCTCTTCATCGTAGGAAAAGAAATAAATTGGAGTCGGGGTGGCATCAAAGCCTCGCAAGAGCCTGAACATCTGCCTGTCGGGTGTTTCGGGACTCGTGCCGCTGCGTAGTATGGTGCACGCGTGCTCTACGCACACAACACACATGAACGGACGCACACGTGCGAACTCTTGCCGTAAAGTGCCTCGGAACATGCACCTGGCTTCGTGTTTTTTCCACCGCGGCTGGTCGAACGCCTCTTTCTCTCTCTCTCTCTTTCTTTCTCGCTGCACGTCGTCAATAGTACACTTTGCGAGAAATACTGCTCTGGGAAACATTTACGCTACCTCCCTAGCAGTTGCTACTGTCCTCAGACTATCGGCATTTTTCCACAAGCAGAAAATATATGCTCGAATATACGTACATTCGATGGATCGCGATTATGAATGGTGACGCGTCGTTATCGTCACCGTTAACAGCAAATGTTCGACGAAAGAGCAGTCAGCTCTGTGCAGCAAACTTATCTCTGTTCCGTGAACGAAGCTGTCCCTTTATCGATCGAGTTTGTTGTACCCCGGAGTGGTAGGTGTGCGTTTACAGAGACTGATAAAAAGAAAATAGGGACGACTCGATAGCGAGGCGACGAGAAACGAGATGATTGTTCGCAACTGAACCGAGCGTCGACACTCGTTAGGTTTTATTGGTACGAGCGAAACGAGAATCTTCTTCGAGATTTTCGACTTGTTTCTGGCCACGGAATTGCCGCGGAATTGCTGGCCGCTCCAGAGGATTCGGTTCGAGACGTTCAACGGGAGTCTCGTTATTTCTTTCTTATTACGAGGTCTCCACGGTTTCTCGACTTTCTGCTCTATGCGCGACGACGTCTTTCGCAGAGGGAAAGGGTTGAATCGGAATTTCCACCGGTCGGAGACACGCGTCCCTTGAAAAAGCGGAGCGCGGACGTCGAGTAAAAGGGAAATAGAAAATAAATCTACTATTCGTAGCGAGGACCCTGCGCAAAGAAACGTTGCGCGGAGCCGATTCGAGCTGAAAAAACTCGGCAGACCGAACGTCTGCATTATTCATGCTCTCGTTTCGGTATAACTCGGGCGAAAAGCCTCGTAGAGATCCACGGATTTATGGAGAGCGGGAAACGCGTCGGGTATTCCGGTTTAATCAAACTTCCCGCGATTTTCCTCGTGTTCTGGTGCTGGTGCTGGTTCGGTCGCAGCCTCGTGGTCGCCGTGGCGGTGTCAGTCGCGGTCGCGGTCGCGTTCCTCGCCCGAGCAAATTATTTTACGGAGGTGGAATCGTGTCGGATCCGAGGCACACTCTCCGCACACCGTTAATGGCAATCAACGGTTGTTAATTGCTCGATGATAATTAGTCGAGACCTGCCGCGGATAGAGAACCGGTAGCACAGCACGCTTTAATAATTCCTTTAATGAATTCGAGACGGTGCGCGTGGTTCTTCCGGCCGACGGAAGCCAACGAACCACTCTTCCTCTCTCTCCCTCTCCCGCCGCTTCCCTCGCTTCCTCTCTTCGGAAGTCGATACCGATCCGACGCATGCCGATTGCCAAATAGGACGACGTTTTCGAAACCGCCTCTGTCCCACTGAAATCGGGAGCAACCAAGCCACGCCTGCTCGGGGCAAAGAAGCCACGCCTCCGGGGGCAATGTGGACGGTCTTCGATAAATGTTTAATCGATTCACACACTCTCGTGTAAGCCGTTTTTGCGCGACTGCACGGGAAAGGTTGCGATTAATGATTCAATCGTAATCCCGCTGCGCTCGACGAAAAATTGATGTCGTGAGGGCTGATTAGAAATTTTGTCGTTGGTGATGGTGTGATCGTAAAGTAAAACACTTTAGGTTACAGTTCACTTAACGAGAGAACTCTACTATACCAACTACTGTACATGGTGTCTCAAAATTCCTTCAAATTCAATTCGAGTTTGAGCACGATTTAGAAATTAAAGCGAAAAACGTGACAAGTGACTGTCGGTCGGGTGTGTTAAACCCGAACAGCGACGATTAAACAAACTTGTGTGCTTTGTTTCACGCTATACTTTTTGTAATGCCTCTTTCTTTTGTTGGAAATATATTCTACAGTGTTAAACTTGTAAAATATGATCTTAGCGCAGTAAATAAATATGTCGGCGTGTACCATCGGTGATACACGTGGCACGGAACGTGTTAATGAAAGGCCAGACAACGCATTATAATTTACGTAAGTACGTTTACAGTAGAGTCGACGAGAGGGAAAAACAAGATTGTTGGCGTCGTTACGGGATAGAGACACTGAGCAGCAACACTCAACGCTAGGTGTTCCGGGTTCAGCAATAAGACTCTAATCCCTCTCTGGCCTTTGTTCGCGTATCGGCGACAAAGTTTCCCGTCCAGAGTCGGCTCAAGGATTAGCAGGGAAGATTCGCGAAGAGGCTCGGATCGACTCGGGTCGCCGCGTGGGAACGCGATCCACGAGCGAGAGATCCTACGACCGGCTCCCTTTTATGCATCTAATTAACCGTGAATAAGTTATAGCGGAGAGATGACTATGAAAAGAGTTCCTCTCGGATGAAAAATTTCCATAAAATAGCCGGAAGCTGTTCCCGTAACTCGAGTTCAGGGGGGAGCCATCTTCCGGAAGATGCGGGGAACTGGGACAGGCACTGGTTGCGCAATCGCGTAGCAAATTTAAAAAATTTCTAAATTGTTTAACATCCTAAATTGTAAACCTGATACAGAAGGTCTGAAAATAATTTTGAATTTTCTCAAACAGTGTTCCGTTAGAATTTAGCAACAACGTTACACTTGGTTAGTGTAAGATAAATGTTGTAATAATATTGTACTTGCTATATAAACCACTTGGTTTGAAACAATAATAAATAAATGTTAAACAGACTAATTCGATTGAGGTTTCATCGGTGGGTGGAGGAGAAGATGAGCGAAAATATTAAAAATGGAGTTCGCATCGACAAACCCCGGAATCGATTCCGATCGGAGATAAATACCGATTGATGAAGTTGGTGGGCGTCGAGTATCCCAACTGCAGTCGAGACCTGATGACTTTCTCCTGAACGGTGACCATCTTGGAGCTCCTTGAACTCTGGTGCACCCTCGTGGTCCTTATCACTTGATAACAGTGATGCTTGCTCTGGCCGGCCGGCACCCTATCGCTTCTTGGCTCGATCATCGTGAACATCGTCGTTTTCACTGTTCACCGAACCGATCGCGATCGCAATCGCCGGACACGATCTCACTGTGTTCACTCGCGATCACGCGGTTCATTTTCCTGACGAACAGCCGCCTCCGCGTCGGTACTCTTTGGTCTCAAAGTTTCCACGCCGATGTCCGATGCGTCCGATTATCCGAGGTACGTTTCGGTACCCAACGGACCTGTTTCCAAGGGACAAAGCAGCTTTAGATCCCCGACTGTCGTTGCTAGATCGTCGACGTTCAATCCGATCGATCTTCCCGCAACAGCTTTAACCCCTTGCCGTATTTCAACCAGTCAAACTCGTTACGAAGATTTAAACAAAAGCTAACAAGCATGAATGTTACGCCTTTCATTTTGTAATCGATAGACTGCGGATTTGATGCATTCAAGAAATGGATGATCGTAAAATTTTGCTATGTTTTCAATGTTTCATAGTTGACGAAGAAAATATTTAGTTTGCATAAAAATCTGCAGACCAGTAACGAATACTTAAGCATCAGAATCAATGTAGATATACAAGAAATATAAATTTTCTTTCCTCTCGTACGACATTGTGAAGACGTTTTAATCACTGCAACTGTAAAGAAATCGTTACGGCAAAGAGTTAAACGCAATCGAGATATCCGACAATTTTTGTGAAATCCTGCACTCGAGAGAAAATTGATAAACGCAGCGCAAGTTTGGAGAGTTTCTGTCGCAGAGTTTAAATTGTCAACGTGTACGAATAAACTGGTACCGATTAGCGATTAAATCGTCGCGATAACGGAGTGGATCTGGCGAGAGTGATCGTTCGATTCGGCCCGAAGCCCGATGCGAACCGACTCGCGGGGTCGTTTTCACTCGGCCCTCTTTTCCGGTTAATTGAGAACCGATCGCGACTTTCTAACGATGCCCGATTAATATGCGCGGGCACGCGATCCAGCGAAACGCACGCGACAGCGGTCGGCCGCCATTCGATCAAACGAAACAGAACGGAAAATCCAACTTCCATTCCGCCATAGTCCCTCCCCCGAGGCTCGAGCACCAACAACGCCAGATAAATTTGAATAGCAGCGAATTTTCCTTCGAAAACAAACGGAGAAAGGTCTTTTTCGCAAGATGATCCTCATTCGCGGCGGAGCGAGCCGCGCAGCGCGTCGAATTAAAATCTTTCGCGCTCGAGCAGCGCCGGCAGCATTGTGAAAACGTTTCCGCGGGTAATTAGCCCACCGGTTACGATGCTTAATTGTGCTCGCCGTCTCGATCGTTACCGCGATACATAGAAAAGTTTCGTAACCTCGAGGAAGTTTACGTTCGACTCGGTGTGCTCGACGCCGCAACATTTTGCGCTAAACAAATCCGAAACCGTGGCTGTCGTCTTCGGAACTGTTCGCTCGTCTTCGGGGCCGTGAAAATCGGAGGATGAACGCTCGCTCCGCAGTCTGATAATTTCGCGAGGCATTTCCGACCGGTGATTATCTCCGCTTGTCCGGCGTTCGATCGAGCTGCGGCCTCTCGCGAGGCGAAAATCGCAATTAGTTCGTGCAACTAGAACGCGTCAACGTGTACCGTTCGTTCCTGTTCGCCGCGATATCGGGGACTCACGTATACGAAAAAGCTCCAGAATAACGATGAGCCTCGACGATCGGTGATTCTCGTTCCACGCCGAGCCGCCACAAAAGAAACGAAAAGAGACGCCGCGAGAAACGATCCCAAAGCGTAAAAGGGTAACAGCGAGACCGGTCGAATCTGAAATTCGTTATCTAATTTCTCTGCCCGCCGGATTCGAATATTATCTAAACCCGTTTTCCCCGATGCTCGTTATCGCGCGTGTTTTTCGCGTCGGACGAGAGATAATGATCGCACGCTGGAAATAATTATCGCCCGGGGTCTCTCGCCGAACGTCGGCCAATTTCATTATTTTTTTTCGGGAATCCAACGGTACTTCTCCACTAATTTTGTCGTCGCTCCGGCACAGAACCGGAAACGTTTGCAACGATAATTACGAATATCACCGAGTACGGTACAACGAGTGCGCTCGTTTCGACGAATGGTTCACCGACAAAATTAGGCTACACGAGTCGTCGAGACGACGGCGTCGAATCCACCAATTAAGCTCGCGTCGAAAGGCGTCGAGAGCAAAACAAAGTGAACGGAGTAAACGAAGTCGGCAGCTCCTAGACGCTCCCATTGCTCGATCACAGCACTCGAACGATTCTATTGACTCGGCCGTCGTTTCTCGAGCTTTATTTCCCGCGGAGCAACGTCTAACCCGCTGGGATCGAGATGAAAACGTCGGCGCGACACGATTTCACGATATCTCGCGAGGACTCGGCTCGATAACGCTCTGTCTCGACGACATCCGTCGCGAATCGCGAACCAAACAACCGCGACCGGTCGAGTACCTCGAGACATGCCGGCGTGAACGTAAACCGTGTATCGTTGAGCGTGCAACTCGATTTACTGTGAACGTCGCTGTCGGCCACCGTACTGTTTGCCGTTAGCTTCGATACCATAATGGAACTGTCAAAGTCAAACGAAAGGTGGCGCGGAGGCCTCCCACCGGTGATTTGAACGCGCGCGTATGGCCGAGCACCGTCCACGCTCCGCTCGCTATTCCGCCGAGCAGACTTCGAATAGAGGTCAATTTACACAACAGGAATTCCGATCCGACCCGCTCTTTGTCTTTTTCGTTGTTCCTCGGTCGCGCACTCCCCGTCACTCTCGATCATTCAATCAACCCGAAACGATTCGGGCAACCGTCTAATTTTTTCTGGGAAATTGCGGATCCTCCTCATCCTTTAACGAGGTACTTTTGTATCCATGATTGGAAATACTGCTCGAAAGAAGTTTCTCTGAATTTACGCCGTGATGCCAAACTTCTGGCCAGTTGTGTACGGATCACCGTACCCAATGACATTTATATTGCATGATGAACTGTTAGCGGAACGAATGCCGAGAACATACATAATGCCAAAGAGGAAATAGGTGACTGGACACGTTCGCTTTAAGGGGGTAGAGTACCCACGTGACATTACTAGAATCTAACCAGAATATTACCAGAAAACAAGTGAAAACAGGGGTTTACGGGAACACACCTCACGTCGTCATATCATTATATTTTGAGCTGAGTGAGGGCTCATTCTAAAGAGGAAGGTTAAACGAAGCGCGCGTGGGTCCAACTTCAGTTACATTATGTTTATATCCAGTAATGTGACTGTCCAAAGTAGGGAAAACAAATGAAGAAAAATTCCGGATTTTCTAATGTATTTTTCGATCACAAAAAGATTTTTCCTGCTTATTTAGGGACCCACGCGCGCTTCGTTTAACCTTCCTCTTTCAAATGAGCCCTCACTCAGCTCAATATAAAATCGTATGAGGATGTGAGGTGTGTTCCCGTGATAGCATTCAATTGTTTCCCAGATTCCCTTCATGAAGGGTGAGTAGAAGCAATTTTATAGTTCAGCTACTTGGACGAGATGGCGCTTTGTCAGGAGAATTATCTGCGTAGTTTCATAACAACAAAAGTGTAAAGGGCATGAAGCCACTCGGATGCATTAATAGCAATAAAGATATTGATGAAAAGAAAAAAACCTGTAATATAGCGAAATTGAAGCGTTAGATTCATACAGATGTATGTTCATCACTGTTGCCAAATTGGTTTTTCGCGCGGGGGTTGGTCACAATGAAAAATACCATGGTCACGTGGGGCCTCTACCCCCTTAAGAGGGTAGTTTCGTTTACAGGATTGGAAATACTGTTCGAAAGCTGTTTTTTCTGAGTTTACACCGTGATGCCAAACTTCTGGCCAGTTGTGTACGGATCACCGTACCCTAAGACACTTATATACTATGACGAACTGTTCGCAGAACGAATGCCGAGAACATACATAATGCCAAAGAGGAAATAGGTGACAGGACACGTTCCGAACGGTTTTTTTTCCCAGAGAGACCGTGCCTCTGGCTGACCACTGAACTCTGCGGATGGAAAAATTATCTCGTTCCACTAACCGGGTGGTGCACTTTCACGCATGTTAATTCCCGCCGCGATAACGAATTCGCGTTTACGCGAAATGCCACTTCGACAAATTGCCTCTGCTCCCGACGCCGATACCGGTTCCACAAAATTCCTAGAGCCTGCAATCTCTCTTCATTGCCTTCCGAGTTCTCTAACGGTTTGTCCCGGTGTGCCTCAAAGTCGACTATTCTTCCGGTTGGGTTGTACGCGATCGCTACAGAGCATAGTACAAGGAATAAGCGGTTGTTAGCCGACTGTTAGGCCCCTCGAGGTCTTCGATGTGCCCGTGGCAAAAGTAAAAGTCAGTCATCGGGAGAAAGCTCGGCGCTCGTCTCTCCGCACGAGCACGACATCCACGGCGGAGAGGTTACCGTCGATTCGCCAAAGGTTAACCCATTCCCGGCTACACCTGCGGCGGTTCCGACTCTTCCGAGATTCGATGGGAAACGAGATTAACCTGTGCTAACGACCGCCCATCTCCGGAACAGCCTGTCCGCCTCGCAGTTGCGAGTTTCACCGAAATCCTGTGCCGAAAGTCATATTTTTATAGCCAAGTAAACTATTCGATTGAATTGCACTGTTGCGAATCCACTGCGGATTTGATACATTTACGACAGAAATGGGTAATTGTGATTAAGTATTGAAAATACCTCTCGATATGTATATAATATTCTGTTTGTATATCATTACCTAACGTTGTAATAAATCTTGTATAAGATTTAATAATAAAAAAAAATTGTGATTAAGAACGGTAATCCGATCTAAAAGAATCCCAACTTCTCAAAATTTATGAAGACTATTCGATTAAATGATTTTACTGTGATTCCACTGTGGATTTTATTAAAATATCGAAATCATGAAATAAAATCATCAATACTACAAGAAATCCAATTTCTTCAAATTTTTCAAGACGAATAAATCTCCAAATGGTTACTGTTGCTTGTATGTAATTATTAAAATCCCTCGCAGAGGAGAAAGTGGAAAACTCTTTGGGAAATTTGGTACTGTTCGACGGGAGCAGCTTCGAGGACAAGCCTCTCGCAACCGGAGCGTTCGGTGGAGCAAAGCGAACTCGTTACACCTGTCTGGCGTTGTTCGGTCGGTACGAGCCCGACGAAAACCGAGTAAACTCGCGCGACGATTTACGAGTGAATTCGCGAGACGTTTGCACGACTCGCACAACGAATTAATCGAGCGGACGTGGTCGTATAAATAGAAAACAGGTTCTGGTTGGTCGCGAGCCTACGCGCACCGTCGAAAAGTAAGGGAAAAGACCGAAAAGGTCTTGGAGAATCCCGCATGAGATATCACGGTCGCTCGATCGACTCGATGATCGAGCGAACCGACGCGACGGGTCGTCGCCGATCTTTGCGATTTAATTTGCGACGACGAACTCGTCGAGGACGTTGCTCGAGACTCTGACAATGAGAACTGGCCCTCGGGACCGGCCCGTTCCCACGGACGACATTCGTCGGTTCGATTAACCTTTAATTGTGCGTGTCGTCCACCTTTATTCGTTTAATTCGCGGTCCCATTGTGCTACCTAGACGAGACGCGTCGACAAAAATTGAACATTTTAGTTTCTTCACAGTGGATTTTTCTCTGGTCTGGAAAGGAAAGCCTTTCTCTGAGTATCGGCATAAACACGGATCGTATCCGACTAGACATATAATCTTCAATGCATTTTAAAAAAGAAGTGTCTGTTGGAATTTCTTTAAGGAACAAAAATAATCTACTTCCACCACGGGCACATTCAATCAATTGACTTTCGAGCACATATACAAATGATGCATTGCATCTGTGCTGTTCCCGTCATGGGTCCTCAACTTGCAGTTGTTTCTTAGATCGAATTTCCACGAATCTGTTATTGAAAATTCCATAAAAAATAGTGAGAAATAAAGAAGTTTGGTCATTAGGTTAGTTATGTTTACACTTCTCGACGGCCCAGGGCTCTCGAGCTCCGCTGTCCTTTCCTACGTTCGGTAAACGTCAAAAAATAGTATTCCTGCTGTATAAGTGTCCCTGGGGAGACCCATGTTGGGGACTTATATCGACAAAATACCGTAAGTTTATTTTGCCAGATGTTTAGAACTGACGTGTATGAATCGACCTTAAATAGACGAAAGTTGGTTCGACGCGCGTGCCATGGGCTGGCGTGTCTGATCGTCGCTGGCCGTTTCTACTTTTCTCGAGGACCGATCCGATCCGCGAACGTTCGAAGCGAACCGTTTCGAACATCTTCGAATTAGAAAGATCTCTGCTACCACTGAATTCGTGCCGCTGTAAGATCAACGCAAAACGATTAGGCCGCCTCTACGCGTGTTAATTCACGATGGAAAGTTACAGATAGTCGAGTTTGGTGAATCTCCGAGATGTTGCGCAGTTAAATCGTCTAGGACCGAGCGACGAAGAGAATTTTGCGGAACGTCCGCGGAATTCGCGAGCGGAATAGAGCTTCTGGGTTTCCCTGGATCCAGGACGCGGCCACCGCGATGGATTTACCGTCGTTCAAGTTCACTTGGACGATACGCGTCACACTCTAATAAGAAGTCGAAGACGCCGCGCCGCAGCCGGATCGATGTAGGCTAATAAGAAACGGGCACGCGATCCAAGAAAGCCGAGAGCCGGCTTCTTCACCGGTTCTGCTCGGGCTTTTGCTCCTTTTAACGGGCCGGCCGGCCCGTAACGAGCAACGACACCACCCACGAGTCGATTTCTAACCGGACTGAGGCGAGGCGAGGCAACGCGGCAGCCAATCGGGTTCGTTTCGCGCCAAACAATCGCCGCAAACACGGATCACCGAGCTGCCAATGCTGCCATTCGCCTCCCCAGTACAGAAATTATTGCTACGAGGCGTACTCTCGTGCACGACCGTTTTAAATCATTGTTTTCCCCGGGTGTCTCGCTCCGTTTTCTCCTCCCCGATTCCTTTCTCGCGCACGATCCCAGAAAACTTCTGTGAAAACCTGATCCCGCTCGAATCGACAATAGAAAAAATATATTTCACCCCCGTTATCGCGACTGGAACAGGTCCGACGCGTGCCTGCGAACGTCCACTGAACAACTGAACCGTCCTTGGATCGCATTATTTAGGTGACGGCCCCCGTTTTCAAGGTAGAACGCGATCCCCTCCCCCGGAGTTTACCGGGTTGCTGTCGATTTTCGAAGCGCTGCTTCCACGCTCTGTCTACCACGAAATACGCGTTGTTACCCCGCGACTTCGCGTGTTACGTGTTCTTCCCCGTAATAGTTTGGCGCGGGAGACGAGGAATCAAAAATAAAGGGTGGCGACGCGTTCCCGACAGGGTGAAAAATCCGAGGAGTCTGCATTTCTGTGGACGTGCTCGTTTCTCGACGCGTGGAAAGCGAGCCGCGGAAAAAGGAAAACTCGAGAACGGTGTTCCGCGCCGTCGAGACCGTTGAAGAACGCGTGTGTCGAGTGTGTCGAGAGTGCCGGGCCAGCCAGTGCTTAACGGATCGCCTAAAAAGGACCGTCTAAATCGTGTCTTTCTCTTCGTGTGTGTCCGCATCATCCGATGCCGCTGTGATTACGGACGTTCCGCCAAGGACGGCGATCAAACGGCGAATATGGTCGCAATGAAGCGTTTGCCATTCTTCTGGCGGACTTTTCCGTGCACGGAACAAAGGTACACGTTTCATAATGCGAATTCGTCCCGGTTCGAGCAACGAGCAATGAGGGCAACGAACAACAACGATCAACAACCTGCAATGGGCAACGAGCAACAATCAGCAATGGGCAACGAGCAACAACGAGCAATGGGCAATTAGGGCAACGAAGAACAACGAGAAACAACCAGCAATGGGTAACGAGCAATGAGAACAATGATTAACTACGAGAAAGAGCAACAAGCAACACGGGCCAGCGACGATTATCCAGAACGCGGGCCGCAATTTTCCGCGGTGGGAACTCTGCCAAAAACATCTCGCCGCGAAACGAGGGCCACTCGAGCGCAGCAAACATTATGCTGAGTTCGATTACCGGCGGAGAAACAACTGCGACCGATCCGGCTGAATCGTCAGCGATCTCTGCGACCGATCTGGGCCGGATCACCAACCATCTTCCTGGTTTAAATCGCGCGGTAGAAAACGCGCGATTTTCGATTTCGATTGTTCAACCACGCGGTCACGTGTAAACGAATACATAGACAGCGTCTATTAGGCACTAATGTAAATAAGGTCCGAGCGGTTCGAATCGTGGAGTCGAATACACACGGATTCCGCTGTGTCTGAACGGGCTTTAATGCAAATAAGGTTCCCGCGATCGAAAACACGCGGATTCCGTTGTGTCTGAACGGGCTCTAAATACGTGAAACACGCGGGAAAGGGGAAAGCGGGCGATTCCGAGTGAAAAGCGAGTCGAAAGTATCTCGGGCCGGATCGGGAGTCCGATCGACGAAACGATGACCGAGATCGCGAGTATTTCGAAAACGCGATAGAGACTCCGAGAGCCTCGAGTCTCGCGGGGACGATGAGTCATCGGCTCATTTGTCTAAGCGCTTCTGCGACGCGGCTCTAAGCCGATCGAACCCGAGATTCTTCTCGCGGTTATTTATGTTCTCCTCCGTCACGGTGAACGATGCACGAGGCACTATGCACGAGGCACCGGACACTCCTCCGAGGAGACGCCGCAGCCGTTTTCCAGTTAACGTGTTCAGTGCCGCGCGATTTTGGAGCACGCACACGAGTTTTATTGATTTCGTTGGCGGGAGTGGTCGGAGTTGTTAAGAACAATTCATAATTATTCTTTATCTGGAGTAAATACTGGCTGGAGGACGAGGAATACTGGCTTGAGAACATTTAACAAGGGAATGCAGGATAATGAGGGAAATTATCAGGATCGAGGATGCAGTGAGCGGGAAAAGAGACAAATGTTGAAGAGTGGTTGGAGAAGTTGAGGAGAAAGACCAAACTAACAAAAATGCAAAAGTTAAAGAATGGGGAAGGATGCAATAAGTAAGTAAATAAGTAGATTAGTGATAAAAAGGAAAAGAGTGGGATAAGGTAGGAATGAGTGAAACAAAGAAAAGAATGAAGGTCAGGACCGGATGCGTAAAATAAGATAAATTTGTACAGATGGGTTAACGTAAACCAAGTTACATTTATTAGCTGTAAGACTGAAATAAAGCAAATTCTATCCCATTATTCTTAATCAATAAAATAGTCGTTCAACGTGTCAATTGTCGCTCGAGCGAATCCCGCCGAGGTTCCTACAAAATTCAAAGACTGGCGAAAAATTTCACCCAATTTCACTCAAAATGTTTCCCTTCTACGAAGCTGTTCAGAAGAAGCTCAAGCTATTCTCGCCGCTGCCTGGCGATTGGTCGCGTCGCGAAACGGTAGAGACAGAGGCGGAGCCACGAAACCTCCGGGCTAAGTTGGTTGCGCTTCCACAAGAAAAATTGACGAAAATATGAAACTTCACCAGTGGCAAGCTCTCGGAATTGAATTCGAAGTTACACCAACCTGCCCCGGAGCTCGAAGCCACTCGGTTTAGGCCCGAGAAACCGGTATTCGAAAGTCGAGGCAAATATACGGGCCGACCTACAATAATAATGGAAATGGCTGGCAGGAAGCTATGCGTTTCAGCGGTAAACGATCACGCGCAATAACGCTCAAAACGAAAGTACGAGAGCCCGATTGTTCTCTCCTCCATTGTGTCCGAGCTCGTTTTCCCAAGGAAAACGAGGAAGATGGCGTCACCGGGAGCAACGCAATTTCTCGTTACCGTGTAACGTTTGCGGCCGCGTTTCGAGTTAGCATTTTTCGTCTGAGACTGTCCGTGTCGAGGTCGAGGTCGAGATTGTCCTGGAATCGACTAGACTCTAGTCACTAGAGGGCAACGAAACCACGACTGAACATTCAGAGCTCAAGGAATTCCCCGGTGAGGCGTCGCTGAGGCTCCGCCCACTCGGGGAGCAGTGTTCGACTTTGGACCGTTTAACGTCGTTTGCCCCGGAACTTTGCTCCTGGGGGCAATGCGGAGCGGAGAGCGGTCGAATTCGTTGCGAACCAGTTCAATCGACGAAAACGGAGGTGCATCGCGGGGAACGCATCGCGGGACACCCGTTTCGCGAACGGTACTGCACGGTTAACGGTACCGTCGACGCTATCCGTACTACTGCGTCGCTCGGTTGTTCGGTTGCCGTGTATTCGCTACCGTGTATAGACCGGCTGTTAACATAGTTATCGAGTTCGGCTATCGATAATGCGCTGTCGTCGAGCGCTGCCTTTTAGCGTGTACACCGCCAAGTCCAACCCAACCTACAGGCCACGATAACGCGACGATTCGTCTAGTTTTATCGGTCGTGCGCTGTCGGCCGTTTTGAACGTCGTACTACCCATTACCGTAAAGAAGCCAGCCGCGGCGAGAGAAGACCCTTCCCGTTCATAATTTGATTCGCCGACGTTTGTCGCTACGACCAACACTATGCGTACCCGATCACCGATCAGACCCGCATCGCTTCCGGCTGTCGTCTGTACAGCAACGGCCAGCTTTGCGTTCAAAGAACGTGCACCCGGCTACCTTTTAATTGTACCCTAACGAGCAGCACACCGAGTCAAGGTCTGCTCGTGACACGTCATCGTATTTCTTTGTTGTTTCATTTATTTCCCTTCTTATTTAACTAATTTTATCTATGTATTAAAATACGACAAAAGGTTAATGGGATAATTAATCGAAGAATACAATTTTTATTTGGCTCCTGTGTCTTGCAATCGATGCGAACATTTTTTAATTCGCATAAGGCTGCGCTCATACACCATCGTAGCCAAACACCATAAATTTTGACCGCGGGTTCACGGGTCGCTGCTCTGCGTACAGAAAAAAAAGTTTCTATGGGCTCCCAAACTACTTTAGGTAAACTACCGATAGCTCTTCTTTAAGACATCATGGAAATAGGAAAAGTTCCTGCCATTTGGTGTGGATTCTTCTCCTTGTCGTATTTCAAGAAATAAATAAAATGAAATAAATAAAACTCGCAGTCTAGTGACCGCGAAGATTTCCTCAGGCCGATTCGAAGGACACGATCGCGGTTATCCACGTGCAATTGTATCGAGCCGAGTGCGCGCTGACTAATTAAAAAGCGCATTCGAAAGTCGCGGAAACTTTCGTTTGTTTTTTCTCGACCGATCGGAATTTCGTCGAGCGCGTTATTCTTTTCTCGCGACGAACCAAGCAAACGGAACGTGACTCGACGATCGGCGCTCGCCGATTGCGAAACGACGCGCGACCGAAAGGTTTATTTGCGACAGAGAGAAACGCCTGTTGACGATTTCGGCACGTGGCACGAGCGGCTCGCTGGAATTTCACCGGATTCTAAACAAACGTACGCGTTCCCCGACGTCGAGCGTGATCCCCGTCGGCGAAAATAACCCTCCGGCGCTCGATACCGTGCAATTACCGCGCTAATTACATGTCCCGTCGATGACGACGCGGAACGTTCGAGTAACACGCGATTCGACCGAAAAAAAGAACGGTCACGCGTCGCATCGTGACAACGGAAACGATCCAAAAATTGGAATCTGCGCTGCTTCCCATCAACCTAAAAGCCTCGGACATTTCAAACTCAGTGATCGAAACTCTCCAGAAAATGATCGAATTTTCTAGTGACGACTACCGGATACTTTCTACCTGATACGCATGTAAAAAAAAATCGTAGATACGGGCCAAATAATTCTGCGAGTCTCGTTCAAAATTGTCGGATATTTCAATTGCATACTTTAATTATCTCCAGATAGATAACGACAGCGGATCTTTACGCAAACACACATTTTCTACCTGTTTAATAGGCTGAAGTTCTAATGTTTTCACTCTTTTAAATTGCACCAACTCATTCTGCATGATGTGCGAGAGACAACTAGGGACACTAAAGCATCTGGCAGAAGATTGTGAAGAGATAGGAAGAATAAATTGAAGTATAGGAAAGCTAGTACAAAATAAAAGAGTGAGAGAATCAATAGACTGCATCAGGAGTATCGAAGCGAAAAGGAAAGAAATAACCAAAAGGAAAGAGGGAGAGGCAATATTAGATGTAAGATACTAGGATGGATTAGGATAGATTAGATTAGATTAACAAATGGCATTGAATATGGATGCGTGTTTGGAAGAATGGGTAGATGGATGAGTGATACAGTAGATCTGCAAAACCAAGTCCAATTTCTTGGCCGCGAGGCCAAAATAAACTAAAATAAATTATTACTATTATTACATCTACTCATTCTTCTTGTGAATGCGTAAACGTCCGCTGTCTATAGATGACACACAGATAAACCGAACAATGTATAGTAGAGACTCCCGTATCCGTACCCCCATTATCCGAATACCCTAATATACGGACGTTCTATTATCCGTATGTTCTAAATACTTTCGAATAAATGCTTTCCTACGTTCGGCCGGTTAAATGTAATCATATCAATCAGCCTGAAGCAGAGAACAGTATCACAATGACAAGTAAACGAAAACGTGTAGTTTTAACTACTGAAAAGAAATGCAAAATAGTTAAAGATCTTGAAAGTAGTGAAACTTCACCGAAATTGGCAAGAATACATGGTATTGGGAAATCTACAATCACAGATATTAAAAAACAGAAACGCAATACTGAAAATTATATACAAAATGTAGATTCCACGGATGCTAGTACCAGTAGGAAAGGTTTCGTTATAAATCAGCTGAAAATTTATGTGACTTAGCGGCTAAAAAGATATGGAACCCTTAGATGTTGAAAGAAACTCAATTTTGTTCATTTCTACTCGAATAAATGATATTTAATGCAAAAAAAGTAATTATTATCCGAAACTTCCACTATCCGGCCACTTCTGTCTCCATATTAGTTCGGATACGGGAGTCTCCACTGTATACATATTGTATCCACTGATTCGCACAATCTAAACACTCGTGAGTCATCCGGCGCGAATATGTAGATTCTCCGTTTTACCTTTCTATGTTTCGCGGGTTCGAAAAACTCCCTGGAGGTTCTAGAAAATCCTCCGAACGCTTTTTCCACCCTACCGAAAAGTCGCGTCGATCCCTTTGTCGGGTCGGACGATTACCGATCCGCGCAGGGTTCGGTTCGACGTGAAAAATCCTCGATCGTTTCGCGCACCATGGAATCACTGGGAACTTGTTCGCGCCGATCACCGGTCACAAATCGTGGACACTGAACGACGCAACCGCTCGACGTCGTTGGAAGGAGGAATTTCGCGTGGTTTGACCGCCGTGTCGACTAATTAGATTTGCCCGTGTCGCATCGCGACGAACGGCCTCTGAATCGACGCGAGCCGTGCGCCGGCACAGCAACGAATCCCGATGACGCACGAGCCGCGAATATAATAAGCGGAATTATCATGTCGATATAGACGTCGAACGACGATCGCGATCCTTGGACTATTTTCCACGGCGAACCGGCCGCTTTCGATCGTTGATTTTCTTCGATTCCTTTCTTCTTTCTCCTCAACGAACGTGTTCAACGTTTCTATTCGTGGCGGACGACGTTCGATCGCGTCCTAATCATCCGCCGTGTCTCCGTGTCCGAGTGTTCGCGTCAGGCACTACGTCCGATAATCGATAATCGATAACAAACACGCTCCGGCTTCCGTCAGGCTCTATTTCTCGAGTTTGTTGTGGCTGGTCGAGCGTGCTTCAAAATTCAAGCGGTCCGGTTTCCTAGAAGAGAATCGAAGTTACGGCTCCATGGAATAATCGTCCGAGCGAGAAGAAGCGGGCCGAGGCGAATCAACTTCGTCGCGGGCCAGCTCGTCTGCGATTTCTCCCGAAAAATGTAGCCGTCGTTTATCAGCGGGCCCCGCTGGCTGGCCCGAGCCGGAACGACTCGCTAACATGTCTGACCTCGACACTGGAACCCCTAGATCCGTCTAGGAACTTTCGCGCACTTATCTCAGCCGGATACCGATCACTTCGTCCACTCACCGAACCATGGTGTCGAACCATTCGCGAACGACTGCGATCGAATGTTCGTCGCGGAAAATCGTCCGGGAACGTAAGGATCGAGGAATACCGTTTTGCCGAGCGTTTCACCGACACGGAACACAGTACACGGTAAACAGTACACGGAGGAACAGAGCGGCGCGCGAACGTAGCGGCTCGAGGCACGACGGTCGCGCAACGGGCCACGATTACGCTCGTAACGCGATCGAGCAGAAACAGCGACGGCGTGAAAGTCGCGACGACCACCTCTGTCCTTCCCTTCCCTCACTTTGACTTTCCACGGGTGTAACGCGAGAGCAAAACGCTCGATAGAGAGACCAGTCGGCCAGCCTGCCAGCGAGCCGTGGCTAGGAGGCAAACGTCGGGCTAGTCGCGGGCTTGTCTTTCCTATCCTTTGAACTGCGAATCGAGCTTTCGCCGCATCTTCGATTTCACCGGTGCACCGAAGAGAGCCAGCCGGACCACCGCTCGTTCCGCCGTCGCGGTTTCGATATTAAAACTAGCCTCGCCTCGCTTTCCATCCGATACCCGAGGCAGTTTTCACGGCTCGCCAGCAGTCTTCGGTGTCTCCGCTTTTCCGCGAGAACACAATTCCCAGAGACGTTCTTTCGGTGCGAACCATCGCCAAACGGTGTAGAATTGTTCTGATACTGCTTTATATGCCGAGTTAATCGTTGCTTCCGTCGACTCGGAACGAGATCCTCTGGGAATCAGCAGGTTCCTTGAGAATACTTTCGAAAGTTATTCGGTCCTTCGAGCATCGTTTCTCGTACTGTGACGGGCCTCGGAACCAAGGAGGACTCTTCCAACATTTCTCAAGGACGTTCTTTCGGTGCGAACCATCGCCAAACGGTGTAGAATTGTTCCAATAACACTTTATCTGCCGAGTTAATCGCTGTTCGCGTTGACTCGAGACGAGATCCTCTGGGAATCGGTAGATTCCTTAAAAATACTTTCGAAAATCATCCGGTCGTTCAAGCTCCGTTTCGCGCACTGTGGCGGACCTCGAAACTAAGGACTCTTCCAACGTTTCTCAATACGTAATCGGTTTATCCTTGAGGCCTGAAGAACGGTTCTCGAGGATTTGAAAATCGGAGGACGCCGTGATGTCGACAGCAAGATTTTTGTCAGTCTTTTGGTGCCAGGAGATATCGCGCGCGGATCGACGAGACGCACGGTGTTGTCTCGCGGTTGCCCGCGGTTTCAGGTTGACTGGCTGACTCGCTCGGATGTTCGCGAATGGCAACACCCCACCTATTTACCTCTCAATGGACACCTAGCGACGTGGGCAACGCGAACCGAGTCAAGCGAGGACGAACTGTTCTACACGAGGAGGATGTCGCGGAGGAGACTGGCTATCTCGCGGGGGCGGAACCACCGTGAGTTTCGGAATCTTTCGAAACACCGCGTCATTTCGATGGCCGTGCCCGACGATTAACCTATTCTCTCGCGGCCGATGAGTCAGTCTGCCGTGTTTTCCTCGTTGGAACGTTGGACTCGTCCGAAACCAAACAACCCGTTTCTTTGTTCTTTTATTTAGCAAGTACCTCGAACGTCTATTTAACTTTACAAGTACAGTATTTTATCGATATAAGTCCCCAACACGGATCTGCCAAGAGACGATTGTCTGCCAGGGACACTATTCTAATTTCAAATTTCTTTATTTTTCATTATTTATGGGACCTCGATGACCATATTTGTGACATTTTTCTAATACAAATAATACCGAATATGATATAATTCCGGTGATATTTACTTGTGTGGAAAGAAGTCTATTACTATAATCATATTTAGTATGATTTTGATTAGAAAAAGCCACAAATATGGTCATCAAAGTCCCACATTTCATATGCAACAATCTAATATTTGGCGGAACCTACGCGCAGGGAACGTAATTGAACGTTCACTCTCGATTTCCACTCCTCGAACAGTCGCACACGATATCGTCGCGAGAACCACGGCTGTTCCGGAAGCAGACGGCAACAGGAAAGCACGAAGATCGCAGATACCAGCGCAAAACGTTCACCGTTCGAACGACAAGATGCATAGACACACCGACGACACCGTTTTGCCTCGCGTTTGCTTTCGCCCGCTCGCTCGCGACTTTCACTCATTGTTGCCGACTTCACGCTCGAATTCACCTGTGTGGACACCCGCTCGATCTACGCTCGATCCGATTCAACGATCCCCATGCCTCGCCACGGGAAAACAACCCGTTTCGCAACGGATCCGCGGGGAGCTTGGGATCGTTTCCACGCCGCTGCTTCCGGAACAGAAGTCTTCCCAATACGTTCGCCTTTCCACGATTTTCGAGTTCGTCGTGCATCATTTATCCTGGATCCATTCTCACCTACGACGAATCGTATTCGCTCATAGTCTCGCTAGAGTTCTTTAGTACGAGTTGGAGAGTACAATTCTCACTGTTCGTGTATTTGAACACTGATTACCCGATTTCCGGAAAATTGAATGAATTTGAAACTGAATTGTAAGCTGTTGTTCATGTTGCGCCACCCGGTATATTGTAAATGTTATTTACAAACGGTTCGTTGCCAACGACAAGCGAACTTCAAAAACGGACGAGAGATTGAAGAGATGCTTCTCTTTTTAATTAATTAATCGGTCAATTTTTTTTTTTTTTTAATTAAACTTCAGTTACCCTTATGTTTAGAAATGTTAGTTGCCCGACCTAATATTAAGGCTTGTTTTCTTATTTTCAACTTCCTTAAAGAATGTAAAATGCGAATCTAATTTGACTCAATATTGTTTATGTATGTGTGAATATGTATTTACTTTTGTGCAGCAGAAATAGATCTCAATTGAGATCTGAAATGCTTAATAAAAAAAAAAAAAAAAAAATCGGTCAATTTTTTATCCAGGCTCGTGTGGTCCGGTCGAGAGCCTACCGTACAAGTTGGGTTTTCAGAAGACGAGAGTGACACGCTATGCATTCTGGTTAGCGGCGAGTTTATGCGATTTCGAATCGGTTCACGGACGGTCGTCGATCTTTCGGTAACTGGACCATGGACGCGTGCGGATTGATCCGACCGCATTGCCAAACCGATCGACGAGACCGTCGAGATCGACGGGATCGTCGATCGTCCCCGAAACCGCGTTTCAAGAGTCTCTCTTGCGCGCCGCCGAGTGGAAAATCAACTTCTCCGCGTGTCTTTTACGTAACGAGTTCTGATTAGCTCGTACCAGGCGGAGACGGTCGGCCGTGTTCACGGCAGAAGAAACGCGAACACACGAACGCGTGCGCGAGCGTTCGCTCGTCGCAGAAAAACGCTGCGCCTCGCCAGCGAAATGGCAACTAGACCCGCGGCATAATAAATAAAAACGGACTCGACGTCGGAACAACCGACAGCCCTTTATGTAACGAAAATTTTCCATACGAACACCGGCCAGCCATTTAAACAAACTACGAACGTGTGCAAATTTATGCAAATTCATCCGACATACACCCGTAAAATGCGTTGCCACGAAAATTGAAATAACCATCGAACAGCGTGCACGCGATAAAGTCAAATAGAACGGAGCTCTTCATATCGACTGTGTTTTTCGACTTTCTACTTTTTATCTGGCTTTATCCCGTTCTAAATTGTGACTCTTGCAAAGGAAATTAGGTGTGCCAAATTTGTAATTTGGTGTGCCAAATTTCTTTAAAGTTCAAAAAATTTGATGATCTTGAGTGTTTTTGAATAAATGTCTTGGATGAATGAGATTACGTATTATTATTATTTTGATTAAATTTAGGTGCCGTTTTCGTCGGCAAGCGTCCACGTTGGGAGGGTGAAAACACCCCTTGACGTGGTTGATTTCGCGCAAGTTTCGAACCATCAAGATCGATCAGAAATGGAAAGAAAGAAAGGAAGGAAGAAAGAAAGAGACGGGAGAGACTTTCGCTTTGGATTAGAATGGCTCGAAGAACGGGAGAGCCTGGCCTTTGCTCGGCGACCATTTGCATTCGTCGAGGTTAATGGATATCGAGGCAGAAAAAGGAACTCGATCCGATCCGAACCGATCAGCTCCGATCCGAATGGCAGAACGGCCTCCGAATGATTGACTTTGTAACTTCTCGATTCCGCGCGACGCTAACGACGCTTCATCCTTCACCTGACGTTATCCTCGATTCAGACACGATTCTATACAATTATAACTAGACTGCGAATCTTGACGCAATCATGAAGAAATTAGTTGGAATCAGGGTCGGATTAAACCAGCGCGGGCCCGTAGCACATGTTACCAGGAGGCCCTAGGTTTCGTATGATAATAAAATAAAAGACAACGCTTACTCTTAGGTAAAGTTACTTATACAATCTTGTTCCATCATGCGGCTCGCGACGAGTCGATACCTCGTTGCAGATGAATAACCTTTTTTTACAAAATTTTCACGTAGGGCCCAACAAGAGTGTGGGGCCCGTAGCATTTGCCACTCCTGCTACTAGGCTTAATCCGGCCCTGGTTGGGATATAAAACGGTAATAGATCAGAAAAATTCAAGAACATCTTCCTGCAATCAATGCAGAAAATACTTTTATTTCGCATAAAGATGTGCAGTCTAATTATAACCTTCGAGCGAGAGTGGATAATTGGATTTCGATTTCAAAGAAACGAGTAACATACATAGTAGATTCTGTTCGAGATCTTGACCACGAGTCTGGCTCGATATTACGAGGCGAAGGGTTAAACGATGAGCCAGCAGATCGTGTTCCATCGACGATCGGATCGAATCGAATCGACGCAGGCGTCAGCCGCAGACTACGGAGATGTTACGAGGGTCGATTTTTAATTGGGAAGCCGTTCCATCTGTGGGAATCGAAGAAAGACAGGAACGAGGAACGAGGCACGAGGAAGTTTGTTCGCTCGAGTGCCACGGAATCGAGGTCGCGTAGTACGCGAGCTGTAAAGCGAATCGCTCGGTTTCAGGTGCGATCGCGACGAGCGTGTCGCCGATCATTTAAGGGGATAGGATACCCTCGTGACATTACTAGAAAATAACTCGAATATTACTAGATTTTGGGCCAAAACATGGGTTCACACGGAAACACTTTTCGTCCTAATACGAGCTTATTTTGAACTGAGAGATCATTCTAAATAGAAAGGTTAAATACAGCCCGCTAGTTCCATGATTTAGCGAGCTTATGTTTACATCTAATAATACGACTGTCAAAGCAGGGGAAAAATCGAGGAAAATTTCGCAGATCCTAATGTATGTTTCTCTCACAAAAAGACTTTTGTTACTGATATAATGGAGCAAGCGGTAAGGTAAGCGGCAAGTTTAGAAGTTTACCGCGCTGTAATACGAAGTCCAACTCCCGGCGGACGATCCGAACTGTTTGCGGTTTCCAC
The DNA here is from genome assembly GCA_963971365.1 of Lasioglossum villosulum. NCBI lineage: Eukaryota > Metazoa > Arthropoda > Insecta > Hymenoptera > Halictidae > Lasioglossum > Lasioglossum villosulum. The sequence goes on from OZ020495.1 coordinate 48,982,737, forward strand.
GCATTTTCGACGAAAACGAATAGACGCAATTTAAAACGGTAAATAAATTAGGAGAATTCGAAAATACTGTTATACCATTTTCACAGTCCGGTCACGGGAAAGTTGAATCGATCGATTTTCATACGGCGAATTCGAACGGGAAAACAGTGTATGGCGTATCGGACGTTTTCCATGTTCGTGGAACTTTCACCGAGCGAGCGTCACGTGGAAACAACGCAGATATTCACTTGTATGTACGCACGTAGGTATATATTCCAACGCGATAACGACGATCGCTCGAACGTGCTGGGAATACCGTCGTCTCTGATGAGCCAGCCGAGGCTGGATCTTTCTCGGAGAATAAAGGCCGTCCAACAGCCCTTTGTCCGGGTTCATTAATCATTTGCCGTGAAGTATTTGTACGATTTCAGACCGGCCAGAATCGCGAGATATGCCGATATCGGTACCGATGCGTCGCGACGCATAGTCGCCGGGAGTAGTTGGCGCGAAGTCAAGTCGGTACAATTTTAGCAACCGCGGCGTTTTCTCTTTTCATATGAAAATAGAGACGGAGCACGCGGACCCTCCGCCGTCAACAATGATCGTCGGGATCGGGGATGATGCTAATCGGCGAAGCACTGAAACTTTCGTGTCGGGGAATTCAGGCCGAAGGATCGCCGCGAACAGTTATAAACCGGGCGTATCGCGAGCGAGCACCGTTTTATGCATAATACATTTGTTTACTGGAGTGTTTCGCGAGTCGCTTGGTCGAGGCACGCGATCGCGATCGGAATCGCCGCGGGATCGCGCTCGCCGTGCCACGCGGATTGTTTTCCAAACGAAATCAAACAACGCTAGAGACGGAGCATCATCGCGTGTAACGTAGACGGGATCCTCTTATCCTCGGCTCACGGTTCACGCTCGAGGAACAGCGAGAACGCGAGAAACTCGCAACCGAGCTTGCGCGAGTATCCGACGCGTCGGCGAGCATCGGCGAGCGTCGTCGCCGGGAGGCTGAATTACCGCGAGAAACCTCGAGAGAGTAAACGGTGGAGATCGGTGGGACGACTGTAGGAGGATCCCATCGCGTCCCGTCGTGTCGCGGAAAGGTCCAAGGTTTCCGCTTGGAGCCGCGCCGAGGAGAAATTAAAAGTGGAACAGCCATTGAGTTTCGATCCAAGGAGAAGATATTTATATTCTCCGGGCCCCCCTTCGATCTTCATCGAACGAATAATACTTGAAAGTCTTCATTCGGAGTGGTATTTCGTCTGTTGACAATTTCCATTAAGACTGTCCCCTCCGAGAAGACATCAAAAGCACGCGAGGAAAAGTAATTTCACGCGACATTCTCGGTGATCGACGCAGAGCGATCGCCCAGCAAAGATTAGACGATTCTAGCTCAGGGAAGAGAGCTGTCTCGCTATTATTCGTCGCCTCGTACCGCCTGCGACGCTGAACCAGTTCTAAACGACCGATTCCCGCACCGTTTACACCGCTTTCACGCTCGTAAAAACGCGTAACTGCGTTTACAGGCGCGCCATGTGCGCGTCCTCTTAGTCCCAAACCATTTGGAAATTGTCGATCCGCGATCCAGATGCTGGATCGATCCATTCTCCCTTTCGACTCCTACGACGGAACCCTGAACGTCGATTCTCCTCAAACTATTCGCGGAAAGCAAGATTACGTCGTTTCGTGGGCGTGGCTGACCCAGGTAGGCGTGGTCTAGCTGCTCTCGAGCCAGATCACCGATTTACCGGACTCTGGACTAATTTTACACGGGTTTGAAAAAGTTACGAGAACATTGCGAGCAATCGAAGATTGGTTTCGATAGAGACACGGTTATAAAACTTCCTCGGACCAACGGGATTGCGCGGACGAATGATTCCGATTGAAATAAGCTGCGGGTTAGCCCGGTTTCGCGTTCCTCGGTTAACGATCCTTCGTGATCCGAGAATTTCATGCGGTATCGACACGGCACTGCCGCGCCGACTTCCTTGGCAACACCTCGTATTTCTGGTGGCAATCGAATTTTCGATTCCATCGACGAAATCGTGTTACGGGGACCGATCGATCGCGGGAGTGCCGAGTGCTGCACGCCGCGAGCACCGCCACGAATAAAATATCGCTCTCTCCTCGCTTACGATCCAATTTTCCGAAACACGAATAACCTATTAACGAACCACTCTACCATTAATCTCGATGGATCTTGGATTCTCCATCCTCTATTTTCGGTTTCGGCGATTCCAACTTTTCCGTATTTTGTGCACTGTTTTCGGCGAAGCTGCTCGTATTGCTCGGGATCTTCCGTTGATTCGATTTCTTTTCATAACAATAAGGACAATTTCGTTAAGACAAGAATTCCCGAGCACTAAACGCAATTGGCATACTTTCCCTTACAACAGTGATCAAACTCATTAGCATTGAGAAAAATTTCAACGACTGTTCGTTCAGGTAACGTAGTCCTTGGAAATTCGGTGATCAAATTTCGTCGGAGGATTACAGCTCGAACTTATCGATAGAAATTCGTTCGGTATATCCGTGACTTGGATGGAAAAACGAGACCAGAGAGACAAAGACAGAGGTAGAAGCGGAGACGGAGGAAAAGGCGGGAAAACGACCTTGCGCGTGCAATAGTTGCGACTGCGGAGTGACCTAGTCCGAGCTGACCATTCACCGATCCGATTACCTCTATAGTCGAGCGGGCATGAAACCACTCGCCGATGCAAATTCGTCCAACAAGGAATCACACTGGGACTGTAACTTTTCCGAAGCTTCGAAGTTTTCCAAGTTTCGAAGTTTTTCAAGTGCCCGAAATTTCAAAGTTTTCCGAACGTATGAAGTTGTAACTTACCAGTTTCATACCAAGTCACGATTTTTGATAAATTGAAATAAACGGAGGTTCGAAATTATAAACTTTGATTCTCATTAACTTCTAAGTTTCGAAGATTCGTAGCTTCGAAGCTTCGAACTTTGGAGTTTCGAACCTTCGAAACTTCGAAATCGTCGACCTTCGAAGGAAAGTTACAGCCCTAAATCACACGTTTCTCGATGGTATTATAGTAGTCATTGAATTTTTTGGTCATCCATATGATTTATTTACGAGATTCTCATCTGTGTTTTGCAGTTCTTTTCCCTGCTCTAACGTGTGTTTACAATTGCAAAGTTTCGAGCTCGAGAAAGCAGACAGTCGTTGGTTGGGTAACGGTAACAGGTGCAACGACCAAATTCGAGCCTCGTCGATCCGATCCGAGGCGAGGTTACAGTGGGAACTGGCTAGCGTTTCGTTTCACGACGATAGAAATACTGTACGCTGGTACATCTGAGAGCGCTACTCACTTTACACGCTGGTTTCTCAGGTGCTCGCACCATGTGCACGCGTGTATCATCGTGCGATCCTGTTCTCGGCTGAAATCGAGGCTTACCTGTAACAGAAACAGTCCCAGATCAATCGAAACGTTCGCGTCTTCATCGATACAATTTCTTTTCGGAGAGAGAAACGATTCGCGTGTACTAAATATTAAAAGTAAATAAATTACTTTTGCGTCGTTATAATACTCTGAGGAGAACCGCATATACATACTCTGTATCTTATCGTTAAGATACGGACCATGTTTAGCAATAATATTTAAAATTGAAATGGAAGATAAAGACAGAACAAAAGTATTCTCAGTATTCTTACACTAAAATACTATTTTCAAAAATGACTGCATCAAACAAGACATTTCTCTTATTCGATGAAGGGTCTCTCGATTCCCGACGCCAATTCGAACTGGTTTCGAACTGGTTTCGAGCTGGATAACAATTAGCGAATCTCGATCGAGCGACGACGCGATGATCTAGATCGAACGGGTTCCGTCATCCGATGATTAATCGATAACATCAACGGAATCGACAGAATACACGAGAACGGACGAGATAAGACGAGTGTTCGCCGGTGTTTGTTTTTTACCTGTAGCTGCATTTCCCGTGGAACACGTTCAGGAAGCACATGACAGCGAGGGAACAACGCGGAAACCGGTGCTCGCGATTCAACGGAAACGCGGGATGCAAAATGGCCGACGGAAAGCCGCAGAAACGAACCGATACAAAAGGAGAGAGAAGAGGAGAAAGAGAGAGTAGCACAGACACGACGATAGAGAGCGCGGGAGCCGAGTGACGATCGCGATTCTGACCCGAACAAAAGCTTCTCTCCTCTTCCGAAAAAACAAATCAAAAGGAAATGTTACGATCCGTTATCTTATCTGCTCTATCAGTGATATATATTTGTTCTCGCGAGTCTCATCTCCTCTCCCCCTCCCGTTTCCACTCAGAAAAATTTCTCTAGTTCCGCGTTCGACCGGAACGTTTATCGCATCTTTCCTCGAATCGGTAAGAGACTCGCAAGTAATTAACGCGTTGACTAACCAGCCACGACCCTGAAAGAATTCCACGAAGCTGAATTAATTCGATCGATGCTATCGGAACTGATAAATTCAAGACACTCGTACAAATTCCAATGGAGTTCCTCGAATTCATCGCGGGGAGAACTCGTTTTTAACACTAAATCCACCTAGTGCCGGTCCAATGACCGACTCCCTTCGAACTGTCCTGTGCTCCGATCTGCCAGCAGTACAACACGATTCGCAGCATGCTTCCGAGCATAATTTCGATTCGATCGGCGAACGACCGACGACTAATACAATCGTTCTATATCGGTTTCACACGGCTTTTCCAGTGCGAGTGAACGAATATCGATTTCATAATGGAGCGCATCGGCGTTTATCCGATTGTTTTATCTCGAGTTATCGAGTGACGGCGCGTACGAGCACCGTCACCCTGTTTTTTTCTTTCGCGGCACCTGCTATCCACGGTTTACGCAACGTGAGCCATAGCGAACGTCAACAGGCCCGGACGAGATCGAACTTTGTCGTCGGAGGTTCGAGACCGATCAACGTAAACGCCCCCGCTTATCGGCCGGTTATCTGGCCGCTGACGCGAGTACATATTTTATTTTATCGTCACCGATAAGCACACGCAATTACGCCCCCAATTTATCCTAGCTGCGGCTACAGCCAGCGACACCGTCAAATATTTGTTGTCGGCACACTCGCTCGCAAACAATATTTGCGGGACTTGCCGCCCGGAAGGGTCGGTCGACCGTTCCAATCTCGCGGCGAAGAGTCTCCTTATTTATTGTAGAAAAATTGTCCGAGTCAAGTAGAAACGCCAGGGACCAAGCAGACACTTCATTCTTCGTTTAATTACTCCAGTGAGCTAGAAACACCGATTCACCAGCATTCTTAAATTATTTTACGTCATAAATGCATCAAATCAGCAGTCTATTTACTACGATTAAATAACTACTACGATCGTTGCTACGACGGTAAAAGAAAACGAATGAGGAGAATGCGGAGGGACAGTAAAAGCGACAAATGGACGAATTTTATAAATTAATTGACGAACGAACTCGGCGAAACTGTGGGAGGGAGTAGAAACGAATGGCGGTCAAGATAGCTGCGACGGGAGACACGTTGCGTAGCCGCTCATGGAAATTATATGTTGCGCCCCCATGAACGAGGGGGTGTACGCGTTGTGTACGTCCGGAACCCTTGGTCGATCGATATCTCGTCGCACCATGGCGTGGGGTTCCATGCTTCGATTTCTTTCCCATGACGCGACGGTTCGAATTGAAATTATTTCTTCAACCCGAAGTCCGTGCATTATTTCTCGAAATAAACGATCCTAGTAAGAAGCTCGCAAGCTTTGTGGTTTGATGGACGCTCGATAGATCGATCCATCGAGGATGACATACATGGAAAGTAATCGAAGTGTTTCCCATTAATTAATTTTCAAGAATAAATTGCCACCGCGTCGAACGATACGACAAACGACCAGACGCGGTAGAGAGGGGACGAAGGAGAAAGTAATAAAAAAAAGTATGGCGCTCCGGTTCGTAATTTGTTTCTGTTTCACGTTTAGGGGTTCCAGGGAGCAATTAAAGACACCCTTCCCGTGGCACTTATTCCCGCTGTCATTTGGCAAACGTGACGGAATAACGCATGGCCGGCGATATAAAATGCACGGATCGCGGAGGGTGCAACCGAGAACCAACGGAGAACCAACGGAGAACGATTCGAGAGGGGACGGAATCGCAGACGGATAGGGTCGAAAAAGGAGCAGCCGAAAATCAATAGTGCCATTCCTGGAACTTTTCCACGTGCTCTCGCCGCGTCTCTCTCCGCGAATTTATCTCGTGAGCCTATAATGTATACCGAAGTGACTCTCGTGATCGCATGCAGAGTATATACGGGCTGCTCGTTTGCACGAATCGTATGATCGAAATTATGTGGTTCTAAGGAAGAACGCCGCATGTCGTGTACTTTCACTTTCAAGACATTGCACGAGACTTCTTTCTGGTCAATACGTAAGTCCTATACTTTACAGCTCGATTAATTAACTCAAATTTGTTGAAATTGTGACAAGCGGCGATTTTCCTTACAACTACAAAAATTATCGATGGTGCAGTACGTATTCGATCTGAGAAACTTAATTATTAGCGAAACTGATTTTCAACGGAAAATGGAAAAACTAGGATAGCGGGTAATCTTCTTGGCCTGCGAACGGCTCGCATGTCCAACAACGTTATTCTACACCGCGCTGCACGGTACATATTACACAAGCTGGGAATCGGGACTAAAAAATTCAAGCTAGCGGATGTAGAGCCGATATACGTATTCTTCAAGAAGACGGCACAGCTTGTAGCTATCTACGCCGCACTACCTGATAAGTAGACTGCGGATATGTATGCAAAATAAAAAATGTTCACATTGGTTGCAAGGCAGAGGAGCGAAATAAAAATTTCTTTCTTCTTTTAATTTCCCTGTCCAACACCAAAAATATTTCCATGTAACTGTTGGGTGGATCTTATAGAGCTTTTTGCACTAATTCCGAATCCGCCCTTAATTTTTTCAGAAACATGACTTGAACATGATTTTATAGTAAGGATCTTTTCTAATAACATCACAATATCTGTTTAAAGTTTAAAAATACAATGTTTTCCAAAGTCGTGTTTCACAAAAACTGTGCATGTAGGAGAAAAATTAAGAGCAGATTCAAAATCAGCGCAAAAACTATAAGATCCATCCAAGAATTATATGAAACATGAAAAAAGTTGAAATTTGTTGGACAGTGTTATCCGATTAAGCTGAAAACAATACACTGTCTTTAAATCTTTTTAATGTGTCCGCTGTTTAAAATTCCGCTTACCCATTGTCGTCACAAGTGCATAAACTCCGCAGTCTACTGATAATACTTCGCTTCTTAAGTAACACTTCGCGTTACAAGTATTTCGCAATACCCCGAGTCGTTTCACGAAGAAAACGAGTAAATCGACGCCACACTGTCCTTCCAGAAATTGCCATATCCTCGTGGTAGAAGTATAGAAGGATGGAAAAGCTCGATGGGATCAGAGTTCGAAGACAAAGTTGAAGAATGTGGAACGCCGCCACGAGTGAACGAGCCCACGCGCGTCCGCGATACCCAACGTATTGACATTGGCCCTTTTCCACCGGGATCCGATTGTTTTATTATGCAGCGACGGAACTCGGTTTCGAGGATTGGCACAGTTTCAACCATTCGGAGAGACACGTTCGAGGAGATGCTCCCCGTCGCGCGACCATTTTCTTCCTTCTCATCTAGCGAATAAAATAAACAGAGACGTTTTACTTCTAGCTTTCATGGTTTCTCTCGTTAGTGGCACAGAATTCGGAAGACACGGTGCAACTATACCTTTTCTTCTTTGGCAAACTTAACACTAAAACCACCGAGCAATAAGGCTCTATTCATTTACATTTCGTACCATTTTGATCGCAATACAGTAAAGTTGCGTTTACTGTCTGCGATTGGGTATGCGATCACTGTCCAGTGCCTACCCTGTCCACAAAAAATAATGTCTGTATGCGATCACTGTTCGTGCAGAACAGAGCCTGTTGGACAGTAAACGCGACTTTACTGTATGTGTTTGAATAAAGAAACTTGCCGGATCAATTTGTCAGCAACGTCATCATTCGTGAAATCCGCAGTTTATTTATAAGATCGTTTGGTTGTAGCGCATTTTGATAGTGAGTGGACAGTCGTCGGAGCATCGTTCACAATCGATCGCAGTACCGAGCAGGTGTAGCAATGGTTCTAGTTATCGTATTAGAAATGTGTGGGGATAGAGAGAGAGAGGAGGGAGAGAGAAGGTAAAACATAGAATGTCGATCGAAGAAGTCGACGTGCCCGTTCGGGCTTCAGTGGGTGATACGTTCAACCCACGTAGACTCGCCTTGTTTGGTCATTCCAAAGCCGCAAACCTCCGCAACACTAGCAACGCTGGCAGCATTGGCAGCGCTAACAGCGCTCTAGCACCACACGCGTGTTCTCTAAGCACGCGTGTGGTAACGCTGCAGGCCGTTCGCGTTCGTCTCGCCCATGTATCGGTTGAAACTGGCAGCCGCGCCAGCCTATGTTCCCCGTTATGTTGCGCCGCGAGACGAGAAACATATACCCCGAGAAGCAAAACCCGACCATCTGCGGCTTTACCGGCACAATCTCGCTGTTATTATTACACTTCAATGCAAGGGAGTGCGTGTACATCCACACGCACCTTCCAGACCGCGGGCTGGCTGCTCGGCAGCCGCCGCAGAGACGGGACGGAAATATAAAAGCCAGTGTCTCGAATCTTCGGGACTCGAAACGATCCTTCGTTTAATCAAACGTTTCGTTAATACTCTGCGATCGTTTATCGAGCATCACTCGACATCAGAGAAAGAAATACGTAAATAAAACGGGCTGTTGTATGTGTCCATGAAAAATAAGTTTGTTTCGCGTCCCATTATTTCATAAACTGAATTAATTGTTTGAAATAAGTAGCAGCGGAACTTTGTCCTTTGAAATAAATTTTGAAAAATCTGTCATTCGCGATAGCAACGTCACCAGTGCTCGTTTATGGTGTTACTGGTACCTGTATCGTTTATACCGGGTGGTACAAGGGTTTCACGAGTCAGTCCTTGTTCAGTTCGATTTATAATAAATATCGTCTAGCCCGAAGTAGACGCAACGTCGTTCCGAAGGAGACGATTTTCGAGCGCGATATTATGTTGATTTTCTTTTCAGCGCCGCGCTTTTCGATTTTGCTCGAGAGACAAGACACCTAGTGTCTCCTAAACATCCGTCGAGATCGCCGCTGGTTCACCCTAGTGGTCTGGCCGGTCTGCAGGGAGTATGCAAAATGCACGATCGGCCCTTGAATTATTTATCGACCTTGAAGGAGAGAGAATTCCTTTTTAACGAGGGGTGCATGCTCCGCGTAACCTGAAATCACACGTGCGACTACTATTGATTGCACGAGCATGTGCAGAGGAACCGGCGGCGGACGAAGAGCGCAGGGGCGGAAGAGAGAACCAGAGAGAATAGGAGAGAACCAGAGAGGACGAGGGGGTATAGCGTGTACTCGCATTGTCGGCCCTCGACCAACTCCCTCTTCCCTGGCCGAACTTGTTTCCACGAAAACACCAGGCCACGAAAATAGTCACGCGGGAAAACGTTGCACCCCTAAGCCTCCGTGGAACCCTCGCTTTCACCCCTCCCCAGAGACTTCTTCGAACCACCCCTGTGCGATTCGCGAGATCTCGAGAGTCCTCGGGGACCTCCTCTCTTCTACCATCTCCTTTCTCTTTGTCCCTATTTCCCCTCTTCCTCTCCAAGGAAAGCCTGAACGCAAGATTTCGTTGAAAAGTAATTTTCACGATTTCAAATTCGAGAAAGACGGTTGATCGCTCGATCGCTCGCGATCGCCCGTTCGCCTAACGCTTTGCGCGCTCTCCGCGAGATCGCTCCACCTTTCACGAACCGGCAACGAGAAATTCGAAACGCGCGCGAGTGCCTCGCGAATCGACTTCGCTTTGCCGATCCCATCGCTTTCCAGCCTCGTTCGGAACCTACGTTGCGAGGAACTCGCCACCATTCGAATGGAAATGTTTCCGGAGATTTTCCGTTCGAAAAAAGTTGCTTTAAAATTGAAATTGTTCAAACATTCTATTTTAGAATCATCGGAATTATACTTATTCTTGAACAAAACTAGAATGCGCATATTTATGCAAAATGAAAGTTGTGTGCATTAATTGCAAGACATAGGACCAAGTATGAATTTACTTTTCTCTTTAATCATCTCATTTTTGTCATGAGTGCATCGAAGCAGCAGTCTTATCGAAACATATAATGTAATAAAAATCGTATAGTCTCAAAATAAATTGAATCACTTTTATCAAGTAACACAGATACTTCTGGTGCTGGGTAGGTTTAGGTTTAACGAGCAGAAACGAAGGTAGCATTCGCTTCGAAACGCAGCCTCGGGACTTTCGACGCGGAGCGGAGCAGAGCGACGGGCCGGGCCGGCTCGGAAAAATTGGACCGCGCCTCTTTATTATTCGCAGAAAAAGCGTCGACAATAGCCAATCAATGGGAGACAGGAAGCAGGAAATGAAGTCGACGATTGCCGCGTCCTATGAGCGACGAACGAAAAGGAATTGTTCGAACGAAACGACATCGAACAGAAGCCGATCGACCACGAAAACCAACCATAGCACTTCTCGTAGAATCCATCCGGCGGAAATCGTTTCTCTATCTAAACCGACGTTTCCACAGCTTGCTTTAACTCCGTGGCATATTTTAACGAGTCAGACTCGCGATGAGGATTTCAAAGTCTAACGAATACGAATGGCACTGACTTTCTTTTCAGATGAAATCAAATTTGATTCGTATAGAATCGTACAGTAGTCGACAAAAGTTTAAGTACGCTCTACAAGGGACGATAACGATTTTAATATTATACTATACGATTTGAACTTTTTGGTAACCTAGAGCAATAAGTTTACTATAGGATATGAAAGAAATTTTTTCAAAAATTGGTCGGAATTTGAAAAAACTAAAAGTTGAATTTTCAACTGTTTTTCTCCAAGCATTTATAGCTCGTATATTCTGGTTTTGATTTTGACGAAATTTTCAGAATATGTTAGAATATGTTCAGAATATTTAATCATTAAATTTATTTTCTATGACATTTTCCGGGGTAAAGACGTATTCATCACAGTAAAACTGTAAAGAAAATGTTACCGCAAGGGGTTAATCTCTCGATCAAAGGACGAGCACTTCTCTCATAAACACAGCTACCGATTTCTGTCATAAAAGCATAAAAGAACGGAAAGTCATCTCGCAATCTCCAGCGCGATAGAACGAGGATAAATTCCTCGGGATCAGCAATCATCGAGTCGCTGGTCGATCGAAGCAAGAAAGCGTGCGGATGGTCTATGTTGCGCAACTCGTTTCGGGAATTGGTAAAAAGTGCCGTGGCTTGTGTCAGCGAATTTCGAGAGAGCATGAACGCGCGACCATGTTTCGTCACCGAGTCGATTTCGCGTTCCTGTCGATCGACGGCGCGCGTTCCGAACTGCGGGACTGTGAAACTTGCGATCCTTTTACCGAGCATACGACACCGCGACCCACGCGGGATTAAATGCCTGTAAAATACCCGTGTAACCGTGCGGCTAAACCAGTTTCTCTAGCCGGTCGTTGTTTCCTCTCGTGCCTCGTGCGTTCGAGAAACTCTGACGCTTTAAAAGAAACGAACGAGTCGAATAACGTCTGAGGAGCTTCGTTCCCGAGGAAATAAACTTGGTAAGAATATCACACATAGTCTCCAAACTGCCGATAAACCGTTTCCGTTCCCGAGAGAAATGAAACTCGCAGACGCGCCGCAACAACGCTGCAAGTAGAAACGGTCGGTCTCGAACAGACGCGTTAAGGAGCGGACACACTAGCAACATTGCAGAAGCGTGCACACTCTTTTGCACATACTGCAAACACATTGTTTGAACTGTTTCGAGTGAGTCTCGACTTGCTGGTCGCTACGTCAGAGGCGTTTACAACTGTCACAAGTTACTGGCTAGTGTGTTCGCACCTTGAGCCGATATACGCGTGGCTCGGTAACGTTGAAGCTTTCTTCGTCGCGAGAACGTAGCCTACCGCGAACAATGTTATCTCGTCCGTAAATAAACAAGTTCTTAGAGCTCGCGTCGGAACAACTCGCGGAGAGGCTGGGCGACACGGCGTTTCATCGATTTCATCGAGAACGAAGCTGCGATTAGGTTGGAGGCGAGCGCAGGGTCGTCCACGAGCATGCAAAAGAATCTCGGTACGGGTTGTACCCGAGTCAAGGGTGGACCGCGGTGGGAGGGTGGGGGGAGAAGGGTTTGATTCTCGTGCAAACACACAGAGAAGGCGAAGAGATACACAGAGGAACACAGAAAATGGTTTCGTGGAAGCGGCACAGCTTCCTTGGATGCGTACGTACGTGATGCTCCGTCAGGAGGTGGAGGGAGGGGCCCGGTGCACGCCTACGCCTATCCGCACGTGCGAGTTGGCGCGCGTGTGAGCGAAAGAGGCTTGCAGGTGTGCCTCCTCGTGTGTGCACAGGTGTGCCTCATGAGTAGACCGCGTCGACCGCGAGCGCGGAAGAGAGGGTAGGAGAGACGGAGAGCGAACAGAGAACGAGAGAGGCCGAGTGCTCTCGCGAACGTTCTCCTCGAGAGTGACGCGATCCGACGCGACCGAGACGCGGCCGAGAAAAGGGAGAAGACGGAGAAATGGACGCCGAGAGTGTTAGAGAACCGAGCTCTGGCTATGAATGGCGAGAACCAGCCGTCACGACACACCGGTGAATCGTTAGAGCAGCACTGGTGAAGGGGACGAGGAAGCGTCGCGACGCCCATACGCCGAGTCTGCGCCGTCGCAACGTCCCTTTGTCCCCCACGAAATTTCTCCCCTTCTGTCCATGGCGTCCACGCATCGCGCCCCACTCGGCTCGTCTCGTCCCGTCCCGACTCGACTCGACTAGGCTCGACTCAACGCAACTCGTCCCGACTCGTCTCGACTCGTCTCGACTCCTCTCTCTCTCTCTCTCCCTTTGTTCCCTCGAGTTCCAGAGAGAAACCGGGACGCTCCCGGGAAAACGGCGACGACGCTCGCTTCAGCTCGCACTCCGGACCGTGTGCTCCGCGCGTAATTCACCGCGGACCGAACCCCCTTTGTCCTCAGCGCCGACGTCCAATGGGATATTTCTCTTTCCGTGCTCGCCGCTTTTACCCGGGCGCTTCTCCATCAAGATTCCGACTCCAGGGACGTCGATTCCGGAACCTCGGGGATGTACGGATAGCTGGAAGCTCGGACCTCGTCGCCACACTGCGATTATGCCCGTGCATAACTGAAGAATCAGTATTTCTACCAATGATAGGAACGCGTTCCGAGAGCCACACCATGGTTGGTTCACGGTATCGACGTTTCCGCTAGCGACGCGCGACGGCCGTCCCACTGACCGGTGATCATCGCATCGGTTGACCCTCTTGCGCCCAACAATCTGCACGAGGTGCTCGACTTCCACCCTAACGAAGAACTGTCGCGACTGTGGATTGCCCCGAGGGGCACTGTTGCTGCTCCGAACAGAGCGACTGGATCACGCCCATCGTCGGCCACGCCTACTTCCTTCGAGAGATTCTCCGAACGCGTCACTGCCAATCGTTACCAATAACGTTGGTAGCTTCCATAAGTGTAGTTTGAACTTTCGTGAAACCCATGAAGCATAGCGTTCTCTTGTGCAGAGGATTCTCGCGGGAGACTAGAATATTCTAACGAACGTAGAGAAATTCGAAAAGATCGCGCCGCGGTCTATAACGCTACGTTTCCTACGGCTCTTTGAAAGCCGAGGACAGCAAAGTCGCGGAAAACCCAGAGCACTCTAGATCCAGAGAACGGTGGAACGAGATACGTAGGAGGAGGTATATCCATCGTCTGTCTCCGACTGAGTCTGCCCCAGAGCGTTGCTCCGGGAGACGTGAAAAAGACAAAATAAGGCTCGTGTAGCGATGGTAGTTGCTTCAGGGATGGTTCTACGTGGAACGACGAGAGGATTCGAAAGGCAAAGGTTCTCTTCGGGGCGAATTATTAAATAAATTGATTTATTCTAGCGCATACTCGACGCAACGTGGCTCGAAGCACCGGTGAAAAGAGCGACGCAAAAGGATCGTCGAGATGATCGCCGGGCAATTCCCGCGGGAGGAACCATGCAAATATTTACGCTGGCTCGCGTGCGCCTCCGGCTGAAACCCTTTTATTCGAGTGGCTTGCGCACCGGAAGGGTGGCAGGGTGGTGCCGCCCTCGACGAGAATGCGTGTGTGCGTTCTACGTTGTACGGTGCGCATAGGTGTATCGTCCTTATCCGGAGATCTCGAGCACTGGGTTGCGCGTTCGCCGAGGTTCTCTCTTCCGGCGAACAAAATTGAAGAGGAGCTTGGCCGTATCAACTAGAGGTAGCCATTTCATTTTATTGAAAATACACGTGTACACGATTACTTCGGTACCCGTGTATAAAGAAGTACACATATTAAAATACGAATTTATATACAAGGTGTTCGACTACAGGTGGGAGAAATTTTAGGGGGTGGTTCTTGACGATAATATAAGACGAAAATGAAGAATAAAAAAATTGCGATTCCGGCTTCGTTAATTAGCTATCAACAATTAAAAATCCTAAAATGCGGTAACGTTTTCGACTTTTCAACTCGCTGGGGCCCCAAATGAGGACCAAGGTATGCATGCATTTATCACTTGATGACGTACGCAATGTACACCTCTGTTGGTCGCATAGCCGCATTTTAGGCGGATTTTTAATTGTTAATAGCTAATTAACGAAGCCGGAATCGCAATTTTTTTATTCTTCATTTTCGTCTTATATTATCGTCGAGAACCACCCCCTAAAATTTCTCCCACCTGTAGTCGAACAGCCTGTATAAGTACACGTGAACACGCGAATACGTGTATTATCTTTACACGCCCAAAACCGTGATCTTTGGTATCAACAGAGTCTCTCCGTTTGCTTACGTGCGCGCAAAACGAAACGGAAAAGAGATGAAAAGAGAGAAGTCACCGACTTCGAACGAACTAAACAGACGGTGAAAAGAGTGGGAATGTCCAGGTACGTTATTTGTTTCGCGATTGCGTTATTCGTCTCGATAAACCAGCGCGCGGCGAGAAGCGACGCGGAAAAAAGGTCGGCGACCCCGGGCGACTCGCGTGTCCAAAGGCATTTAAGTGCTCGCGTAATTACGCGCCGCGACAGAGGGGTGCACTTCACTTTTCTCACGACCCTGCTCTCTCCCCGCCCCACGCACCTCTAGCCCTCCCTGCCCCACGTTGCACCCTTTCGCGGCCTCACGTTGCAACCTTCGAAACCGTACCGCGAATCCGAATGCATCACGTTCGGAGCGCTAACCGCCTCCTATGCACTTCCCTTTTCGCGTCTTCCTCCTTCGTCTCGTTCCTTTCGGAACAATGGGTACGCTTTGAACTGTAGGTTTTATGCGTTCGCAGCGTCGTTCATCTGCAGAAACCACGTGCGATTTTACAGGTCTCGGTAACTATTGCATAATTTTGGAAAATCTATCACGAGTTACTCCTCATAACGTCATGTAATACTTTCATTTAAGATTATAATATAAAAGCAAATTTCTATTGTACGTTCTCTTTTGGTGCAACACAATTATTGAAAATCCTATTAACTGTATTTCGGTAGGTAAAGTGTTAAGATCAATTCCACTATTAAATGTATAACCATGTGTAGTTGACTAACCATAACAACAACTTTTCACCGAATTTCGCGTCGAATCGTGGTGGCTGTTGGTCGAGACCGAACACATCGGTGGACTTGGTGCAATAATAGAAGAGGATCGATCGATCGAGTATGAACAGTGGCCGGAACTGGACTTGACCGAGAGAGAGAAGGGAGGAAAGTTGGTTGCAGCATCCCGGTTAAACATAGGTCAACGGTGAAAACGAGCGGTGGTGTAGCCCTTAGCTCTTTTTCCAAGCGACTAATCTCTTCCGTCTAAGTTTAGAGCTGGCGCGCAAGTGGCCCACTTCGAGGCGCACTGGAATCGAACAGCTTCCACGAATTGTCTCTCTTTCCTGCTTACGTACGAGAGAAGCAGAGAGATGGCGGGAGGCACTTCGCTTTTTTCCGGCTCGTAAGTCCCTTCACAAATAAAATAATCTTTAAACAGAGAGGTACTCGAGCTATAACTGGTTGCGCTGATTTCGCTACCGAACTGATCGATATCACATCCAAACTTCTACCACCGCGAACGCCTTATCAGGCCGCTATCTCCTCGTTATCGCCGCTAAAACCATGGCCTTCTCAACGTTATCTTTCGCCGCTAAGTGGATTTTGTTAATCGAACACCTGTGCCACCGAACGTAGAAACCTTGCGAAACTCGACGAAATCATTTCAACGGTACCTCTGGCTGAAGACAATTGCCGATAACCTTGAAAAAACTATTAAAAAATAACCGGACAAAAAAAACTGTTGTTCTGTGATTTTCCTCCTTCGATACCATTTAAAATATGCTATATTCTTCGTGTCATTAAAAATAAAGGAGATACTTAGGTGGCCTGCTTTTGCTGAGACAACCTGTATGATGATAACTAATTGTAACTCTTCATCTACTAAAACGTAATCCTGTTAAAGTAAGTTCGTCATCCTCTGTGCCTATAAGAGTATAATAATTAAATTAACGGTCGCGCATCGTCTCGGCTTGCCTCTCGGGCCTCTCGACTATCCGAACTGCATTCACCGAGACCGTCGCGACTCGCGTTGCACCGTGGACCCCTCGATAGGCACGGAGGTTGTTAATCGACGCAACAGGATCGAAATCGCGATCCAGGTGCGCGCAGGAAACAACGCCGCTCGAGCGGAGACAAAGAAACGCGCCGCGTTCGAGTGGAAACAATTCGCGAGTGTTCGCGCCTCAAAGGGCGCGCCTGTTACAACAGGGAGCGGAGAGAGGCAGATACAGAGCGTGAGAGAGGAAGAGAGAGAGAGAGAGGAAAAAGGAGAGGCAGAAACAAGGTTAGAAGTAACCCCCACAGCCGATCGGTTAACAAAGCGTCGATATTTCCAACCGAGAGAGAGAATTATCCCGGTGATTTCACCGGCAAGCGTCGAGAACCACGTCATTACGCTTTCATTAAGCGAGGACAGACGCGGGAACAGGCTCGGTCGGTGCGCGCAGGTAAACCGCGTCATTCACCGGCCGTCCTGCCAAGCCGGTGCACTCGTTGCATTTTTATCGCCCTCGCGACGAACGGGTAATTCCGAGACCGAACAATCCGTGCGGGAATAATCGGATTATCAAGACGAGATTGCTCCACTCTCCGACTCATCTGGAAAAGTTTCTCTACCCCCGTGCAAGAAGCACCTCTTCGGAGAACCCAGAGGCCGCAAATTTGATACGTCGCGCAGAGAAGTACTTGAACCGTGAAAATCAAGAAAGTGGCCATACTAGTTGATATTATAGGTAATGAATAGAAATTTTTATTCAAAAAAAAGGAAAACTTAAAGAATACAATGAAAGAGTGAATATTAAAATTTTTTGCGTTACGCGAGCCCGTGACTGTGGAAAGCCCGTCGCTAAAGGGGATAATATACAGGGTGTCTCAGCCAAAGCAGAATAGTGTGATAAAATTGCAAGCATAACGTGTGCATAATATTTAGGTGGCCTGCTTTGGCTGAGACACCCTGTATAATATACATGTTATATTAACAATCTGATCAAAGAACAGGGTATATTTAAGGGTAAAGAGTATGTCCAACTTTTTCATAAAGATCAAGGTGAATCATGGTTTCACGGTCGTGGACTCCCTAGAAACTTTGTTACTTTTGTCAATAGATGCCGTTCTAACCACTATAATTTAAACGCATCGTTAGCCAGAGTAAAATTTATTACAGACAGCACTTGTGAGTGTGGAGCTGAATTCCAAGACCTTGATCACGTTATATGGCAATGCCCAAAATATGATTACGAACGTGACATACTACTTTCTGCTCTATTTCGACACAAGTACTGTCTCCCAACTTGTATAGGAAGCTTCCTTTGTGGGCCAGACATCAAGGGCCTATTAATTATTTTTAATTTCTTTAAGCGCTGTGCACTAAAAATTTAATTTCAGTGAATTAATTTTAATTATAAACTAATATTAAGTTAAGTTAAGAGGCGCATTAAGACAACATGTAATATGCTAATGGACTCATGTATCGAATATGCTAAATAAACCATATCTGGTTTAAAGCATTAAATAAATAATAATAATAATACATGTTATATTAATTTAACGTTGTAATATATTTATTGTTTTCAGACTTCCGCAGCGGAGTCCAGTCCTGATCCCTTTTGAAAGTGTGGAGCTCTTTAATATATGTATACGTAACAGAAATTGGCTGCCATTTCGGCGTGCGTCGATGCGCGACTTCAAAGTTGCAGGGCGAAGCAAAGGGTTAAGGTAACTCGCATAAGCAGCCTGGAATGGAAAGGTGCAACGAGATCGACCCGGGACGCAGGAGCAGAGCGTGCATAATCCACGAGACAATAGACCGAGGAGCAACGTCCTACGCTCGATAAATACGATATAAATATTATTGCACGCGATGTTGGCAACGCGACCAATTACTTTGCAACGCGAAGCTGTTGGCGCGCGTCTCCCGCGCGCGAGAGCCGAGACAAAGAGAATTAATATGAAAATTAATGTCCCCAGTCCGTGTGGCGTTTTCTTCGTTTTTCCACGCCGGGGAATAACCCATGCGGGAACTAACCGCAGAAAATGAAAAATTCATGAAAACCTGGAGAGAGAGAGAGAAAAAAGAGAGTAACAGCGCCGGGAAACAACCGACGCGGCAGGGGTGCGCCCGGGAGAAGGAAACAAGCGCTCAAGAGGGCCACTCGCCTCGAAAAATCTAAACTCCTGTTGCGAGCAGCGGACCACCACGAAATGGACTATTTTTGGTGGCCGGTCGAATACGAGGCGAGCCGAGACAGAACGAAACGCCCTGGAGGAAAAGAAATTAAAGAGCCTCCGAAAACCCGCCACCAAAGAGAATCAACTTGCAACGTCGGAAACGCTTGGAAAACTGTGTAAGCAATTAGCGGGTTTTCTCCGTGAAAATGGAACGTCCTCGAAATCTCCGACGTTTAATTTTCTGATTGAAGAGGTCGAACACCGTCGTCATTGTTCCAGGGTGGTTTCGGCTCTTGATCATCCCCCAAGATGGACGTAAAAAGCGAGACGTATAGCAGAAGTCGCTCGACTACCGCCTGCTACGATCGAAGCGAACAAGAAAGCATCTGTTACGGACTGGGAAGCATGTAGGCGTGTGTGCGTGTAGGCGTGTAAGTTGCCGACCGTGTGAAACAGCAATTGCTCGGGCCAATTCTGCGGAGAGACAAATCTTCGGCGAGAGATCGTTCTGTTCCCCAGATGTAAGCACCGAGTCGCAACCTGCGACGCGGGACACGGAACACGAGACACGAAGAATATGTAGGACATCTTGTCGACTGGTTCTCGGAACTGTGAATCTCCCTTTGGCCGAGCACGCCCGCTGGATCCTCCAGAAAATCGACGGCTTTGTTTCGCCTCTCGAATTACACAGGACTTTCCACGCTCGACCGAAACCTCTCCTTTTTCCTTTTCCTGGGAGAAGAGAAGGAAAAACAAGCCCCGGGGAGCTGCAAGTCGGGGTCAAAAGCTTGAACCAGCGACCCTTGAAACGCGGTGTCCGACTACTCTTTCACCCCTTCGAAAGCTACGTCCAACGTTTCGGCTTCTCTGATCCTCGAATTCCGGTCGATGAAACGATCCAAGTATTTCGATGAAACGCAAATATTTTCTCTCAAAATGTCTAGGCACCTACACCGCGTTTCACAGGTGTTTTGCGAATGATACGTTATCATCGATAGCATCCATTTCTTTCCGGGAACAACAACCTGCTATTACCCATAAGAACTTGTTTTTACCAAAGACTATCGACTCGAAAGCTTTCTAAGAAATGAAATCTCTGATCGAGATAAGATATCCGGTGGTTTAATCGATTCAACGGCGGAATCATCGTCCGAAGTAGGCAACGATGTTCACGCTTTGCTGAATTCAGCGTGATTTCTCCCGGTGCGAGGAAACAGTTGTAAAACGAACGAAACGAACGCGTAAACGTGACCTTGCTGTTCCGACAAAGAAATGACCGTTGCCTAAGGTCTCTGTTAGATCTCGTAGAGGACTCCTGAAACAATTTTGCATATAGCTGAAACGCGACCAACGTACTTCAACGACTGTTCTACTCTGTTAGTCTACTTTGCTAGTCTCTTTATCGAGTCGAGCGTTAAAAAGTTAGGTCCTCTACGGAGATGGTAATCGAATACGCGGCCTATCGCGACTCCGGTTTCGTTTTTTTCCCTGTCGCGAATGCAGCCATTCGAACGTTTTTGGAAGCTTGCCACATCGATCCTTCGATCGACGCCCCTTAAGCCTCTAAGGTCACGCGGCGAGCCGCCCCTAAAGGGAAACGATCACTTTCGCGGCCCGCAACCGTTTCACTTTTCCAGCCTGAGCAAGGCTTCTGCTCTTTCCAACTTCGTAGCTTTTTTTTCAATTCGAAAAAAACCCTTCCCCGATTTTTGTTCCGTTGATCGGATACGAAGTTGCTAGGGAATTCTCAATATACTTTATTTCAGCTTTCAAATATTTTCTCGGCTGCTTCGTTTGCAATTTAAAGATTATACATAGCATACTATATACTATACTGTAGCATATACTATATATATTTACTATACAATGTTTAGCTGCAATTTATCAAGCCAGTGCTAGATGCAATAAATGCAAGAGGGCAACATTTTACATAATATCTACATTAAATAGATGATAACGTAAATGAAATTCAAATAAGTGCAAAAATGAAAATTGGTTCGTTTATTTTTCGCGATTTTCTCTACAATGTAGTAAAAACGACCTCTAAAAGACTTGTTGTCTTAGTTTTTCGGTTCCATAGACGCTCCTGAAGTTTTGTCATTTAAATTCGAGACACCCTGTATACATAGATTCGTTTCAGGTTAATAAGGTACTTGAAAGAAGGGAGAAATTTGTACTCGGCACCTGCAATCGATGCAGATATTTTCTATTTTGCTATTTGTATTACCAGCTGATGTAATATTTGCAATTTTTAATGTACCAAATCTTGAATTTAAAATTTGAATAAACGAATAGAGGGATAACTCCCAATCGCCACACGACGCGTATCTGTGCCGATCGGCGGCCGAACAGGTTGACATTGGCTGCGCCTCATACGGAGTGGATAAGAAGAAAAGGCGGCGAGGGTTACAAAAAAGTCTCGCGAATCTGTACCAAATTTCTCCGAGTTTCCAATTGCGGCAGGCCAATTACCGACACCGTGTCCTGCGCCTGACATATTTGGCGCGACGTACACGACACGTATCGCACCGTATACCAGCGTCTCTTTACGCGACTTTTTGCAAGTGAACGTTGACATTATGCAACCGTACTCGTAATATTATTCATTTATAATAGCGTAAAGCCAGACACCGGCGCAACGATCCTCCCAATTAACGGAAAACCGCGGACGCGCTCGTCTAGCGATTAATTAGTTTTGGTAGTGCACTCGCCAAACGGATTACAGTCGTATCCTGTGCTGCTGTGGGCCTGTATGCCTGTGGGAACAAAAGCGTCCGCCATTTTTCTCTACTTCAGATACGCGGACAAGCGTGCTCAACCTTGCACTCTGTGAGAAACTCACGGTGCAATATGCATGGTGCATGGTGCACTATGCACGTTGCACCGGCGCACTATAGTCTGAAAACCCGTTTTTCGTGGCCACAAGTCAATTTTTCAAGGTTAAGATTTTTTTAAAAATTTTCTTTGGAAGAGAGTTATACGTTTATAAATAATGCATATATGTATAATATACATCAATGCATTAATAATTTGACTTATGTATCTTATTTGTGTTGGTTTTGTTGCTTATGTTATTCCTGCGACAGAATAGTACTGTTAACACGCTTTGTAAGACATTTCCTACGATCTGTATTGATATTGATAAGTTGATCAGTATATACATATCTATAAATTTCTATATACAAAAATTTATAAAAATGGAATCACGTCAATTTTTTAAATGTGACCATATAATTCTGACTTTATAATATTATTGCTGATGTCGGAACGGATTCAACGACCTAGCATACTGTAACCTTTATCTTTAAAATACTTTTGGCCACAAAAAGCGGGTTTCCAGACCATAGGGCGGCGTCAGGCACTTATTTCTCGTGATTTAAATTCTAGACTCAATGTAGCATCGAGTGCAGAGGGTGAAAAATTTCGGATAAATTCAACTGACTGGTCCGCGAAGGGTGTACAATCGCGAATAGTGGAATCCGGTTTGTTTTCCGGACATTCTCGAGGATCGATTGTGCCGCGCGACTCGAACATTCAGATAACACGGTGCGATTTAATGATCGACCCAATTTCTAGACGAACAACAATGTGCTATGAGAGGTTTCCTGTGTTCTCATCGTGTCGCAATAATCAATAGAGCCAGTCGGCTGCATCAAGGTTAATTGTTTCGAGGATATTATCATCTGCTATTAGAAACAAATACGTGCACATATCTACATATGCGCGATACGATATCGTCGCGATGTCCGCGATACCAGAGGTGTACTTTATCTTTTTTCGAGAAATCCTCAACAAAAACACGCGTCCACGCGCCACGTTTCTTTCACATGATTCGGAAGTGAAAGACGAACAGAACGTTGTTTTCGTACTTCCACAGAATTGCTCGAAATGAAAATGTATGTAAAAGAATTCTGAAGCTGAGAAATTGGGAACGGAGTAACGATCGTATCGTTGCAACATTCTTTTACAACCAGCTGGTCTTCACCGATGCGTCCAGCTCCGAACACACGGTTACGTAACGTAACGGAATAATTGCTACACCTATGTTTATCCTGGAATCCGATGGAAACTTTCGGATGAAACACCAATACGCATTTGTACACGTATACGTTGATGTAATTTCAACGAAATCTTGAACGCGATTCAATTGTTCGTAACAAACGTTAAATGCGATTGTTTCTGGGTATCGATTGCACTTGGAGCGTGACAGATTCTCGAGTGAAACCTCGCGTGACCGTATGTGTGACGGTTCGGAAAGGAAATAATTTATGACGGGTAAACATCAATTTTCCGCGGTTCAAAGTAGCCTTCTAAAATACTAAAAAGTAGTCTAATATTTTAACGAATAATCGAAAATAAAAATCTAACTGCAACAATGATTCTCGAGTAAATGCTCACGCGACCGTTCCGCGGCTCGAGAAGAAACGATAATTCACGCCGTCGCGCGAATAAACGAGACGCGACGAGGAAAGATACAAGATGATGTGTACATTATTTATTTCCTACATTGGACCGCGTTTCCACGTTCCGCTGATAGGCGTTCCACGATACAATGAGAAGAACCAGGCGAATTATAACGCGGCGACACCTCCATCAACGCCGCGGTTGTGTGCGTGTGATCTCGGATCCAACATTGGCGTCAACGTTTTTTAGTCGGCGATGCTCGATGTCATTGAGCCGACGCGACAGTCGCACTCGAATGACGATGCGTGCGTTCGAAAAGTATTACGACAAAAAACGAACTTATTTGCGGACGCTATTTTTACAAAAGAATACAATATTCAAAATATCTCAAGAAGCTCCCATGCCCGGATGTTGAAGGAAAGACACCCTGTACAGCAGAAGTAGCAAATGCTACAGACCCCGCGCTTGAAGCAGAAAATGTTTAGCTTTAGCATGTAAAATTGTGTGATAGCCCTGGCTATGGTTACAGATATTGTAACAGTTCTCCTTATTTCGATCGACGATTATTGAGAAATAATATTAAAGCTATTGGCGCACCGGTACGATCATTTCTGACTACTAAGCAATTTTACAAATTATCACATCAAATTTTTCTTCGCCGTTTCGATCTAAATTCAGACCATTTTCAAAAATAGAATTTTGTTGTCAATGCGCCTGTGAGATTTTACCAATTAATTAATCTATGGTCTGAATTCAGATCGAAACATCGAAGAAAAATTGGATGTAATAATTTACAAAATTGCTTAGTCACAAATGATCGTACCGGTGCGCCAATAGCATTGATATTATTTGTTAACAGATATTTTTTCCAAAAAGAAGAATGTCATTCCGTTCGATTCGGGTGCCCCGAAATGAAATCCTGGGTGCGCTGCTGTAAATAGGTACATACCTGTCATCGTGAAGGCGTTTCAGATCGGTCATCTCGCGTTCGAACTTGAATTTGGACACCTCGCATAGCAAAGCGTCCCGCTCGCCGATGACCTCGTTGAGCTCGCGTTGCAGTCTCTCGATCTCTGCATATTGTCTGCTGATTAGTTGGTTCTTCTCCTCGAGGATGGTCTCGACGTCGGGATCCAGGAGACCGGCCGGATCACCGACACTGCCCAGTACCGTGCTCATACCGTTTGTTTACTTTCACCCGAGGGTGCGCGCAGCACACACGCGCGCGCGCGCTACTATACACAACAACAACAACACACAGAGATAGAAAGAGAGACACACACCGCGAACACGACAGGACACGCACGCGCGCGCGCGCGCGTTTACCCCGGTGCCCTGTGTTCGTTCGATGGAGAGCTTCGCCCCGCGAACCGAGTCGAGTCGAATCGAAAATCGTGTATCGAATCGAATCGCTTTTATGCACGCCGATCACGGGAATCACCAACCGCGTTTCCCTCGTATATCAGCACGCGACACTCGCGAAAACCGGCCCGGCCCCATACCAACGCGAATATCACACAGAACGGACGGCCTGTCCGAGTAAAATACACAATGATCCATCGACGACGCAGCACCGTTTCATCGCGTACTCGCCATCTTGCGACTCGTGCCACCTCTCATGCTCGTGCTCGTGCTCGTACTTCGTACTTGCGCCAGTCCCGGTTCACGACCGTTCCCGTTCCAATTCCACTGGATCGTTTGTCCAGAAATACCCCCACGAGCCGCGCATGCGCCCCGCCCTCTCCCTGGAACTGGAGGGAGCGTCGGCCAATCAACGCCATCTACTCGCGCGTCCACCAACTTTTACTCCGTTACGCTTTTTCCCGCGTCAATAACTCGAACGATCAGTGAACGATCGGTGATGGTATGTTGCACCTCTTTCTCGCGCATGCGCGACGAAATGCAGGAACGTATATACGTGTTATGTTTGTGGGGAGAGTAGGGGAGAACTGTTATTAGCGGGAAACAGTGATACCAGATTCGTGGGTCTTGGGATTTCCCACACGCGCTACTGCACCAGCATACCTTTTTTTTTTTTGTTAAGGAAGGTGGTAAACTTTGAAAACCTCCACCTCCCGGGACAACCTATGGGTTGCCCCTCTAATTTCCTAATTTGTCCGGACTAACCCCCCCGGGGACCTACGTACAGCATTACTCCCGGGTTGGCTGTTTCCGGACCTTTTCCCACTCCTGTTCTTTCCTTTGAGCACCAGCATACCTGTAACATGTCGACGACGGTGCGTCAGAGTGGGGGATCAAGCCGGCTGAGTGAGCGGAGGGGAAAAATCACAAGACCCACGAATCTGGCATCACTGCTGGCGACTATGACTTTCTGCGCCTCTTTCTTTCCCATAGGCTATCCTTTAACTATCTATTAGTCAAGTAAATATCATCGGAATTATATCGTATGTGGTATCATTTTTATTAGAAAATGCCACAAATATGGTAATCGTAGTCTCATAAAAAAATAATTAAAAATAAGAAGGTTGGAAATTCCGGTTAGGCGGCCTCACCGAAACACCCGAGCCACATGATGTCATAACCTACGCATCATATTTGAAAATCGAAAAAAAAAGTTTTGCGAGGTGATCAAGGTGGTACCCCATTTTAGCCCAACTTGGTACTTTACTGACGCTAAAATCGTCGCGCATGCGCGAAAAAGAGGTGCAATATGTCATCACTGCGAACGATTATGCTTTTCGCTCCTTTTTATCTTTCCATTTTTGCGTAACGTTTGCTAACGAAACACAAATGACCGTAAACATTCTCATGACCTCCACCACAGTGATGAACAAACGCGTACAACTGGCAGCTGTTTACCACGTTCTTTTCTAATACGCAACAGAGTAAACGTAATACAGTAAACAGTGTACCGATCAGAACCATCTTTTCTCGCGCATGTGCGACCGAAACAGTAACGTATCTATAATGACGTAGCAGAGCGGTTCCTGAGGCAATTATATTGGCGGGAGTGTACCGGTAATATTGGCAGGACGAGTGTTCCGTCTTGAAACTTAATTGCTAACATTTTAAGAGTAGCTCAACCCCTTGCCTTTTCATATGTATATAATAATAATAATTTTTTTAATACTGCGGGGTGCTCAAAGTACCCCATTTTATCGAGAATCTTACTTTACCGAGGCTGAAATCGCCACGCATGCGCGAGAAAAGATGGTTCGGATCGGAACACTGACCAGTTAACGCCCCTTTACTGTCCAACAGCCGTGTTTTCCATGGACAGTGATCGTACCCGGACACTATTTTTGATTTATCACTGCGAGCGTTTACTGTAAACAGATTCCACACATTTTTTGACAAAATAAAAAAATACTCGTTAATATTACTTGATACCTGTGTAATGAAGATCGCATTCCTAATTTCCCTTCAACTTCAATCTTCTACAATAACAATTGCGCAGGATTAATATGGATATTAAGCCCTTAGTCGTAAAAGCCAAGTAATCGTTGGCCTCGAGGATTACTGGCGATATCTCGACGCTTGCGAAACGAATTTTACTTTATTATTCAAAAACGAAATTTGCGCTCCAGTTTCCCACGACGAAGAAAACATTGAACTTTGTTGTATTTCAATTCTACCTGTATTATAATAAAATTAATCATTCTGTTCCAGTAACGAAGAATGGTAGCATCGACGAGCTACAGTTCTCTAAAATATTTTCGAATTTCCAGGACTGTTGATCGTCGAATATTTGAAAAATGAACAGGTATTAGCGGCGAAAGTATCTCGCGGCGTAGGACGAGCTGTGATATCGCCCGAAATATTTTTATCGCAGCGTACTGTGATTTCGAGCTGTATACAAGAGAATGCGAAAAAATATGAGAAACCTAAAATAGATTCCCGGGAGTATTGTCTCACGCGACGTTTCGCACTTGCAAACGTGCTCTTCGTTACGCGAAGAGAACTGAAGTACCCCGTTATACATTCTTGACTAAGTATAACGAAATCGATGCGTACACTATATTCCTAATACTAACGGCTCGAAATTTTGCTCTAATTCGTCCGTGCAGCAAAACACATACGTATAACTGATCATTTTTCAAATACTAAATTTCATTTCACGGCTAGCTCAGCAAAGAAAGAGAAATCGTCAGAAATATCGGCAAGTTGTTCGCGATAATATTCCGACGAGTTTCCCGCATTCGAATCGGTGCAGCGACGTAAAAACGTTGCATCGACGTGTTTCTTGAATGTCGCGAAAATCTCGCGATACCATCGGAGCGAAGCACGCGTTCTCCACATTGCAAAAATAGGTTATCTTTCTACGCCGCGTTTCACTCCGTACTTTCGTCCTGGCAGGCAACTGGTACAAGTTGTACCGTAGAACGCGTTCTGCTGGTGCAGTATTACGGGAGAGAAGAAAAAGGAAGTGCATAATTGTTCGGCGCCGTGTCCGAGAGATTATTGAGCTGCGTTCGTGACCGCGTGGCTGAGAAACAACCACCGAAAAACCGTGGACGTGGTGTGCGGATCGCGACGCAGCACCAAGCCAACGAGAGATTCAAGAAGAGGGACACGACACGAGATACCACTGTCCTTTAAACGGGAGGCGACCTTTAGAGCACGACGCGGAAACACTGATAAACAAGACATAACAGATTTCATGGCGTAAACACTAGTTGTGACCAGTGAAACGAGGGAAAAGAGGATGACAGTGTGTTTGGGACAGATTCGAATTACCGCGAGCAACGGAAAATCTATTTTCTCGGGAGTGATGTCTAGGTTATCCCGTTGGATTATCGTCCACATCGGCGTGCGATGAGATAGACATGGATATCTACCGCAAGAAACTCTCCGATTTAACGGTCGATCATCGTCCGATAGAACTCTTACGAATTTTTTCAGACGTGGCTCGCATGTGTTCATAACATAACAATGAAAGCGGCGTGCATGACTTGAACAAGGTTGTCATACCGTAATCGTTGTCCTCATAGTTCTTGCTCAAACATCCAACAGAAAAGTTGTCTCTTTTCTTTTCGAATCGGTTTCTCGCCTCTCACGAAATTTCACAAAGAATACACCGAGTCTACAATCGTACTAAATTGTAACAGTTTCATTTATTGTTCTACTAAGGTGTGAGTCTATTAGAGTTTTAAATAAGAATTGACAGAGAGAAAATATTCATTTACTCTTCCGAGCATGGTGCTATCGAAATAGTATACGTTTGCACACCATTCGTTTTTGGTACTTGATTTCCACGGTACTATTTCATTCGATGCGTCGAGAATAAGATGTAAATTGTTTTGGGCAAGCGTTTTACAATTCGATCGGTATTTAAAAAAAGTGTTCTTAAATACCTATAATCCTATCGTGTTTTGTATTCTGTTGTCTACGCTGGGAAAGCAACTTGCAGAGAATAGAATTTAACAAATGTTAAGCTGTGATGTTCTGCAGTTTAATGTAAACACAGTGTTCGTGCCATTCCTTTCATACGCAAGACGTTGACCACGGTTGATGCTTCGTAGGCATTTCCATGAAAACTAGAGAAATTTAGGACCTCCTTGAAAGAAACGTTGGCTATTAGTTAAGTTTTCGATATAGTAACCTGTGGAAATTTATTGCAATCATGACAGAAATTACTATTCAAGATTTACAAAAACTTCTTATATACTTCTCGAAGAACACTTACCGAGCTAAGGATGCAGATAGTACGGTAATTCATTTTTTCATTTAATCTTTAACGGTTCTTTTACACGTGTAACATATTTTTACTAATATTATGGATATTATTGTTTCCAGAGCCAAGCGATTATGCAAAGATGTCTGCTACTCACTGACTTGGATTATACTCACTCTATAATAAACAATAACGGAGGTGATCTCAGTGCGCATTATCCTAGCCATCTGGTCATTCTAGAATATGAGAAGTATAGAAATCCAAATACGTGCGATACGCCACCACCACTGCCACGCACAACAGAAACTATATACGAGAGCATGTACGATCCGAATAAATTGAAGGAATTGATAAAGAGCGCAAGATTTGCCAGATGTCGTTCAAGATTTCCACTGCCAGTAATACTATATAAAGGAAGACACGTTTGTAGATCGGCTACATTGTCCGGTGGTCCTGAAATTTATGGTAGATCCGGGCTAGATTATTTGTTTGCCGGTAGCGAAGGAGTAGTCTCTATTCAACAACAAGTAGACGAAGCTCGAGGGGGTGACTCTGTACTTAGCGACTGGCAATTGTTCGATAAAGTTAGGCATCAAGATATTAAACTCTTAAAAACGCTTAACGTCGGGACTATCATCGATTTCATGGTCGAAAAGAAAAAGGTTAAATTTGGAATGAAGTAAGAAAATAATCTTGATTGCGATTACTTCTCGATAGAGCGAACAATTCTAATTTTTTGTTACTTTTGTGTACACAGCGTGACTTCCTCTGAGAAAGTAGATAAAGAGAAGAGGTACTCGGACTTCACCCTAATTTCACTGCCATATCCTGGATGTGAATTCTTCAGGGAGTTTAGAGAGAACGATTATCTGGCTAAGGGTTTAGTGTTCGATTGGTCTCAGACTCACGTAGACGCGCAGATTGGAGTGCCTGAAGATACAATTTCTACTCAGTTACGGATCAATTGGGAACAATACCAAGTCTGGGATCTAGTCAAGCTAACTCAAAATTATTTAAAACTGATATTAAGATACTTGAGCGATAGTAGTAATGGAATATTGATACATTGTATTTCCGGTAGGTATTTCTCTTCTGTATAACTCATAAACGGTGTTTAGCTTCAACTGGAACTAATCAGTTGTTTTACAATTTTCAGGATGGGATCGCACACCGTTATTTATTTCGTTGTTAAGGATAAGCTTATGGGCCGACGGTGCAATACACACGTCGCTGAATGCCTATCAAATGCTTTACTACACGATAGCATACGACTGGATGTTATTCGGTCACGACTTGGAGGACCGACTGAGCAAAGGCGAAGAGATATTTTTCTTCTGTTTCTATTTTCTAAAGCACATCCACGACGACGAGTTCAGTATTCATCCGCGCCACAATAGGTCCAGGCATACTGTTCTACGCAACGACAGTGACTCGCAATTAGACAATGTTATGTTCGATAGTGAATCAGTAGTAACGCTGAGCTCGGTCAGCTCCAACTTAAGTCTGAATAGTTGGTGTAGCTCTGTTAGTCAAAACAGCAGAGATAGTCAAGATAATAATCCACCAGCGGTGTTTCACTGTGCTTCCACGGATAGTCAAGAGGATTGTCATAGCAATGGGTTCGTTTAAAATTCATCAACTCCGATTGATTCTCTGAAATGCTTTCAATATACTCATTCGAACATAATTGTTTGATCTTTTCTAGGAACGTTGTACCATGGAATTTTTACCCATCGCCGAACAAGGAAGGCATCGGTCATGGATCACGGTCCCCTCTTCCTCCAAATAGAACTTCTCCCGTAGCGGTTCCTGTTCCCGGACGTCTTCGACAACGAAACGAATCTTCGTCGTCTGGTGGTTCCTGGCAGATGATATCAGGGACCGGCAGTTTGCGCGGTTCCACGACTGCCAATGCTCCCGTCACAGATGGACTAACGTCTTCTGGTATAGCTTGCAAACCCCTTTGCGAAACATGTACTACAGGACACACGTCCCAAGAATCGAGTACCACGATCATCGAGGACGAGGCGTCTTCGTCGGTGGTACAGTAAGTATTATTAAGTAGATTCCGGAACTTCATGCATTTTTATGTAATTGAATTTCTATGAATTTGTTTTCTTTCTTGAATACCAATACGAATCGTACCATTTATGTTCTCGTTTCTGATTTTAGATCTCGCAAAGACAAGTTACAGTGTTTAAGAAGAATATTTTATAACGCTTACAGCCATACCGTCGGATTTCGAATGAAAGATAACTCCGAATCGAGCGGCTTCGGCCAGCTACTCGGTAATTTTGCCGAGAAAGTAGGAATCCTTTCCGTTCAACGCACATCGTTGTGACTATAAACATCATTGGTTTCCCCCGCGATCATCGGTTCGTTGTTATTGATTCCTTGATTCAATTCAGAATTTTATAAGAACGCTATTCAATGAGGATGAAACAATTGTACATTATCGTTTATGTGAATAACACATTGTTATACAAGATAAAGCGTGTTGTACGCTCGATATGAATAAAAATTTGATATTTTTGTATATATATTATATGTATATGTATATGTATATATATTTATATATATATATATATTTACATGTATATATGTATGTAAATAGGTGTGTGTTCACTTGTTCTTTCTTTATATTTATCACGTACATATATGTATACTTTTTACTACCGTCTGTATGAAATTAACGCTAGCACAGATGCGTAGTAATTAGAATTTTAAGGAGAATTATAAGAATGTTACAGTGTACGAAAATAATTCTAGTAGATCATTTCACCCTTGATTCGTTACTTATCTCACTAAAAAAGGGAAGCCACCGAATTCTTCATAAAATTACAAATTCAACACGCGTACGATTCTCGAAGATCTCACGTACTCTCTGCACATGGGGCATTGCGATTTCGAGTTTAACCAGTCCGCTATGCAAACCCAACAAAACATGTGACCACAGGGAGTAGCTGTTGTCGGTGCGTTCTCCAAACATAATTGACAAGTTTTGCTCTTTTCGTCGATCGCGATAGGTTTCTCGATATCATTTCTGTTATTGTCCTGGCAAATTTTCAAGGCACACTGCGCCAATGTAGCGATTCCCAGTAATCTTAATCCCCAGCTGATACTATCAGTTGGACGACGTCCGTACACCTAATTGAGTTCAAAAACAAAAATTGTACAAAGTGAACAGAAATTGGATTTAGAAAAGAGATGTCTTTTATGCTTGTTACCTTAGCATAATCGATCCCTGTTAATCTTTTTCCCAAGCTATAGTATCGACCGTACACATAAAAAAGTCCCTTGTGAATTAATATTAAATTAGGTATCGCACTAGATAGTTTTCCTATGAATACATTTAAGAATGTAACTGCAGCAGGAGTTAGTTCGCTGTGAGGATGATTAATATTTGACTGTAGTCTCTTCAGTATTTTCAACAATGCTTTCTCTCCGAAGCATTCTAAAATCACTGATACTACTCTTGCCTGCGTAACAAGCGAATGCCAAAAATTAATGATAATAGAATAATGCGTTTTATATACATCGATGCGATCGTTACGTACAAACAACGATGGGACTTTACGGGCTTCCAAATCGGCTTGAACAATTCCTGTATACTCCTCGCCTAATGTTTGATTCCCCATTCCCGATGTAAAGAAGAAGTAAAGCAATTTGAACGGTACATCCGATTGGACAAAGGGTAAAGTACCCGTTCGCCTTCCCACGATTTGTAAAAGATCGATGACTTTTTCCCGCAAGTGTTTAACGAAATCATCGTCTCTCTGATGCGATCGCAAGATCTCCGCCTCGCTCGCACATTTCAATTTTCTATAACGTCTCACCTCCATCTTTGTCAACAAATTTTCTAAGCAATCATTTTCGGAAACTGCCGTATTCTGTATATTATAACAAAACAATATCCCGGCTATTACACCGCGTACAATTAATTACATATAAATAAGATTATACTGTAAATTGACAATATGTACACTTTAAGATAAGGCAAACATAACCTTTAAGCGTAAAAGATATGTAAATAGTATACACGTTTCCGTACGAAATTGTTGTATGACTGCAGAGAAAATAATTAATTCTCTTTCATTAAATTAATATCCGGCTATTTAACAAAACAACTACGAATCCAACAACGATAAACACGTCACAATGAGAAAGTCAAATAAATCAAATGTTATCGGATTCAACTGAATTGTTCGTTACTGTTCCCTGTATTAATGCTATGTAACAACAGGTACCAAAAAATGATTAATAATTTTTTACATTTTTCTCATGTAAAATAGACCTGAAGAGACCGCAAAATCTATACCGTGTCGCCATCTAGCATAGAAAGTAAGGAATTAAGGAAGCAGAAAGATGAGAGCAGAGGGATGATTATATCGGTCTTTCTCTTTCTCCATAGTTTGTATATGTCTGTCCTTGTCGAATACCTCCTTGCTCGTATGCTTTACGCGTACGTACCAGGGAATTCGGAGACCGCGTAAAAGATGGTAGCATTAGAGAGTATACAGTGGGTGTACAAAGTGTTCGTACACTTTTTAAAATGGAATAACTTTTTTTTAATTATTTCTTCTAATGGATGATAAAAAAATCAGGTAGTTTGGTACAATTATAAAAAGTTGTTCTATTTTAAAAGGAACTCTTCGTACACCCATTGTATCTTTAATTCCAAGAGCGCCGCTCTTTCTTTTTTTGTCTATTGTTTTACACATGAGGCAGTTAAGGGAAAAATAGTTATAGTGTTTTCAAGTCCATTGAATAGCCTTTTCAAAAATCATTTGATGAATTAATTTAACTAATATTTAATTTAATTAATTTAACTATTATCATTCTATACATTCCGCCTTCTGATCCATCGTGAAAATTCTTGAGAGCACTTCGCCGCATCTACCCTCCACTTTAACGCTCGCGAGATCATCTGCTCTCGTTTGACCAATATTCAATATAGCTATTGGAATTCCAGCGTTATTGGCTTGCAATGCTATCCTATAACCTGAATACGTGGTCAACGTGGAACCCAGAATCAGCAACGAATCAGAATGTTTAACATTATATTGCACACTTTCGACCACTTGACGAGGTACATTGTCTCCAAAGAATACGATATCAGGTTTCAGAATGCCACCACAATTCATGCAAGCAGGAACAACAAATCCTCTTACTTGTTCCTATGGAAACATAGAGCTTGTTACGTACATAGAGTACTCTTAGCGAAACATACGCATAGTTACCTGTGATATATCTACATCCCCATCGGGCCTTATCATCTGACTGGTTGCAGTCATGTTTGGATTAAGACTATCTAAAATTTCTTGCAAATAATATCTACAGATTTTCTGATCACATTTCAAACACATTACTCTAAATGCTGTCCCATGCAATTCTATCACCCTCCTACTGCCTGCTTTGCTATGCAGATTGTCAACATTTTGAGTGATGATGCTTCTAACTTTCTGTGCGTCTTCTAACTTGTTTAATATTTTATGAGTTTCATTGGGTTTTAGAGAGGAGAATCTACAAAAATATATTACGTTTAAAAAAGTGCATATGCACTTATTTCTGTGGGACAGAACTTTAACCTTGGCCAACCAACGTAATTCCTAGCCCAATAGCGTTTCCTAATATCATTACTTGCACAAAAGTCTTTGTAAAGTACGGGTCTACGATTGCTTCTCGCATATAGACCAACATTTTCGGATCTGTAATCAGGAATGCCACTTTCCGTAGAAATTCCTGCTCCAGTTAATATGCACATATTATTGTGGCTATCGATAAACTCTTTCAATCTCGTTACATCTGAATCCTTGACTGATTCACATGATGGAACAAATCTATAATCTGAGTATGGCCTAGCTGTAAAACATTGAAAATTCAACAATTTTCATTTTTGCTGCAAATGCATATAGATCCGCAGTCTAATCATAATTAACATAATAGATCGAACTGCAAGATTGAATAAACTCACATAATTTCGTTGATCCTTCAACTTTATGTACAATTTTATAGATCTCTCTACGAATGTTCATCCTAATGTAAATATTTGTATTTATTCAGGAAATTTTCCTAAAACCGAATGTTACTTGTTGCTGTTAACTTTCCGTCGTTTCATTATGGATATCTGACAATCAAAGTCTCTAATACATCCAAAGTTTGTTTCTAAATATATTATACGTGTGCAAGTACGTCATTTTCTGATATTACTGTATAAATCAAAGATACACGTGTCTATCCTTCCCATTTACGAGATAGGATTATTGTCTCAGGACATGTTCGAAAATCTGAAATCTTTCTGAAACAGGAAACTTCATCGAGTTTATATTTACATCATTCAGCAATTTTTATGAAAAATTGCAACCCATAATTGTATTGGTCAAAGATGGTTCTATAGGTTCTATAGCAGTAATGAGATTTGGAGCGCTTTTTTTGCGCATGCGCAAGTTTCGACAGGAACGTATCTATATCTGATCTATGTCCGAAGTTTGTGGGGAACTGGGAACTATTGGACGGAAAATAGTGGAGGACTATTATTAGGGGGAACCAGTGATGCCAGATTCGTGGGTCTTGAGATTTTTCCCCTCCGCTCGCACAGCCGGCTCGATCCCCCACTCTGACGCACCGTAGTCGCTACGTTGCTTATCATCTTATTTAACCATTGTAATCTTTTAATTAATTTTTGTTGAATTTTCTATTCTCCCGAAAAGCCCCCGAGGAATTTTATTTTATAATTTGAGTTGCAAAAGTCCCTAGATTTCGTATTCAACTTGAACATCGCCCACGAGAGTGAGAGGTAGACTTCAGTCGAAGCCATTTGTGGAAGGTAACGTGCCGATACATTTTTCCTATTGAAGTGTAATTACATTCGAACGAAATGGCTGCGATCAGTTTATTAAACCCGAAAGCCGAATTCGCGAGAGCCGCTCAGGCTTTAGCGGTGAACATTAGCGCTGCGAAAGGAATCCAAGATGTGATGAAGACGAATCTTGGCCCGAAAGGCACCATGAAGATGTATGTATATTTATTCTCACGTGTCAATTTTCCGATTACTTACTTGAATTTGCCAGTTCAATTACACGAATAAACTAAATCCTATGAAACTATGAAATCATATTTTCTGTCCAACGTGTGAATGTGTTTCAATGAACCTTTCTCGCTTTTATTACCCATATTAGGTAAGGTTTATGATTCACGAAGCACCGGTTCCAGCGCACCCTAAAAATGACAATTTTTCATTTTTTTTCTACTATCAATTTGATCTCGCGTGCGTTTCCCAAAATTTCTGTAGAAATTCAAGTTTTCATATAATCTGAGAACAAATTTCTAATTTAAATCATTTTTTAAGGTTGGTGTCTGGAGCGGGTGATATTAAAATCACAAAGGATGGCAATGTGTTATTACACGAAATGCAAATACAACATCCGACGGCATTGCTGATCGCCAGAGCATCTACTGCTCAGGAAGATATGACGGGAGATGGTACGACCAGTACCGTGTTACTTATCGGGGAGTTGCTGAAACAAGCTGATATTTATATATGCGAGGGTCTTCATCCTAGAATGCTCACGGAAGGTTTCAATCTGGCTAAAGCCAAGACCATGGAAGTATTAGAGTCTATGAAGATTAATATTGAGCCTACAAAGGAGAGCTTGTTGGACATTGCGAGAACTTCTCTTAGAACAAAAGTTCATCCTACCATTGCTGATAAGCTAACTGAGATCTGCGTGGACGCAGTGTTAGCTATCAGGCAAAAGGATCAAGACATTGACTTACACATGGTCGAATTGATGGAGATGAGGCATAGAACTGCGGCGGACACTAATTTAATTCGTGGTATTGTAACCGATCATGGAGCTCGGCATCCAGACATGCCTAAGAGAGTAGAGAATGCTTATATATTGACGTGCAACGTCAGTTTAGAATACGAGAAAAGCGAGGTATATGTCTAACAATAAATTGGTATCTCTGTTAACTCATAATTAGACAATTTTCAATTTTTATAGACTAATTTTAAGAAAGTCGCATGAAATAGAATACTACTTTTAATGGGAACAGCCTTTGTAAATCCTAAGTTCTATCGAATTTTATATTCGAGCATTTTTTGCTAGAATTTTCTGCAGTTCACTCATAATTTACAATAAGATTATATGTTTCAGGTGAACAGTGGTTTCTTCTATAAAACTGCAGAGGAACGTGAGAAGCTTGTAGCGGCGGAACGCGAGTTCATAGATAATCGTGTGAAGAAAATCATCGAATTGAAGAAGAAGTTGTGCGATGGAACGAACAAATCGTTCGTCGTGATCAATCAAAAGGGTATCGACCCACCGTCTTTGGACATGCTCGCCAAAGAAAATATTATCGCCTTGCGTAGAGCCAAGCGCCGAAATATGGAACGTTTATCTTTGGCGTGTGGTGGAACAGCCATGAATTCCTTCGATGATTTACAGGAAGAACACTTAGGATGGGCTGGACTCGTATATGAACACGTATTGGTAAATGTTCTCTGTGTAGCGTAATCTATACATATAATTGTCAGTTACCAGTACACAGCCGTTAGCTCAAAGGGGTATGCGAAAAATAAATTAGTGGCATACCTTCAGGAATAAGCCAGCCATTGATTTTTCAACAGGAACTATGCTAGTGTTTAGATAATTTTCTTCTACGCAATGTACGATAAATGTGCTATTTCGTTTTAGGGAGAAGACAAATACACTTTCATAGAGGAATGTAAGAAACCAAATTCCGTGACGATATTGCTGAAAGGGCCGAACAAGTACACTTTGGAACAACTAAAAGACGCTGTCAGGAATGGTCTGAGAGCCATCAAGAATGCTATCGATGATCGCGCTCTTATTCCTGGCGCTGGAGCTTTCGAGGTTGCTGCCAGTCAGGAGCTGCAACAGTACAAAGAGAAAGTTAAAGGGAAGCAACGTTTAGGCGTGCAAGCTTACGCGGAAGCACTACTCGTCATTCCAAAAGTTCTTGGTAATATTTTGGATGACACTTTTTCTGATATTGCAACTAGTAGACTGTGGATTTTTATGCATCTAAGGTATCTGAAAATGTTCAAAGAATGCTAGAACGTTAAATTCGATAGAATTTGGTTAAAACTATTGAAAATAAGATTTCATTTAATTCCACTTAAAATTTGCCTACAAAATTGAAAGTTGCATAAACATCCGCAGTTTAGCAAGTAGTATCTTCTACATCACGTCTGTCTTCTTTGTTTAGCTATAAATAGTGGATTTGATGCGCAAGATACGATTGTAAAATTGTTGGAGGAAAGAAACGCATTGGGCGAGCCAGTTGGTTTGGATGTTTCAACGGGCGAAGCATTAAAACCTACCGACGCCGGTATTTACGATAACTATAACGTAAAGAAACAAATTATCAACTCATGGTAAGTGAATAGCATTTAAATAACGTTCGTAGATTATTCGAAATTGTTCGTTACCTTTCTTTAATACTAATATTTTACTTGTCAGCACGATCATTGCCAGTAACCTGCTTCTGATCGACGAGATAATGAGAGCAGGATTGTCATCTTTGAAAGGCTAAGTTACTGTTAAGTTAATCGTTTATTGAACAAATCCCATTCTTGGATATTTCATGTAATTTAATCGTCTCGTTTGCACGACGCCTATCGAAACTTTTCGCATAACTCTTACATTTTTATATGCTTTCGAATGATACAAATGAATTGCACCCCGAATAACGAATAAAGTGCTATTTTTCAATTAAACAGAGGAAAGTAGTGGATATTTATTTCTCGTTAATCGTACAAGCTTCCCGCCACTAACTAAAAAATTCGATTCTAAAATGTAAGAAACATCCACCTCGAACTTTGTACAATATACTTCAACAATAAAAAAAACCAAGAGAAACAAGGTCAAATGGTTATTTATACAGTTATTAATTTTTTCCCCTCGTACAGGGTCCCGTCGATGGGCGGGACTGCCACGAAGAAGTGCAGTCAGGAATGACGACCAGTTTTATTATAAAAATCAAAAATATTTATGTGAAATGTTATGTTACACCGTATTTACAAACTTTTTACAAATTAGCGTAGAGCCTACCGTAACTTACGCTCTTCAGTCTTGTATTTTTTTTCTCTGTCCACCACTGCGTGCTTGATACCGCAAGAATCGAAGGCGGAAATGATAATAGTAAAAAATAAATTTCATACGCACGTAACGAGCATTTTACAAACACGTCACCATATACATGATGTAAATGTTAACACGCGAAATTTTCGGTTTACATACATTAATGCTAATCCATAATGTTTATGAAAGTATTTAAATAATATTTTCGATTTCTTTCAATCGTGACAAACTGAAATTCCTGTACACATTCTTCAATTTACAATGCACGCAACAACTATACAAATTTTTTTCAACATAATGCGGAACTGTACGTATCAGCATTCACGTCACAAAGACAATGTAAATATCTTTAAAAAATCTGGTTTACAGGGTTCGATCATTTAACTTGATTCTTATAGGATTTAACAAAATTATCCTGCCGCGTCGAAGTTTGACGGCGTTTCCTTCGTAAGTACTTATTCAGAAGTAATTCTATTTTATGTCACTAATGGTAAAATCAGATACAATCTATATATCATGAAATTTCACGTATCTTAAAATAAATAGATTTAGTGTTTGCCTCTTGGGCTTCCCTAAACTAATGGATCTCACTTTTTAAGTTGGAACATTTTAAAATTAATTCACTACTACCATCCCGTAATTGCTGTTTTGATCTGAAGTTGTAATGATCGTTCACCAGAATGTAGCACAATATTTTCAGAAATGATTCATTATTTTTTCTGAAATTCATTATTCCTTTTTGTGTTTGTAAGTGTCTGCTATACAGTACAATATGACCTTTTACACATATATATGTATATATATACACATGTATATATACATATATATATATCCTAAATTGCATACAAGAAGCTGTGCTCTGAATAATTTCTGCAATAAAAATATCAAAGCAATTTACACGTTCACACGAATTTACGAAAGAAAAATTGTTAATCTTCTATTAATTCGATGAATGCACGATTCGCCAACGCGTATCACTTTCCGTTAAAACACGGCGCATTCTTCTAAATTTTATAAAAAATCACAAATGAGTATGTCATACATGAACTTTGGTTATCGTTTATCGATTTGCTAGTAACGACAGAAAAAAGAAAACAAATATTTGTATGTTCTACGTTGACCGATATCCTAACTGAAACTTCTAAGTAGACTTGCGGATCTTTAGCACAACATTACGACATTCTGAAATTTGTCTAATCCCTTACGCGTTTTATATTTTATCCAACCAATTTCTTCGTAAACGCATAAAGATCCGCTGTCTACTTATAAGTTATTTTTTTACAGCACGACGCAACGTTCAAGCAACTTCACTGCTCTTCTTCTTCTATATACATAGTTACTAATTACTTAGACTTTTTAAGCGTCACCGTATCCGTCGTGTTATGTTTAAGATCCCTCAATATCACTTTCGGATCAATGTTTATCAGCTGCGAGAGGGTGGTACAGTTCACCTTCATTCGATGTCCACCGACTACCATGTACGTATTCAACTTAGCCAGATTAACAGGACTTCTGGGGATACCGTAGTACGAAAATTGCTTGGTTTTCGGCGATTCTTGCTTGTCGGCGATCTTGGGGGATGAAAGGTATCTGGAATGGGGATTGGTACTTTTTCTGGCGACTGCTTTCACTTTGTAAGACATCAGGTTCGGTCGAACAGTTGACCTAGCCGTAGATTTCTTCGCAACTGCATGAATCTTTGGTCTCTGCAAAGTTTTCTCTTGATCGGCGTCCAAATATTCGGTGGTAGGCTTGTGGCACTTCATCTTGTCGAACATTTTCTCGAGCAGCAACTCGTAATTCTGTATATTCTCTACTTTGAGCTCCATGCCAGGGTGCTCCTCAGCACTGTGCGCGGACACCTGTGTCAACGAACTGAAGGTTCTTTCGCAATATTTACACTTGAACAGATTATGTTTCGTTACGTGGTTCTTCATCACATTGAAGTTAGGAGACGCGAATGAACATTCGGGGCAAACATACCCTTTCGGCTCTTTGGTCTTCTGCTGTTTCTTGAAGTTCAACGGCAGGTGAGAGTGAAACATTTCGTGATGAGTCTTCATCTTGATTTCCGAGTCGCAGAATTCGTTGCACCATTGGCAGATCCAGCCGTCCTGCTTCGAGCCTGACGCGTCCACCTGCGCGTCGCTACACGATTGTTGTAAATACAGTCCGTAGGAAGATTTCGTTTCAGTCTTGGAACATTCGGGTTTCGCAGGCCACTCTTCCAAGTCTTCATCCAATTCTATCTCTTCGTATCTATACGGATAAATCAATTGGTCCGGCGGTTTGTCAGAGATCATTAATTTGCGCACTGTACTCGAGTTGTCCTTCATGTCGGAAACCTGTTCCTCTTCGATCTCGTCGCTGCAGTCGTCCACAAGACCTTTCTTGTCCAAGTGCATGCTTCCGGATTCGCTGGACGAATCGAATGCCGCTGCGCTGTCCGATTTAAACGGGTGCTGGATCTCCATGTGGTTCCATAACTCGGCTTTGATCGCAGCAACGAAAGAACAATGAGTGCATTTTAACGTATGTTTCGGCACGTTGTGTACCATCCTCATGTGTCCCTTCAGACCTGCTTGATTCACAGCAACGAAGTTGCACACGGTACATTTCTCACGGCCGTCAAGTTTCTCGCGTTTCTCAGATGTTTCGCGTTTCTCGCGTTTCTCAGGTTTCTTCTCCTGGCCATCGTTCTCCGCGGTGTTGTTCTCGCTTAACTTTCTCTTCCGTTTCCTGGAACGCTTTGGGAAAACTAATCCGTACTCTTTCTGCCAGAATTCGTCGGTCAACTCCGGCCCACCAGCGTCCGGATTCTGAACGATCTTCTCCTGACAATCAGGATGCTTGGAACGTATATGCTGGCGCATTAGACTCTCCGAATTGGTGCTACGGTCGCAATACGGACACAAAAACCCTAATCGTTTCAAATGAGTCAGTTGCATGTGCAACTTGAAACCGCGCCACCGCGTGAACGTCATTTTGCAGTGCTTGCAGACCAGTGGCTTCTTTTCATCGTCCTCGGTTGCGCCTGCGAAAAACGTTAACGAAAATAAATTAAATAGAGTATAGAATAGTATTCGTTCAAGATTGCTATAAAGTAGAGAGCAGTGAACTAAGAATAAAATAAAAAGCAATGTAAGGGGCTCACCCGATTCTTTGCTTGCATCAGCCTCTGTAGAGCTCATTTCGGATTTTTCACTTTTCACTGGACTCTCGTCCATAATAAGGCCTTCGGTGTCTTTGCTACCATCCTCCAATGGATCGACATTCAGGTTGAGCTCCGGAATTTTACTGTCTCGTGTGTTAGTCTTATTCGTGACAGCTTTCACAGACGTAGAAGTTTTCGCAGCAGACTGTTTCACGGTCGACTGAACGTTGGATGTTTTCGAGTTGTTTCCAGTGTCCAAATTATTTAGGTTTTGCTTTGCTATAAATGCTTTTATCGTCACCGTTTGCTTCGCCAGCAGCGTGCCAACCTACAATCGGTAATGTCAATAATAAATACAGACTCGAAATTTTTCCAAACAAACCAAATAGATAAAAATTTACCCAATATTCGATATCTTTATCCGGTGACAATGGTTCGTCAGGAGGACGTTCCCCGTTATGATGCTTCACAAAGTGTTTCGACAAAGCGTTACGATTCACCGATAAATATCCACATTCTCTGCAGTGCCACCTGTAACATCAATTTTTTCTGTTTTAGTAAGATGGCGAATTGATTTATGCATACAGTGGGTGTACAAAGTGTTCGTACACCCTTAAAATGGAATAACTCTTTTTTAATTGTACCAAACGACCTGATTGTTTTATCATCAATCAGAAGCATTGGTTTACTAAATGATCTGTAAAAAAGATTTTTGTAATTAATTATAAAAAACCAGATTGTTTGGTACAATTATAAAGAAGTTGCTCTATTTTAAAAGGTGTACGAACACTTTGTATACCCACGGTAGTTTAAACGGAATCACAAATTTACCTCAGATAGTTCAACTCTCTGTAAAGGTGATCTCTCATGTCGTGCTTGTATTTCGTTTTAAATTGCGTGCACAGAGTACAAACGTACATATTACCGTCGGATTTACCATAAGAACCGAATCTACCCGTATCCGACTCGTTCGAGTCATTGTCGTCGACCGTTTTTGTTTTCGCGTCTTTCATTTTGTCTGTCGCGACAGCCGTCTCGCTCGAGTTCTCTGACTCTCCTACCGTTTTATCGCAGGACGGTAATCTTTTCGATTTTTCTTTCGCCTTTAATTCTTCTCCAAAATTCAATTTCCCCGGTTTTATTTTCGCCGGTTTAGTTGGTTGCGGTTCTGTGTCGATCTTTCTTTTTCCTTGCTTCGTCGGAGACTCCGTGGACGTTTCGTTCTCATCCTCCAAGAGAATTCCACGTATATGCCTGATTCTTGGCATATCCCTCCTCCAAAGTGGCGTGGTATCGAAAGGTTCCCCTTGACCGCTTCGTTCTACGTTCTCTCCACTCTTTTTGTTCACGCCCTTTATCCTCTGATATATCAT
The DNA here is from genome assembly GCA_963971365.1 of Lasioglossum villosulum. Classification (NCBI taxonomy): domain Eukaryota; kingdom Metazoa; phylum Arthropoda; class Insecta; order Hymenoptera; family Halictidae; genus Lasioglossum; species Lasioglossum villosulum. The sequence goes on from OZ020495.1 coordinate 49,026,251, forward strand.
CTCGTATTCAACGTTAGGATCGTTCGCGTGTTTACTGTTGATGTGCTGTTCGAACATAATCTTTCCACTCGCTTTGAAGGGACATAGGGTACATTTGTACTGTAACTTTTCGTCGTGGACCGTCGAACAATGACTCGCCATTCCGTTCTTGTACACGCACTTGTAATCGCACATGTTACATTTCCAATGATTCCCGTCCGGGTCTGGAATCTCCTCTTCATTCTCTTCTTGCGCGGACTGATTGTTCTCGGTACATTCCAACTCCCTGATCACCTTAACGAAAGGCCTCTTCTCCGGGTGTTTGTCAGTCAGGTGTCTCTCCACCACGTGCCTAGTCGACAGTTTATCACTTTTAGACGGCATAGAAAATGAGCTGATCAAGCCAAAAATGTTTCGAACATCTGACAAGTATATGCAGTAAAATCGTGTTATTTTGCAATTGGCTGTGTTCTGCACGGAGAAATATCGTGGAGGGATACTGTTTTTTTACGACTGAGTCTACCACTCCGAAAGTACACAGGAAGCCGAATGTAGAAAAGGACAGCATATAAACACTCTCCTATCTTGTGAACGAAACTTTTATTGACGTTTTAATTGACAATTCAATTGAAAACTTTCATTGACAATTGAATTGACGCTCATCGTCAATTGAACGACTAAATACGGTTGAAATTATATCGTGTTTAGTGTGATTTTAATCAGAAAAATGCCAAAAATAGGTTGGTGAAAGTCCCATAAAAAAGTAATGAAAAATAAAGAAGTTTTGTAATTGAATTAGTAGTGGTTTACTGGTTTACATTGGGTAGGCGGGCGGTCACTAAGAAAACGCGACTTTACTGAACATGGAAGAATTACTTTCTACGCTTGTCAAATGTTTCAAAACAATATTGCGCTCTAAAAACGGTCTCGGTTTAGAAAATGCTATTATACCTGTGGTAGTGATGGTGATTGCAATGGGAACATTTGTAAAGCCTAGTGTCGTGCATTTTTAAATGAACAGCCATCTTGTCGATCGCTATGTTCAATCCTTCTTGACCAGGTTGCGGTTGGGGACAGTGAGGGCATCTGAAATACTGCTCCTCGGAATGTAGAGCTTTCAAATGACACCTCAACATTGCTTCGTCGACTGTCAAGTAATTACATTCGGCTACACCGCACACGTATCTGTTTTCAAATTGTGAAGAGAATATGATATTAATTAAGTGAAACGAAACAGAATGTAGGGTATCTCATAGTTCATGATGTTGATGTCACTATCAACTTGAGCACAACGTTGCAATCTGACTGTAAATAAGCCTTGACATTGTACCATATGTATTTATTAACACTCATACGCTTCTCAAAAATAGCTCAATTAAAGAGACTATGATAACAATTCACCTATGTTTCATTTATAGCATCACATTTTAAAGAAATACGTCTCACGACGTAGACATAAAAGGATGAATGATTTTACAGTATGTGAAAATATTGAATGGGGAATTTTTACCCTGAGGAACGTATAAGGGTTAAGGACGTGTGTACACGACTGCCATTTAAACTTAATTTTGTTGAAGACGAAGCCTCCCATGCAAAATTGGTATTTTTGTTTTTCATCTATTTCTATGAGACAACCTGTATGTAATATGAGTTTTTTCAATAACAACCACATGCCTCTTGTGCTCCGGAACAAATTTCGGAATGAATATGTCTTCGTCGACCTTGCTAGCTTCCTTCGGTTTCCCACCCATACGTCCATTCTGATGAGAGCTGCTAGCTAAATTCACCATTTTGTCGAACATGCGCTCTTTCTTGTCCAAGCAAGGCACAGGATTCACAGGACCGCTCTCCGGCACGGTCATGTCGTTCAAGTGTAACGTCAAGTGTCTGATGATATTGGTTCTCACTTTAGTTGTGAACGGACACACGGCACATTGCACTACACGATTGTATATAGCCTGACGCGGCAAAGATTCTATTTCGTCCGGGCCAAAAGATAACTTTTCAGGATCTCCTGTTCCCTTGTCACCCTCTTTTTCCGTAGACTTGGAGTTTTTACGTTTCTTCCCTTTTCTACCTGCGCTTTGACTCTGCACAAAAATATACATGATGTTTAGAACATAAGAATATGCAGGGTGAGGCGTCAGAAACAGGCCACCTGAATAACTCAGCTGCTATTGGTGTTAGGAAGAAATGAATCAAATGGAACTTGCTTGGTGTTCAGAGGGCATTTATCTGATATTAGTAGCTTTTTTGTAGGCGGAGATAAGATAAGTTTATGTAAACTTTCAGTAAATTTTACAAATTTGCAAAACGCGTCTAAATGTGCGCGAAAAAAATAATATTCCGGAGAGTATATATAGAGATTTGTTATATTATAGCGATATAACCACCCTATCCTAACCCTATCCCAACTCTATCCTACTTGTGCCCAATAGAGATGTGTCTGATCCTACATGTGTCCAGTGATGCTGTTTCCAAAAGATATGTGCCCAATAGCTAAATGGGCAATCGTACTGTGTCCAATCGAGTCACTCCCATCACAAATAGTGCCTATGTTAGTGGCCTGTTTCTGGCGCCCCACCCTGTGTATTATACCTTACGATTACTTACTTCTATTGATTAAAGAAAAGTATACTTACGATAGCTTGCACGACGAACAAACCATCGACAGATGGGTTCTTCGGATCAGCAGGGACCAATTTGCCAGCATATTTGTGCTTCATCTTCATATGTGTCATAACTGGCGACCCAGCTGTGCGCCTCATTTTGCACAGGGAACAACCGAAACGTTTCAATCCGTGCTTCTTCAAATGATCCAATAGAACTGACATTTTCATGCCCCGCTTGTTACAATGGGCACAGTTGAAGTATTTATTATCACGCCGTTGGGGACACTCCTTCGAATGAGATTCCAAAGCGGTTGCATTTTTTGCACCGTAATCGCAGAACTCGAAGCCACATTTGTACAAGTCTGTTCCTGTGAAACCGGTATCCTTGATATCTTCCAACGTCAATGGTTGGTCAGGTGGTTTGTCGGCTGCGTTACTGGGAATGTCTGTGCTTTCTGTAGACTTGCTAGAGTTCTCGTTGTGGATGGACAATTCTTCCTTCGTCTCAGTTTCGTCTGTTTTCACTCGTTTCGCCGTGTCAGAATTCTCCTTTTTGTTAGAATCGAGCGCTTTCTTATCAATTTTCGAAGAGCTGGTGCCACTGTTCACGATGTCGACGATCTCGATATCACTGTCCTCTCCCTTGTTCTCGGTCGTAACATTTAGTTTAGGAGGAGACACACTGTCGAATTGATGACCAACATTTTTCAGAAAATCAGGATTATCGAGCAAATTGATGTTTATAAATTCGTCGGTGCAGTTTACGGGAATATTGAATAACTTAGGAGTGTCCAATAAGCTAATGTCCAGCGGATCGCTTTTGTTTTCGATAGATTTCGGTGGTGTAGTCAGCTCGGGTCTGTCCGAAGATGTTTTCTCTTGCAAAGGGGTCGGGGTGGTGTGCGATGGGAATAGAGACGATAATGATTTGTTCAACGCCTCGTTCTCGTCTTTATCTAGCATATGAATGTCTTCGAGCGAATGGGAGAAGGATGTCTGTGGGTTAGACCATACACCGACAATGTCTGATCTAGTCGAGTCTTTCGTATTCGCTTCATCGTTGTCTACGTCAATCACTACATCGTCTACCTTCGCGTTGTCGTCCAATATTCTCAGAGTCAACTGATCTTCGTGTCGAGACGACTGAAACACGAAACGTACAAATACAGTTGCTGTACAACCCGCAGCTACGCAACGTTGTTCATGTAATATGTATTATAGATCTACACACCTGCGTAATAGGATGAGTTCTTTCTATAACCTGAGGTAGTCTGTTACAATGAAACGAACTCAAATGACTGTACATGTCGTTCAACGAGTCCGCGCCGCTTAAACAATACTGACATTGATACTTGTAGATCCAGTGAACCTTGTAATGCTGCGAAATAATCATAGACCCGATTAAAACGTTTCCAACTCTAATACTATCAGTAAATAATGGAAATGAATCGAGATCAATTACCGTTATTAGTTGATCGATCTGCGAACACGTGGTAGTACACAGATGACACTTGAATTTAGCATTCGTCGACCAATGTTTGCTCTTTAAATGTGCAACGAATAACTCGGGAACATAGAAAACCTCGCCGCAATCTAGAAAAATAACTTGGTCAATAATTGTTCAAAAATGGTCAAGTACAATAATTTCGATATTTTAACCCTCATACGCTCCTCAAATATAGCTGCATAAAAGATCCTAGAATAATATTTCACCCTTTCTCACTTCACATTTCAAATCTACAAATTATGCTTCGATTATAGTGTGGGATTTCAAAGAAATACATTTTGCAACACAGACAAAAAGAAATCAATAGTTTTAGAATATGTAAAAAAGGTAAATGGGTGAATTTTCACCCCGAGGAACGTATGAGGGTTAAGGTGGAAAATAAAATCTAATTGTTTTATTCGATGATCTTTGGTGATGAACAAAATGGAAAATATTTTACTGATCAAAGTTCATTGCTTGAATAAAAACAATTCGATTTTATTTCTCCTTAGAATACCGAAATTACATTCTTGCCAATCCAATATGTATTAGAATGAATCGCACCATGTTCGCAAATGTAAGGGTGTACGCAAGCGGGTTTGTTTACGTTCTCTTTGATCGGCACCTCTGTCGCCCATTTTCCAACAAGAACACCGTGTAAACCAGGATGGGAAACAGCCTGCGGATAAAATTGACATGTATTAAAGAGACCGAACGATTTCGGAGGAATCACGAAAAATCATCAACGTAACTGTGTACGGACCTGGTGTATCCGAACGTACGAGACTGCAACGGCTCTGTAGAAGCAATAAATACATTGGTAACGACAGTGCGCGTGTTTCTCTTGTATGTGCGTCTTCATTGTATGCCAATCCTCGCACGTTGTGTAACAGTAGGCGCATTTCTGATAATCGAACGGCGGCTTCTGTTCTTCTTCCGCGTACTTCTCCGCATGTTGCTGGTAATGTTGTTGGAATTGGTCGACGGAATCGGTTGTGAAGTGGCAGACTCGTACCATACATTTGTACAGATGAATCAACTTGGTGGTGTGCAGCATCGCGTTGTAAGCATCCGCTGATTTCAGTTTCAATGCCGGATCGATGGGCTTCAGAATAGTCGGCGTTTGAACCATCTTCACGATTTTGTAATTCATGTTAGTCGATTGAGACGTTGACGGTAGAGTCAGTGTCCGCGTCACCGGTGTCACTACTGTACTTTTCTTTAACGAGAAAGGAAACTTCAACTTGTTGTCTACCTGTACGACCTTCGTCGTCTTCGGGGCGATCGGAACGAAGTTTCTGGTCAATTGCGTGTTGGTCACCGGGACCAGCTTCAACGTGTCCGTCGCGATGGTTCGTATCGTTCGTATCGTGTTCAGCTTCTTCAGAATTAGAGGCGAGGTATTAAGCTTGGACTTCAGGATCGAGACGCCGGCCTTCTTTACGGGAGAGATCTCCACCGCTTTTCTAATATCGTTTATCTGCAAGAAAATATCCATGTTTAAGGGTGTACACTTGTTTTTCCAGAATTGCAAGGATGCGCCTTCTCATTTCTCGATAATACAAAGTTGAAGTTGTAAGGAGTGTAGAGGGGATGGTCGAAAGCTCATAGCGCGGGTAAGATGCGGAAATTCCGAGAATTGGAGTAAATACTGGCTGGTGGACGAGGCAAGAGGATGCAACCTGTGTGGGGACAAGTATGGAAACCTAGAACATTTAACGAGGGAATGCAGGATAATGGGAGGAAAGAATCAGGATCCTGCACCCTTGCAGTCCTGGAAACGAGACTACTCCCTTAATGATAGAGTGATAGAAATCGAATTGGGATTGAAGTCGAAGCAAAATTTGATTCGGTGATCGATCACTCACAATAGGACTTTCAGTGCCGTCTTTGTCGGCGCTCGGCGCAAGGCTAACCACATTCTCAATCTTCAAGAACGAGCACTCCTCTTCTCCATCCGACTTTATCAATCCTTCCACCTTCTCCGGAGATGTGACTTCGCCTATTAAGTTGAATCAAACAGTTCCGTTTAAATTTTACATTGAATTAACACAGTTAACTCATCTTTAAACTTACAGTGGGTGTACAATGTGTTCGCACACTTTTTAAAATGGAATAATTTCTTTATAATTGTACCAAACTGTATGTTCAGTTATACACTATATGTAAACTGATCGCAATGTAGACCAATTCTGATAAAACTTTCAGTATGCATATAAGTTACCGAAATCTACAAAATCCATTTCTTAAATTATTGTTACAGGGTCAGAAGTACGTGTACATGATATACACGCACGCACGTGTATTCAAATACACGTGAAATAGGTATCTCTACTTTAAACGCATAATTAACTTATACCTACCAGGTGCAAAAGCGTGCTCGTCTTCCGGCACACCGAAAGGCTGGTTCATCGCGGATAGCATGTCCCCGCTCAACCGTCTTAGCCTAATGAAGTTCTTGGGTGGACTAATATCCTTGCGGGTTTCGTGTGATATTTCATTGAACTTGTCTGTTTTACCAACATATCGTTTAACGCTAGTAGCTATCGGCACTATTTCCGGTGGCTTTAGAATGGAACCGAAATTGAACGTTTTCTCAGGAGATTCTATAGGTCTGAAGCAACTTTCTTCCTTGCCTGATTCGAGCGGTTTCGTGGCTTGAAGCTGAGCAGCCAATCTCTGAATCGTTGTGAGCATCGGATCCTTAGAAGAGGCGTTGATATTCGACGTTTCCTTTAAAATCATATTCACATCCGTAGATAATTCCGTGTCCGACTGCTCGCTGCTAGAATCTGATTCGTAAACCACAGTCGAATCTCTCGCGTTATCAACGTCGCTGACTTCCGCGTCGGTTTCATCAACTTTCTTTTGTCCCAACATTGCCAAAGGATCTCTGATCTTCAAGTCCGTTTGATCCACATCGGCCGCAAACTGAGAATCGCATTCGGTATTCGGTGATCGAGATTTCAAAACGGAAGTCTCGGACTGCTTGTTGTCTAGCGAATCTTGGGAATGAGATAAACTTGTTTCTAGTTCTTCCACGATGGGCACGTTCGAACCGGAAGGTAGATCCGTGACGCTGCTCAGAGATTCTGCGGAACTGGTTAAAGTAGCGGTGTTCTCGGGAACTTTGTTAGTATCCGTAGTAACGTCAGATTCATTCTCGCTGGTTGTTGCCGCAGCGTTCGTCTTCATTTTGTCTTTCAGTTTGTCTATGATGGAAAGGCCTTTCTTGGACGCACCCTTCTGCAATTTAATGCCAATGTTCTGAATGATCTCCTGCATTTTCCGTTTCCTCTCCAACTGTATCTCGACTTCCTTCTTCTCCAATTCCGGCGGGCAAACGAACACACTCAGCTTACCCGTTGGTAAACTGGCATCCGAGTCCGAGCCGGACAGTCTTTTCGTCTCGCTCAACTCCGGCTGCATTTCTGGACTGTCTTCTTCTTTTTCGTCTTTCTTCACCATCTCCAAATTCGTTATCGAATCCATTTCCGGATCGTTAACTATTTCAATTGCAGTCTTCGTTTCAGTTTCTGTGTCACATGCCTTATTCTTCTCTACCGACTCTATCTCGATCTTGGTCTCGTTAATAGGCTCGTCCCGTTCGATGGCAACCGCCACATTGCTCTTCGATTCGTCCAAACTTTCCGAACTTGACCGAAGCTTTTCCGCCTTCACGCTTCTGCTCGTCAGAACGCTGATAGGAGGCTCCGTTTTCACCGTTCCGAGAGACATGTTCACTTTGATGGTTTTCGTTTCGGAGCTGTCTTTGTGCCAAAGCTGAACGTGCAGTTCCAAGTTCGATCTCTTCAGCTGAATGTAGTTGCAGGTCGAGCACAGATAGCCGTACACGCGGTTCTCATCAGGCACCTCGTCCTCGGTGATCGCCTCGTTGAACGAGCCCTTGAATTTTCTGCACACCTTGTAATAATGCGTCCTCATCGATGACTTAGCTACAGCCTGATAAAAACAGCTATTGCACCTGAATCGGTACTCCCCGGTGTGGGTGGTGCAATGTTCGTAGAACGCTTCGAGCGCCACCTTCGCGGTGCCCTCCGTGAAGAACGCGCAGATTCGGCATTGAAAATTGAAGATCTCTTCCGTCAGAGGTTGCAACGAGAAATTCTCCAAGTCGTTGTCCTTCGAGTCTTGGATCGCTAGCTGAGCATCGGCGGGTTTTAATCTTGAGATGAGAATCTCTTTGCCGGGGTGACTCAGCTTGTAATGGTGAACGATATTCTTGCCTGTGAAGAAACATAGTAAGCACTTGTACCTCTCTTGCCCGGTCCACGCGTAATCGATCAATTTATTAATCTCCAACCCGGCGAAAGCTTTGTCCGTGTCTGTACTTTCGCTTCTGACATTGGCTTTCGCGGTGCTCTTCGTCGGTTCGTTATTCTCGGCCACTTCGACGACGCCCTCTATCGTTTCCAGCGACGTTTCAGTGACCGGACACTCGAAAGAGCACTCCGTCGAGTGCGACGCGTCCATTTCAGATGTGGCATTAGGAACAGGGTCTTTCCAGGGAGTCGGCGTTGTTTTCTTTTTCTTCTTCTTCGACAAAATCCCCATCTGCCAATTGCACTTCTTCTTCTTTTTCTTCGCCCAGGATTTCTTCGTGGTTTGCTCGATGGACAGCTGATCGCTAATGTCGTCGTCCACGTCCGCGTAGTTGCCTTTGTCCGGCGTGGACGAGTCCTTGTCCAAGTCGCTCTTGGACTCGCACAGTCCTACCAAAATATTACTGAGCAACTCCTCTTTGTTGCGACTGCTGTCGAGTTTCGACGAAGAAGAGGAGTTCATTTTCTTGCTAGAAGCGACGCTACTGGACATGGACACGTCTGAAACGATGCTCTCTTCGTCGGTGAGTATGTCGTCCTTGTTTTCGCTGATCGGCTCTACCACCGTGCCGCTGCTCTTTTTCCTCGGCGCTTTTTTCGAGGCAGTCTGGACGGGCTTCTTCTTCTCGGGTGTGCCCGGTTCCGGCATTTTGTCGGCATCGGGACGTAGAGCAATGTCGACTGCCGCCGTCAGCTCTGACACATCTATGCCGAAGCTCTCGTCGGAAGAACTGTCGAACAGTAGCTTCGAAATATCTGTCCTGGCGACAACGACGCGCGGTTCTTTCGCGACATCCTTGTTTATCCGTTTGCTCCTGCGCAAGGTGTCGGTTTCCTCGTCCTGATTGTTCGACGACATTAATCCTTGAATACGCTCGCTTCGTAGAGCCAACGGTTGATCCTCTTCGCTGTCTGAACTCTCAATGGTCTGCTTAGACCGTTGTCGAGTCACTCGTTGCCTCTCCTTCTTACACTTAGTTTTCACTTTGCCACCGTCTTTGTCTTTAACACCATCCTTAGCGGCGTCATCCCCGACACGAGGTTTCCCAGTTTTCTTCGACTTCGAGGAAGCTACCGAGGACTCTCCGCTGTCCGAAACCACTTCTTTCGTTGACTCGTCTTTTTTAGCAGGCGGAGTAACATTAACGGAAGAAGCTCCAACTTGGCTCTCCTTTTGCGCTCGACACATTCGATACCCGGTAGCAGCGATAACGTCGTCGCTGATGAACATCTCCCTAATGTCCTCCTGCAGCATTTCCAAAGAGTTCCTCCTCTTCGCCTTTGCTTTCGGCGTTCTCCCGCTGCCCTCTTCGCCCTGTTCTTCGCTCTTCGGATCCTCTTTCGTTTCCGTTTCACTCTTCGCTTTTGGTTTCTCCTTCGAAACATTCCGGTCTTCTTTAACCGGCTTCTCTTCAGGAATGTTCTGCACGGCTGTGTCCTCATACTTATCTTCCCCTTTCGCTCCTTCAGAGTTACAAGGGTCCGCGTCGAGTGACGTACATTGCTCAGGTTTCTGTTGGCTGTCGTCAGACGCATTTTTCGCGTCCCACGTGTTCAAAATGCCTGCATTGGCGGCCAGGAAGTCGTCGTCCGAGCTGTCCGAGACGATCACTCGTCGCTTCTTTCTCGCATGAACCTTCTTTATTTTTGGAGAGTCTTCCTTGTCCGAGCTGCTGCTCTCGGACTCCGACTCGATGATCTTCTTGATCTTCTTGAGCTTCTTCGCTTCGAACACCTCTCCGAGCCTCTGCATGAACTTCGCCTGCTCGACGAACTTCTTCCCTTCACCAAACTCGAAGGACTTCCTGATCAACGACTCGATCCATTCCTGCGTCACCTCCTCCTTCGGCTTGGATCCTTCCGGATCCGCGTGTTCGTTCGTCGATGGCTCAGCAGTGCTGGATGCCTTGGTGAAGGTAGTGGAGGTGGTGATGGGATCCGGTTCTTCGTGGCTTAACTTGGTCTTCTCTTCGACGGGTTCAACGGATTTGACGGGTTCGACGGATTCAACGGATTCAACGGGTTCGACGGATTCAACGAGATCGATGGTTTCGACGAGATCGATGGTTTCGACAGGTTTGACCGATTCGATGGGTTCGACGCGTAACGGCTCGTCCTTCTCGGCGACGACGATGCCACCATCCCCGTTCCAATCCTCTTCTAGCAGTAGGTTCCCGTCGCTGCTGCTGCTCACCTCGCCGGCGGTGTCTTCCTTATCCTTCTTACCTTTCCTCTTACCGCCACGCTTCTCCCAGGACGGTTTGACCGTCTTAGTCTCGTCGGGGATGTGAGTGGATGTTGGCGATTCCAAAAGCTCGCTACGTTTGATCTTTGGGATCTTGAAGTTCTGCAGGGAACCTTGCGCAGACTTGGCCTTCGTGTCGATTACCCCGTAGAGACTCTCCAGAGGCGATTGCATCTTATCCTTGGCGGCTTTCTCTTGGGATTTCGCGTTGCTGACCTCCGGCTTCGGAGGCGACTTGTTCTTCTCCTTCGTTTTCCTGAATGGTGACGAGAAAGGTGGGCCGGTAGGCCTTTTCCTCGGATCTCTTTCATTCAAACCGACGTCCTTGTTCTTGTTGGGAGGGGGGTGTTTCTCCTTGGCCAACCGTGGATCCCGAACAGAGGAGATACCGCCGTCCCTCGGCTGGTTCGGATTTTGATTGATCGCGCCGTGTTCCGATCGCACCCTGGGATCGCGTTCCGATATGTTCCTATTGTCCCTGGAGAACCTGTTGCAGTTGTCCCACTCGTTATCTCTGGACCACTCCGACCTCCTAACTTCGCGATTGAAGCTACCCCTTTGCTCCGGCCTGGCTCTTTCGTTGTAATAAGCGTTGCGACCTCTGCCACCGCCGCGATTACTGTCCCTGGTCCAAGGACAGGGGGTGCTGGGCCTGGAATACGGCCCAGGTGCTTCCGCGGGCAACTTCACTCCACACGGACCTTCGTTGTCGGGCCTGTAGGGCGTGTCGTTCGGTGGTCGGGCAGACGGCGAGTCCCACGATTGCCTCGGATGCGGGTAATCCACTGGTCTGTCGAACGAAGCCTCGTACGGTCTGTTGTCAGGCTGGAAGTTTCTGTACTGAGGGCCAACGGGAAATCTCGTGGGCGATATCAACGGCTGCACGTTGGGCGCGTCCATGTTGGGCATGTCCTCAGGGCAAGGCATGTGGTTCGTGTTAGGGCTCATCAACGGTCTGATGTTCATGTTCGACTGGAACTGATTCGGCCTCAACGGCACCTCGTTTACTTGATGCATGTCCACGTGTATCGGCTCCCGGACCGAGCCCACGTTCCACATCTCCTGATGCATTCCCATCTCCTGATGCATCCCCATCTCCTGATGCATTCCCATATCCTGATGCATCCCCATCGGATGCTGATAGTTCTGCGCGGCTGGCATACCGGCGAAATTGGAAGACTGAGGCCATTGGTTGTTACAGAAATCGTTCGCGTTCACCGGTATGTGCATCGGTGGCTGCGGGGGAGGAACCGGCTGAGGCGGCGGAGGCGGAGGAGGGGGAAGGAGAGGAGGAGGATGGTGAGGAGGAGGAGGAGGAGGCTGCCAGTGGCCTTGACCCGGCATTGTCCTATTAAAGTACTCGGGACCTTCCATTCTGAAATCCGTTTCGATTCTAGGTGGAACCATCTCCGAGCCGATGTTTCCCTGTCGTCTTTGGTACATGATAGGACCCCTCTCGTCCAGTTTCGTCAGCACAGACGGAGGTACCGGGTGGGGAATGGGCACGTCCTCGTCCGGTCTGCAGTACGCATGCACGTTACCTTTGTCCTTGTCGACGGTACCATGATTGTCGCGCATCTGACGCGGATGCCTCTCATAGTTGTCGGCGTAACGAGGCTCCGACTTCGAGCCAGGCGAAGGCGGACGACCCCTAACGTCGATCGTCTTGTCCGCGTTGTGCGTCGATCCGACCGGTGCTCCCTTGCAACCGGTCGCGGACACGTTCGACAAACATTTTCTACTGGTTAACTTAACTATATGCTTATCTACCTCTTCCCAACGCCTCTCGCTGTCAATGTCGAACTCCTCCTGCGTCAGTAAGGAAAACTTCGATAGCTTCGGGTCTTTATCCGACCCGCCTACCACCTCCTTTCTTGAATTTTGTCGCGGCGTTACCTCGTTTTTGGATTTGTTCCGTTTCTTCTCCGCCTTGTTGTCGTCGCCCTCCTCGTTCAGCAACTCCGCCAGATCCTCCATCGTCAATGGGGGTTTGTTGGAGACTGGGGGTGGAGAGAGTAGCGGCGCCGGCGGTTTCGAAACCGGCACGGTCTCCTTCAGCCTCGGTGACGCGATTTTGCGTTTCGGGAACAGGATATCGGGATCAGGAGACTTTAGTCTGGCGTCAGGCACATTCACCGGCGACTCCGGCCTCGTTTCCACTTGGATATTATCCAGGCCGATCCGGTTCTTCTCCAGCATCGACGTTAACCTTCTGGAACCGCCCAGAGACGGGACAGGGACCGTTGGTATGTGTCGAGAAGTAACCAGAGGTATCGTAGAACCGTGGCTGACCCTTCCGTCGTTCGCTTTCTGCGGCAACTGGCTACCAACCATTTTGATCGTGGCGCTCACGTCGTCAACAGAAGCGACTGCGACCGGGACGGATGATGACCAGGTTTTATTTCGCGTGTGCTGCACCTCGTTCTCCTCGAGCATGTCCCATTCGGAGAAGGAGACATCGTCACCAGATTTGCCCGACGTCGAGCCACGCTGCGACGGACTCGGGGACAAATCCAACCGATCGTTGCTCGCCCGTTCGGTGGGTATGATGATCGGGGTTTTCGTCGGCACCGTTTCGATCGGGTCGGGACTCGCCGGTTTACTGTCGATTCCGCGCTCGAAGTCCACGTTCCGCTCGGTCGGGATTATTATCGGCGCTACTTGGGAACCGGAGTCGGGACTAACAGGAGGAGTCGGGCTAGCCGGCGTTTCGTGGATCTTTTTCAATCTATCTTTCTGTTTATCGGGTTTCGCATTTTTCTCGTCGCACAGCTCCTTCGCCGGTTGCAATCGATCACCAGCTTTGCCGTGCTCGACGCTAGTCACCTCCCTGGACGAACTGAAAACCAAGGAACCGAATTTAACAACCACCCGGTCGTCGAGATTGCTCCAAGACTTAAGGTGGTAGACTCGTTTTCCAGGATTACAAGGGTGTGGGATACGTGCCTTCTTATTTATCGATAATTCTAACGTGGGGGTTTTCAGTAGTCAGAAAGTGCTTGATGAAAGATCAATCTAGTCCTATTTTTACATTTACGAGGCGTGATTTGCATTACAGTAAACGCTCGTTATTAGTCCGCAGTCGAGGGCGCGATCCTTGTTCAGTGTCTACTCCCTCCACTGCTGGCCAACGCCGCGTCGCAGGGCGGCGGTGATTAACGTACGTCGCTCGAAACAATTACGGAAGGTAGAACACATGCATTATGCTACACCATTCTCTCCGTAACTGTGAAAACTTCGGATCCGCAGACGGTAATTATTTACTTTAGGGGCCTCCTCACCGATTTTGATGACCTTGAAATATGTTGTCAAGGTCATCATTCTGAACAACTTTTTCCAAAAGCAAAAAACTGTCACTAATACTGTATTGAATTTTTCGTATTTTCGTATGCGTGTCGGGCATTAATCATCTCGTATGAACACCACGAATCGAATGTTCAAACTTATTAATTTTCATTATTTTTTTATGGGACTTTGAAAAACGTATTACTGGCATTTTTCTGATTAAAGCAAGACCGAACACGATGTTTGGGAAAGAAACAGACCGTGTTTTATTCTATCCTTCGGCTTTCTATTGAAGTCTCGGCAAGGTAGACTCAGTCATAAAGTAATCAAATCAGGGTCACGATATAAGTCCGTGAAGAACACGGCTGTTGGACTAATAATGAGCGTTTACTGTATTCGGCAGCATGTAGCTGTCGTGTTTCCCATCAACTCTACATGCATCCCAGGCTTTATCCTTCAACAAAAACGCTAGAAACTCGTCTGGTGATACTTACGTCGGAATCGGCGGAATCGGCGGCGATCCACTGCCATTTTTCTTATTCGGAAAATGCAATCCAGGAGTATTTCCCTGAAACTCGTATCAGATTAGAATGATTAAAATAACAAAACCATACATGCACTACGAAAGCCTGAAAACAACCAATAATATAAAAGGACGTAAGAAGGACTCTCAGAAGGAACGTGCAGCGGCTACGTTTGTTTAGAGTGAAGTAAAAAAAAAAACCGAACGATATAGAGAGAATGTCTTTTCATCTACTGAACTCTACTGTAGAAGCATCCACTAAACTCCTTTGTGCTTTAATGTACATTGCAGATCAGGAATTTCAAAAATTACCCTTCTTTTCGCGTAATCTAATCTCGTGCGATATACTGTTCCTCGAGTGCTGGTTTAGAAAACGGTGTGCATACGAGTGGAGAAAAATGTGAACACGCCGAAGTGGAACGAAACGTGACTCGAAACAATTACGGCATAGTAGTGTCGAGCAATCGTGCGTCTAACGCCTTGCCGTATTTTAACGAGTCCGACTCGTAAGAAAGATTTTAACAGAATCTAACGAACGTGAATGTTATGCTTTTCTTTTTAGATGACATCAAATTTGATTCGTTTGTAGTCAACATTTAACCATTAAAATAAACTAACTATCTCTACTCTTCTACGATATTTTTAGAGTAAAGACGTTTCAATCACTGTAACTGTAAAGAAAATGTTACAGCAACGGGTTTACATCGTTAATTGTACGTCTTCTAGAACTGTGAGTCTGCGAGGTATTTATTTACTTTAGGGTCCTCTTCGTTGTGGCCGCCGATAAGACCAACTCCGATCACTTTTCGAGATGTTGAAACTTTTTTGCAGATATCTCGGAAACCAAAGCTGAGCGGCGGTAACATGTATAGGAAAAAGTTGTTCAGAATGATGACCTTGACAACATATTTCAAGGTCATCAAAATCGGTGAGGAGGCCCCTAAAGTAAATAATTACCGTCTGCGGATCCGAAGTTTTAACAGTTACGGAGAGAATGCTGTAGCATACTGCATTTGTTCTACGTTCCGTAATTGTTTCGAGCGACGTACATACAAGGTTGCAACTAACAGAATGCGTCTAGGAAGCACGAGTTGGAAATCAAAACCATCCGCGTCTCATGAAACGATATAAAGGAGCTGTTTCGCTATGGCGTCGTCCGAGTTTCCGTATCTTTAGCCAAAAAAAATGATCATGTTCTAGTTGATAAACTAACGCGTGAAGTTTCTCGTTTATATCTTTCATCGGTGAGGAAACAATACTAATCAAATTAAAGGACAGCGTGAGGCTCAACATTGCCGAATGTAGCGCGCACTGCCAATGGCTCCGCCGGCGAATTCGAATTTCATCAGTGAAAACTATCTTGTACAGTTATGGACAAAATTATAAGATACCCTTTAAATCATTGGTTTCGGTACTTACTAATATAGTTATAGTAAAATACATTTCATCGAAAGAAAATGGTTTATTTTTTAACGTCTTCATTTTTGCGGAAAGTAGTAACACATTTCTAATTTATTCGAAAATAATACAATTTCGGTTGGACCCTCTTAATAATTTCGAATAGTACTCTGTTTGCTGATTTTCTGATGGAAAACGAATAATCGGTGTGCCGTTAGCAGTGCGATGGCGGTTCGTAGGGTATAGTTACCTTCTCTACTTTGTTGTGCAACTTCTGTAGAATGTCTTCGCATCGCTGCAACGTCTCGATCTTCAGTCTATTTCATTGGGAAGACATTGTCAGTAATTGCTCTTTGTGCGGTAAGGTAGAAGCACCAATAGTTGACCGGTTAAGAAACATTTTATCCTTTACCATTAGATTGGAGAGAAAATTTTTTTTGTAAATAAAAAGAATATAATGCCACATGAAATGTAATTTAGGTGTCAGAGTAAGTAAATGCTTCGTGGTGTGCTTGTTCTTAATTAATATGAGAAGCTACATTTATCTATCGCACCTATTTTTAAATATTATTACGTCCAGAAACATTATTCTTCGCGTTTTCCTTAAAAAACAGTCAATTACCGGTGTCTACCTTAATTCCAGGATATAATATTCGAAAAATTTATGTAACATTTCCGCCAATGATCAACTACAATGACAACGAAACGCAAAACTCTGTTGCTTGTATACTAAGAAAGAAGACAATGTCCGGAGATTCATGTGACGTACTTCCTCTTGCTGTTCGACAGAATCCCGTGAAGGCTTTGCATTTTCTGCAGCTGGCCCTCTCGTGACTTGTCCTTCACGTTTTGCAACCTCTCTATCATCGCTTCCAAAAACGGAATATACTTTTGCATCTCGGCGAACTTCTTGTCGTATTCGTCCATCTTGTTTTCTGTGTGTCGCTCACCTGTGTCGGGAGAAGAAAATCTTTATACCTTTTTAATTCCACCCGTTACCTCGTTACATGTTCATCCGTTCATGTAATGTACACCGACGAGCGGTTCGTTCGTTTCCACGCTCATTTATTTGCACAACATTCGCGAAAGCTGCGATACAGAACGGAAGATGCAACCTTGAACGAGCGCAAACACATTGTTACGGTCACGAACAATATGGCGGCCGATAAGAACCAACCGACAAAGGAACAGAATCCGAAGCCTCGGCGTGGCTGCGAGAATAAAACTAGCCGAAATCATTTCAACAACGATTTTAGCAATGATATTGTATCATAAAACCTTCGATAAAGCAGTAGATTAAATATATTCAACACTATCAGGATAAAGTCGTGCAAACTTATCGGACTATCTATACAGGGTGATTCTGGGAACTGGGACAAGTTAGTCCTATTGTTTTTAAGTAAAAATAGAAAATAAATGATACCAACTTCCTATGAACTTATTTTTTCTGTGGATGCACCGATGCACCCGCCACAGGTGTAAATGCACTTAATTCTTTAACCCAACTCAATCTTTTTATTAAACCAATCGATCCCTTTTATTATTCTAAATATAAAAGTACTAACCCAAGGTGATCGAAATTCTTTACGAGATGTTTGACAATTTTGTATCATAAACATTCTAACAGAAACGACACGTGAAGTATTTACTATTCGATGACCTTTTGTTAATACATTTATACATAAGAATAATAAAAGGGTGCGAATGATTTAACAAAAAGATTGGGTTACATTACATAATAAAGTGCATTTACACCTGACGAGCGCATCGACGCATCCACATAAGAAATAAGGTCACAGGAAGTTAGAATCCATCATGACATGATTTTTGTACTTAAAAAAGAGCAGTAACTTGTTGCAGTTCCCATAATCGCTCTGTATCTGAAAGTACACTTATCCGGCCATTTACCTTACTTTTTCTAATGTTTACTCGCATATGCTTGAGTTCGTAAAAATTGACATTCGTAAAAATATACTAAACGAGACAGGGACGTTAAAATCTTGGTCAACATCAATCCAAAAAATATTCATTGGAATTCCAAATAGTTTGCCTCTCTCGTTATCGTTGCATATTGTTGCACACGTTAATCCGTTAACGAGTGGGGACGACACAGTTCTGTTTACCGAAAGCGATTCGTGTCGTCGATAGAAATGAATTCGAGGCGACGCATTGATTGTTACGTAATGCGCACGTTCCCTTGATCGTTATTATCGTTTGCTATAAATCCGCACTAGTTTTCACGGTAGAAAAGTGACCCTCCCGGTTAACAGGTTAATCTCTGCCTCGGTCGTTATTTATAGACAGTTTTTCCGTGTTAACCCGCTCGTATATATAGGAGCCACGTGTATCCTCTCTCGCAATCAATAACAGGAATTTAATAAACTGCACGAATTACGTTCGAGTACTTGTACATGTATATCATAAAAAGAGTAGTGCACCTCGATTCGTTCGAAATTTCTTTATTCTCGTACATCGTGAACCTTTTACCCGAACGCATAGCATATACGTGCCCATAATTATGAAAATCGTCCAATTCGTATATATTTCTTGTTCCGCGATATTTCAAGGAAATCCAACACGTTTCTCCCAACCAGGATCATTTTTATTCTATCCAATCTTCTTTACATCGTGCACATTGAACTGAACCTGTTTTCTCACACAACAGTTGAGTTTGTTACAATGTACGTGGAACACAGGCGAATTGAATAATATTCAAAATGTTTCAAAATCACCTTTCCAGAGTGCAAATGGTTAATACCAAATGAATTCCACTACCTAACGGTTCGTTTTTCACAATATCGTAAAAATTGATTAATTTGTTTTTTCATACAATATTTAAGTTTCTTACAATTTATTGAATACAGACGAGTCTAATGATATTCAAATTGTTCCTCGAGTCCCCGTTCGAGTGCAAAGTGCAAATCCAACGGTTCATTTTTCACAATATCGTAAAAATTGATTAATTTGTTTTCTCATACAATATTTAAGTTTCTTACAATTTATTGAGTACAGACGAGTCTAATGATATTCAAATTGTTTCTCGAGTCCCCGTTCGAGTGCAAAGTGCAAATCCAACGGTTAATTTTTCACAACATCGTAAATTTGATTAATTTGTTTTTTCATACAATATTTAAGTTTCTTATAATTTGTTGAATACAGACGAGTCTAATGATATTCAAATTGTTCCTCGAGTCCCCGTTCGAGTGCAAAGTGCAAATCCAACGGTTAATTTTTCACAATATCGTAAATTTGATTAATTTGTTTTCTCATACAATATTTAAGTTTCTTACAATTTATTGAGTACAGACGAGTCTAATGATATTCAAATTGTTTCTCGAGTCCCCGTTCGAGTGCAAAGTGCAAATCCAACGGTTAATTTTTCACAATATCGTAAAAATTGATTAATTTATTATCTCATACCACAGTCATCTTAAAATATGTGGAATACCCACGAGTCTAATGATATTCAAATTGTTTCTCTAATCACCGTTCCAGTGTGAAATGCAAATCCAACTGTTGATTTTTCACAATATCGTAAAAATTAGATTGAATTAATTCCGTTTAAAATAATGTCACGTGAGAACTAAATTTTCACTTAGACCGGATAATTATGGGCACATATTACAGAAACGGAAATGAAAACTTTTCACGCGCTCACTCGGATTCACAGCGCTCGATGCATCCAGCGTTCTCGTCACGAACCACAGTACAGGCACATCGAACACGAACAATTAGTTTGTACACCACTACCGGTAATCCCGTAACACCCCTCTGAGATTCTTCCTTTGATCACTTCGTCCATCACCGACGCGAAAATAAGTGATCACTTTTCGTCACAGCGGATACGAAAAAATACCAACAACGCACACAAGAACCTCTTTGAACAAACACTTTGGCGAAACATAAGCGTATCCACATGATTTAGTGGAAGACAGATTGACCTTCGTCTAGCAGACGTCGGGTCGCTTTTGACCTGCCTCCCGAGTACAGTCGGTCGAAAAACTTTCCGTTCGCAACTGTCGGGACGAGGACAATGTCCTCGGTGCAGTAAAGAGAACCTCTCGAACATCTTTCTCCGTTTACGTTAGATTTATTCTCCGTGCTTTTCTTTTCCTTCCGCGAGAGCCGATCGTAACGAGCATCGTTCAGTTTTACTTTTCCCTTCGTTCCTTCAAACGTTCAATTCGTAGAACGGTTAACAAATTTCTAAAATCCGAATTTCAGAAATGTTGGCACAGCTCGCAACTGTTCCGCCGTGGCTAAAATCAAGCTAGCATATTTCCGAATGTGTACTTTCACTCATTACGCCACATTCGCGTGCGTACGCCTCGCGTATCTTGTAAATTGCATTTTCTAGTTTGTCAACCGATTTCCAGGCAATCAGAAATGTTCGGAAAGCTTCTTAAGCCTCGAACCCTGGGATATTCATTTCTTTCTTCTTCTTTTCTTTCGACTCGGTCTCGCATAATCGTCACGGTAAAATCCTTTATACTTATACTTCTTCGAATTGGTTCCTTTGTCGCGTCTACAATGTATTATACTCGCGAACTCGTACTTAAGGCACATGTACTTTAAGGTTAAGCGTGTTGTAACGATGATTCCGTCTTCGCGCCACGGTTTCGCCAACATGTGGTGCGATGGTCACGATAAACACGTTGCTAAACGTAATCGTTCACTTCCGAAAAAGAGAAAAGACGCGAGAATACTGCCAGGAATGATAAATACCTTCGAATTTTAACTGAATATCTTCGGTACGCTCAGCCAGCAACCGAGCGTACGTTTGCGATAATTGACGGTGGATGTCTGCGATCACGAGTTGGCTCGAGAAACGATTCTGCAGTGGTGATTCCCAATTGTCTGGACCGTTCGTACGCGTCGTATTCTCACGTACATACTTGATCGGATCGCACCTTCCGTTGTTCGTTGCAAAATCAATGAAACGGACGAGCGAAACATCCTCGAGAGGCGTTTCTTTTGTCGCGTTTCACTGGGCTCCTAACACGCGTCTTTCACGCGATCCTGCTTGGGAGGAAGTAGATGGAGCCACGGTCGGGGCAACTCAAAATCATCGATATAGATAGCGGTTCGGTAGTGAAGATGGCAGCTTTCCGATACTAACGTTAAACGCCACGCCGTTGGAATTATTCACTCACCTGACTATTTCGTACACGAATATCGCGAGATTCGTGCTAGGCTCGACGATCGAACCGTAATCAGTAGCACGGTGCAATCTGTATTTATCGATAAACCGATCGTCGGTGGCGATAGGGCAACGCGTTCCATCGTACATGTATCGGCAACTCGAAGCAACGTCCCGTGTAAGGTCGAGACGCAAGAAAATGGCCGCAGCATTTACGAAATCAAAGATTCGACCACGTCGAATGCAACATCGAGCAGTGAACTGTCTCGAACAATGACGACCGACTCGTTTCGCGAGCACGGCTTAAGTGACCAACCGCGTTGCGTTCGTCGAATTCTTTAGAGCGTGCGCAACCAGCATCGGCGAATGTAAAAATTTAATGATTAATTCACCAGACTAAACGACAACGTACAAACCCATTTCGAGCGTAAATGTGTCGCACACGATACTGCCCGGAGACATAGCGCGCGGCGAGCAGCGTAAGAATGTTGGTAACGAACCAACAACGATACGCGGACCCCATTCACGAGTCGCCGAGTTTTTTTCCCTTCTCCCGTGCGCTTCGCCGTCTAGCTTTTCCATTTCTGCTAACCCTCCGCGCGCCGTTTATTCGTTCCCCGCGATGAATTAGTAACGATTTCCGTTCTCGAAACAATCATTTTCCCATGTAACGTTTCGAGCCTCGGATTTTCGCTGTTCCTTGCGTCGAATGGCTTACCGTTCGTAACGTACACGGTGATCGATTCGACGGATTGGCTATACATTTACATATCTATACCGCGACGAGACGTACGTTTCTACGCGTTTCGTCGAAACGTGTCCGTAGGTTCCGATGCACACTCCGACGGTCGTGAAACTAGCAAGCGTGCGTAGGCTGCCATCCGCAAAGATGGAGGACATAATAGACGATCTTCCATTCCTTACCAGAGAATAGATTGTCCGCTCGCGACAGGACACCTGATAAAACATTAGACGGCTGATAATCGTCGTACGCATTGATCTTTCGGGTCCACGCTCGATCCTGCGTCCCAAGAGTGCCAGAAGTCGATAGCCGAATCGCCGAAGCAGCAACCAGAAATCGAACTATGAAAAATATCCGGGTGTGTCGATGCACGGCTTTACGTGCACTTTATCCGGATAAACAGAATATCGGTCTCCTTCTCTCTCACGATGTCGCAGTTACGTTCGAACTGACACTTCCTTTTTTCCCCCCAAGGTCCGCAGCGCGCTCTATACAATTCCGCGACACGGGAACCAGCTAGATCCCTCCCGATGAATAAGCATCGAAATATACCGATTCGACGGGTTAATTGTCCGAGTGATTCGTCACTTCTTACGATACACACGGCACAGAGACGTCACACGCTCGATTCCGCGACCAGGAAGGATTTTCGCAGATTTGCCGAGATGTAGCATACCTCCCACGGGAGTTTGTAGACCTCGGCGAATTGTCTGGTCACGATCGTCTCGAGGAAACGCGACACTCTCGACGATCATTCGACAATCGTATAACAAATGAAAATTCTACGACAGGTTTTTCTCTGCTTACTGTTCGTTATCACGTTACACTTCGAGGTCTCTCGTCTTTCGACGGTGCCAACGACCACCGTTGTCTCTGTCCCTTCGCCCGCGACGATCTCGCATATCTCGCCGCTAATTTCCCGAAAGTAGATCCACGTTCATGCGACCGCCAAACTATAGAAGATCACGTAACCGTTTACCCTACGTATCACAGCCGAATATGTCGCCTCCAAGAGTCCTGGATTACCCTCGAAGCCGTCGCGGCAGAGAAACCGTGCTCGGTAACAGAGCCGCTCTTGTCGGTGGAGAGAGCATACCTTTTATTAATTAGAATCGCACTGCTTACGAGAAAACTAGAGCCGAATGGCAACCCTGAAGGGCGCACGGTACACAATGGCTGCCATTAATGGCGCTAGGCTAAATGATTTCGCATGGATCTGCCAATACATCCTACGCCATACGCTACCTATCTTTCCTCACGTTCGCATGCTCCAAACGAAACCTTCTATTCGGTCTCTCTCTCTCTCTCTCTTTCTCCTGTTCTTTTCAATAACAAAATTCTTGGAAATATCATGCGAGACAATGAAATCAGAAGGGCTAAGATACGTGTTCGTATTCGTCTCAGTTAAACGAAACGTTTTCTTTCTATCGTTCTTACCGGTTCCGTAGCTCGAACTTGCCACGACATCGATCACGTTTCGCTAACGAAGTGTTGTAGAGAGACTACTTCGCTTTCCAACGATCATTCTGGGACTCCGTGGATTATCTTAATGCTGCTTCATCGTCGTCGTCGTCGCGGTTTCTAATTCCCGACATTACTAATTACGGAAGAATGTGATTGGTAATTATTCTCTAAATGATAAATGAACGAATATATACGTAATGTGTGTACGTTTATTACGAAATAAGGTGTTCGATGAGATTCGTAGACGCAGGAATATGCACATGGAACAAAGTCTATTCTGAGGTCTGGCAATGATTCATGTTTAATTGATCGCCACGGAAACACTAATTCGACGCCCGAGTAAACGTAAGTCTACTCTATTCGTTTTCGGTGGGTTTGGATGATGTTATACGTGTCCGTAGTCGTTAGGCGACAGGACCAACGATGCACCTCGAACTACGATAATTCGCCATTGTACAAACTTCTGTGTGTCTCGCATAGCGTCCCCGTATGTGCTGCTCGGGAATTCTCGGGTCGAGATCACGAGACCCAACGAAAACAACCGAAGTTGATACACCGTTTACGAATATACGACGTACATGGAAATACCAGAGCGTACACTCCGAAAAATACAGAATAGGCATGTAGGAAATGAAATGGAAACGAATTTGTAGAATTGTACGATGCGTATTCCAGAAATAAAATACAATTGAAAAAATATTTAGACGCAATGTTGTTATAATTCTCTTCTTTTCGTTAGCCTTGCTGCGAGGCAACTATTGCATGAGATCACCGAAGAGTACAGATATTAAAAATTACAAACCATAATAAAAGAAATACGCTTTCGCTTTTCGAGTTGCGCTATCACGATTTTTCTCAATGGAACTAAAATCGAATCTATAAAAGATTTATTGTATATTCGATATAATGGGATTTAAACTAACGATTAATTAAAATTAATACTTCACAGAAGAATACATCGAATAGGTACCGAAGTTTATCGCTCTATCGATATCAATCCAATTTCACTTCAATAAATAAATGAATCAACTAAAATTACAATTACAGTTCTTCGTATTTATTTGTGACGTTCTTTTTTTTTAAATTTTCACATAATGTAATATTTATTAACTTTATTTACAAATTATCAATCCAGTAGATGGACTAATAAACTTTAGTCTGCGTAGGATTTGAAATATGTACAAAAATTTTTTTTAATCATGAAACAATGCTTTTTTTAAGTTTGCATATCTGTGGGTCAGAGTTCTTCACTGTTTACGATCAATAAAGCAGGAAACACTATTACTCTTTTTTTTATTTCTTAAAAAAGTGAATCAAAAGTCTCTTACAGATTTTATAATGAACATTTTCTTTTCCACCAAATATTGGTCAAGCATGACTAGTGTTAGAAATGAAATTTCAACATAAATGCATAATTTGCTTCGTAAAGATCATTTCCATTTTTTTTAAATTGTCCTTTTAAATTTGATAGATCTCAATTGTAATAGCCTCTCCTAAGTCAACAACATTATTTGAAAGTGATATTTGAAAACAAATCTCACTGCCTATTTTTTTTTCTTTTTTTTGGTACTTAATAACACTATGTAATACATTTGTTGTTGGCAGTACTTGTATTGTATCTTTTACATAGTATGGTTTCCACAGTTATGGACGCGGTATATAAGTTTAAACAGTGAACAGATATCGATTGGGCAATGAAAACTATGATCCAAATGCTTACACCCTTACTCGACATACCGAGAACTTTAGAATAATGAAAATATCCAACATCGCACAGTCACGAATAACATAGTCATCAAATGTATTGGATAATACAATACATCGCAAATATTCCATTAATTTGTCTGCTGATTAAACGAAAATTACATGCTTGGAGAGAGCCAAAACGATTAATTAAATTTTTCCCATGGGGCGTACTATTAAATCTGCAGCACAGTGCAGCATTATGATCGTTACATTCGTGTCCGATTAAGTTGCTTTCTTGTCTGAAAAGTTATGCCATGTAAGACGGTTGTCTTTAATACAAATTATTTTTGTAATCAACATTTAATGTACAACTCTGTAAATTGTACAATAAATTTTCACAAACAGATTCCTAGATTTTTTATCAACTGGAAACATATCGAAACGAAATATTTTAAATGGAATCTAAAACCCATCAAATTTATAATCGACGATACAAAGAATCAATTATCAGAAAAATATTGATGAGCCAAGTTACATAATGTATTAACTCAAATTCGGAGCTACATTTTATCTAGCAAATGGTTCCGTACATTTTGTGATTTCAAATGAAATTTAAGATCGTAGTTACTTCTTATCGACTTATGAATATTTTGAAGTATACGAATAACTTTTTTCGTTTTGTCTTGAATCGATAGGAAACGTAGTTCTATGCAAGTGACGCGAGAGATTCCATTGCGAATTAATCATTAACTATATAACGGAAAAAGTGAAAAATGAAAAAGAAAAGAAGAACAAGTTTCTGCATTATTATTATTCATTCTATAGACTAAGTATAATTATTATAATTGTACGAAAAATGTAATCACAAAAATAACAAGTTAATTATAATGCAAATGCGTGTTGGCAGGCATATTGATATTCGAAATCTTTTGAATTTATTAATACGTTTCAACAATTATTGTATCCTTCTATCATCGATGGAATGTTCTCTTTGTTCTTTGAGTGTTCTCTTATGCGTTCTTTCTCTTCATAAATTATGCAAATGCATCTGTTATTATATTTGCCATGGTTAATCGGTAACCTTCGCTGTCAAACATGATAATAACACTGTACCCTCACACTTCTACAAAGTATATATTATATATTTTTGTTTCTTTAATATACGCAAGACTTGGCGGTGCTCGCTTTTGTTATCTTTATCTTGCATGTTCATTCTGTCCGTAATAATATAAGTAGTATATGACACTTTTCTCTCTGTATATATAACTGTACTCCAAAGTGCTGCAAACTGCAACTTGTTCTCAGGTTTCGAGGATCCCATTCATACGAAGGACTTTGCAAGCTTTGCGATTTGATTTTTCCATTATATTAATTCGAATATGATTTTCCGATTCAGACATTCGTAAATCTTAGATCTCAAGATATAAATTAATTTGTAAATAATAAACGAATTTGCTGTCTGTGCTTACATAAATAATATTTATATTTTGCCATTTAAAAACTATGCCTATAGTGAAATAGTATTTTTCTTCCATGTAGTCAATAGTAATAATTTCCATGTTTCTCAGTCTTATAAGCAACAAATGTTCTCCATAAAAAGCTGTTCTCGTTTAGACTTGTTTCTTTCTTCTTCTTCTTCTTCTTCTGTTAGTTAGTTTCAATCTTACATCTTATTCTGTGTCCTCTGTACATTTGTAACTTCTTCTTTTGTTAGTTGACACACTTTGTAAAATTTGTTACAAATAAGTCGTGAGATACTTAAAAAGAAGGACCTTACCATACAAAAAGGAAATACTATTCAACTCATCTGTACCGTGTCCAAAAATATTTCTGACCAAGATATATACATACATTTTATATATATATACACATATATGTACATATATGTATATATATATATTTCTTTTACTTCGCTAAACCTTACTTCCGTTAAGGTTTATTACCTAAATGACTTTGTATATGCAAACAAGATTTCTTTTTTTGTTGTTTTGTTTTGTTATCGTGTTACTTAGATAGTCTTTTTTTCCTTCGTCTTCTTCACCTTTTGCTTCTTCAATGAGAGTGAGAGTTCTTCGTACTGTGTGTGTTTAATATGAAAAGCCATCTAATTTAAAAGATTTAATTTGTTAGAACAATAACTGCCAATGAAGTCCTCTCTGCTTGCAATTGTAAATATGAGAAGGTACAATATGTCGATCTAATTATGCACTGTAGTCGATGCATGTTGAAGTCTTTCTAATTCCTCCAAGGACAAAACATTTGTCTGGACAAGCTCCGGAAGCTTACCAGCCCGCGCCTGTGCAAGTAGTTCTGGACTAAACCATCGCGCCAATTGATTCGAGGTTGGTGAAAGATCTCCACCGTTTGTACCGACATATCCTAAACCAGGTGACGTTTGACGACCTACGGGCATACTTATTTGCTGTGACCGCATTACTCGCCCATCTGTGGAAACAATAAAATCAAATTTATTTCCTGTACTATCTCGACGCAGTAAGTCTAAAAAACTACCTCACATATACAATGGGTGTACAAAGTGTTCGTACACTTTTTAAATTGGAATAACTTTTTTATAATTGCACCAAACGACCTATTTTTTTATCATCAACTAGAAGCATTGGTTAACTAAATG
Organism: Lasioglossum villosulum; assembly: GCA_963971365.1. Taxonomy (NCBI): domain Eukaryota; kingdom Metazoa; phylum Arthropoda; class Insecta; order Hymenoptera; family Halictidae; genus Lasioglossum; species Lasioglossum villosulum. The sequence continues at coordinate 49,053,786 of OZ020495.1, forward strand.
ATCTGCAAAACAGACTTTCCAGAAATTACAATTTACAAGGTTGCGTGCATTAGTGAGAAAAGCATTTCTTTTAATTTTTTTATTAGTGTTCTTAATGAAAACTTAAAATATGTTTCGTAGATTTATGTTTGTTACACATATGCAGAAAATTTCATCGAAATCGATTAAAATACACGCGAGCTGCAAGCGGTTAAAAATTATGAAAATCCTAATTTTACACGATTTTTGATCAGTTTCTACTTAAAATCCACACAATCATACATCTTTTGATACGTGTCGTTTTTTCCTGCGTCAATAGGTTTCCATGAAATTTTCAGTATGTGTATAACTACCATAGATCTACAAAACATATATTTTAAATTTTCATTAAGGGCCCTAATAAAAAAATGAAAAGAAATGCTTTTTTCTTGGAAAATCCTTTCTGCATATCATTTCACAAACCAATGCTCTTAATTAATTATAAAAAAAATCAGGTCGTTTGGTACAATTCTAAAAAAGTTATTCTATTTTAAAAGGTACGAACACTTTGTACACCCACTATATACATAAATTACTTGAAAACAAGAGGCAATGGAACATGATTAAATGGAAAAAAGAAAATGTTATCAACTTACGGGAGTAGACTTGTTTCTTCTCATTTCTGGATAATGCAAAGAAGGGTTTTTTCAGCAGTCAAAATTGATAGACAAAAGATCAATCTCTGGCAGCTTGATTTGCATTAATCAACAGCTACATGCTGCCAAATAATGCAAGATACGCCTCGTATACGTAAAAATAGAACTATCGAGTTTTTGTTTAGCGCTTTCGACTACTGAAAACCCCCATCTTTGCATTATCAAGAAACTAGTCTACACCCTTAATACAGAGATGCGTTACATGAGAGAAATTAGGGCAGCCTAAAAGAAACTATTGGGTTCCTTTACTTCTAGTTCGATCCAAAGATAAATGCTGTCTAGACTGGTATAAATAAGAGGAGCATCTAATGTGTGACATATAATTATTCCAATTTCTGAACACCATTGCATGCAATTTGATTAAGCAAGAGGAAGACACCTGAAAAAAGTTTCAGAATAGTACAGTTAATACGTTCGAGTGCATCGGTATATGTTTCTACGGTTGCACGATTAATAACAAATAAACGTATACATTCAGAATGTTGTGGGGATTGTACAACTATATTTAATCGTGCAGTATAGTCACTATTCTGTTTTTCGATTATGTAGAACCGTTGTTGTTACCTGTACGATTGGAATTGTAGTTTTGATTCAAAACCGTTTGCATTTGTGAGTTAAGCGACCGCTGTTGTTGCTGTGGTTGTTGCGGTTGCGGTTGATGTTGCATATTCGCAAGATGCGACTGAGCTTGTTGCACTTTGATTTGGTTGTTCATAGTGTTCGACCTCTGGCTTATCATTGAGTTCTGAGCAATATTGTATTGCGACACGTTGTGATGAGGCATGTTAGCAGTCATTGTATGCTTGGAGCGCACGGGATTACCATACACGCTCGAAACCGTTCTATGTTGTTGTTGCTGTTGTTGTTGTTGCTGCTGCTGCTGAAAATCTGAATTCCCACTGTATTGGAATTGGGTACCAGCATTACCACCACCACCTTTCACTATCGGTCGACCTGTAACAAGCAACACGTGCTTAGTAGTTTTATCGTAATAACCATATAGAAAGCTTAAAAAATATATGAAAGTACCTGGATGTTGTTTAATGGTTGGATTCGACCATGTGGATTGTACAGACTGTGGCCGCAATGCATTTTGCCGGGAAATCTGTGTCAGTAATTGAACTGCAGATTGCATATGCTGCATCGTCGATGCTTGCGACTGGTTTGCTAATTTCGATGGATCATTACTATTACCTACATAACAATAAAAAGAAACAGTCTGTTAAGCGTACTATTTTGTCAACCATATATAGTATACATTATCTACTACAATATATTGCGTATTTACAAAGAAATATAGAAACTTATTACGATACCAAAACTGAATAATAGATTTTGAAAATGGTTTTGAGGGAACAATCATTCTTACTAATTATATAGGTCGAAAACATGGTGTTACGTAACATAATTCAATTTACTGTAGAAAAATACTATTGTTTTGAAATTTTTATTTAACGAAAACGTCTAAAATGGAAAATATCAATTTTTCGAACTATCCAACACCATGATGGTTATTGGAACTAATGTTGTATGCCCTTCGATCAACTCGTTATGCAATCTTCGAAACCGCTTGAAATCATGACAACTAAGAATACTGAAGAAGCACATGCATCGAAGTAGAAACACGTCAAAGCAAATCACCAAAGGAAAATGAAAATGTGTAAAGGATAACGTAAAGTATGACATGTGTTTATAAAGCTTTTTATTTTAAAACTATATCAACATACTTTTCTTTTGCAATACGTTCATATATATCAGTCTGTGCAAAATGATCCACTCATATTGTTCAGTGGTAGCGGTATCGTTATACTCAAAATTAAAAAAAAGACTTATTCTCGCGTGTGTATCAGCTTGGAAAAAATCACGCGGGCAAATCAGCTTTCAAACACATTAAAGGTGTCAAGCAAAACAAAACTAAAAAAAGAAATCGAAAATAAAGAAAGGAAAGAAAACAAAATACTCATTACTTATTTTAATACAGAAAATAAAAGATAATTTTACATCGGACAACAGTCATATAGAAAATCATGAATTCTCTTTTCCCTCTGTGGCATGAAGTTCACCGAACGCTCAACATTTCAAGTCAAAACTTCATCGTTCTCCGAATGCAACACACTGTTCTCTTCCGCGTTACCCATCGTTTTGTCAATCTCAAACACTACCGTTTCAAATTCAAACTGTTCAGGCAAACATTTATCACGGATCAGAGAACTGTTGTTATTAGCATCACTTATATCTGTCATGGAGGTCGCTTTAGTGGACGTGTCGTTCTCGATCAGTATATTATTCGTCTCGTCAGTGAGGGAATCCCTTGAGATACACAAATTCGAGTTATTGTTTGCATCAGTGCTCAGCTGCGAGATAGAATGATACTTTGTCTTTAAAGCGGATTCTCCCGGGTCCACGTCGCCATTGTTATTGAACTCGTGTGATGAGTTTGGAGAACGCGAAGCGATGATTTCGGTTGCAGTAGTATCATGCTCGTTAGCGTTATGATTAGTGGTGATAAGTTGCGGTGCGTTGTCAGTGGAAATGGGTGTTTGTGAATCGGGCCCCTTATTACGTTGGTTCGCGTTGAGATAATTGTTACGATTTTCGTTAATTTTAGTAGAATAGGAGAAAGCAGATTCTAATTTATGATTAGACTGATTCGCACCCTCAGGCTCCTTATCGGCGGTCATTTTACGTAACACCGATGTCGGGGTAAAAGCGAGAGGCGTCGGGCTCATGGTCTGCTTCGCAGGCGAGTTAACAGGACTCGATGCTCTCTGTTGAACTTGCTGTTGCTGCTGCTGCTGTTGTTGCTGTTGCTGATCCTGCCGCTTGCGGTAATTCTCACGCTGCTCCTCCAACTTTTTCTTAATTAGAGTATTTTGCATTATAGTCTGAGCATGCATAGCAATCTCCCGCGGCGAAGGAACTCTATGCTGCATCACTGTTAAATAAATAATGAAAAATCATGCACATATTAAAACCAACGGATATCATCTTTAACGAACGATCTTCGAGACAACTCTGCTGTTATGGATTATCTAGTTTCTCTTTTCAAATAAGAAGCGATAGTAGCATCCTTCGAACAATCTATATCTACAGTGAGTGTACATAATAATTTTATAAATCAATGCTTCTAATTATAAAATATCAGGTCGTTTGGAACAATTATAAAAAAAGTTATTCCATTTTAAAAAGTGTACAAACACTTTGTACACCCTCTGTATGTTGTCGAATCACAAGTAACTCCAATTTATCGGTTCTTTTTTTCTTAAATAGCGAGGAAGTTACTTATAATTCGATCTACCGAGTTCTAAACGAATTTTTATATTTTAAAAAGTGGGTGATTCGAGGCTTTCATATTCTAGTTACCCAGCTAGCACAAACTGGCAACATAAAATAACAGTTATTATTTAAAAAATCTACCTGGATGCTGCACCGTTAATGTACTGGGACTAGCAGTCAAATTTGGAGATATTATCGAAGGTGGGCAATAAGCTGCATTCCAAATATCATCATACAGATTTTAACTATTATATATATGTGTGTGTGTGTGTGAGAGAGAGAGTGGGAGAGCGCGCGCGCGCGCGCGTGTGTGTACTATGATGTTCATATGAAAGTATCTACTCCTAAAGATAAGTGTAATTAACGATAAGAAAAGCACACAGCAAACAATATTGTATCTGTTTCTTACGAAGGTAACAAACACAATAAGAAATAATGAAAGTACAATTTTCTCGAGCGCGTATTGTCGAAGAAGAATGTCTCGCTATCTAGAGAAAAATATTAAAAACTCACCATTATTCATAGGCGATGGAATCCTCTGTTGTTGCTGTTGATACAACATCTGCTGCAAGATATGATCTTGCGGAGTAGGCGCACTCGGATGCGGACTTACGGTACGAGGAGTGGTACCACCGTACATTTTTAAAATATTGACTAAAAGTTCCCTATGACGGTGCTGCATGGCTGGGTTCTGTTCGACACATTATTAAGCGATAACAAACAGCTAATTTATTTTCAACAATCATCGAATATCAACTGATAAGAAATCATACACAAACCTGCAATTGTTGTATAAGGTGCTGCCTAGTTATTTCTCCTTGTTGAAGACCCTGAATAATGGCTTGAGCTTCCGGTCTCTGCAAAAGTTCCTGACTCGTTGGAACATTGTTGAGCATCATCTGCATTTCCGGTGGCACAGGACTGACACCTAACATTCGTTGACCACCCATCATTATCGACAGCATGTCCGAATGTTGCTGTTGCTGGTGTTGTTGCTGCTGCTGTTGTTTTTGTTGCTGCAATTACAAGAATAGAAATATGAATAAGAAATTCTCTTCTACTCCCGTTAGCATTCATCTCTCGTGTTAACTTGACACAGTTTCCTCTGTGAGAAAATTTTTTTTTAAATGCAAACATATAACCAAAAAGTTAAGAAATACAGTAATCCCTTGAACACCACTACATTGACAGTGTAAGGGAAAGAAAGAAACGCTTCGGCCACCCGATTCGTGTTTCATTCTGTCCTTCTCTATGTTCGGCTCTCGATTGAAGTCTCTGCGCGGTAAACGCTAAACGCAGTCATAAATAAAAAAAATAGGGCCATCTCTAAAAAAGTTGTCGGTCCAGAATACGATTTTTCGACAACTTTCAAGGGATTACTGTAAATGTTATTTCATCGATCATTTATCACTGCGTCAATTTGACACCGAGGCTTGGTAAACTTCCGCAATACCGACCTGCTGAACTTGCAACACTTTCATTAGGTTCTCGTGTTGCATTTGCGCCTGATGCGGATGCTGAGTTGGCCCAAGGGAACCAACATGATTGAAGGTCGGATGAATTGGTTCTGGGACCGATTGCTGAGTAGCTATCGGTTGGGTTTTTAGTTGGGAATTAAGTAACTACGGAAAAACAAAATATCGTTTAAAAGGTCGAACAAGATATTCTTCAACTGTGTAACGTAGAAAAGAGAAAAATACGATGATCTTACTTGCATTAATGTTACCGGTTGCTTTTGAGAGATGGGACCATTCGTCGCTGGTATTGCTTGTCCTCCAGTCACTTGTGCAAGCTACATTTCGCGTGAACAAAGTTGAAAATTATACATCCATTCTGATCACAGATAGTTAGACGAAAAATCGTATTACAAAGGATTACCAATTTTTTAAAAGCAGAGAGATCTTCAGTCTTATTCACACGAGGTTGATCGATCGCAGATGTAGGTGGAGGAGCACCGCCTCGCATACGTGCTTCCAAATCCTCCAAGCTATGCACAACTTTTCCACCAACTTCTATAAAAAGCAGGATCATTTACCAGCCTCCTTCTACGAATCGAAAATGAAAACTCGACGAATCCTCACCCATATCTTTAATAGTTGTATTCTTCATTAACGGTACAACACTACTAGTCGCATCTCCTTGGCCGTTCTGACTCGGTTTATTCCCACGTTGTAACATTTCCAACAATTTCACTCCGGTGGTGGATGTAGTCGTATTCGTAGTTGTATTGGCAGGAGAGATGGGAGCAAAGTACGTGTTAGATTCGGTTACCGACGGGATCTGAATATTTGGCTCTGTAATATCGTTCAGAAGATTGTTCAATATATCATCCTGAATAGAAGTTCTGCGACTATCAACTTGTTGAACTGGACTCTCCCTCTTGAACCACTGACTGAATCGCGAACAAGTTCCTCCGTTCGACCCGACTCCGTTCTGGAAACAAGAGAAGAAAATATATCGATACATTTACAAGTCAAGAAACATAACGCTTCGTATGTTCCGTATCTTACAGTTAACAGTCCAGGAACGCCAGGGAACGTGTCAGATTTTAAGAAGTCGTCGAGGTTGAAGTCAGGATGAGTGTCCTCCTGATGTTGAATGGTAGTACTGGAGATATCGGTTGTCTCGCAGCTCGGCTCGGTGACGGCGCTTTCGATCGAGTCGTGGTTTGTTTTCGGGGCGAGCGAGGACGATTCGTTCTGTTCCGAGATGGGAGAATGCGGCGCGGCAACAACGTTCATGGGTTGATCCATCGTGGTCGGTGTGCTTCGGCCTTTCGGGCCTGCCGAATTATCAGTCTGTTTCTCATCCTTTTCCACAGAGTTCTTTTTCCCGCGTTTCTTCTGCACCGGAACCTGCCTTTTGTTCTTCGCGCTGCTGTTGGTCAACACCTTCTCTTCCGGAATATCCTCGAATCCTCTCAGCTCGATGGTGTCGTGCTGAGAAGTCGGCCCAGAACTGAACCACTCCGGCTCGTCCGCGTCGTTGCGATTCTCGCTGTAAGTTCGCCTCCGATCGTTGCTAAATCTTCTCTCTCGTCCACGATCTTTCTCACGATCCGGCTGATGATTACGATCGTTCCGCTCAACACCCCTGTCCCGATCGCGCTCCCTTTCCCGGTCCCCATAGTCGCGGCCGAAAGATCTTCGCTCGTAACGCTCATTCCTGTCGTCTCGCTCGCGCAAATTATCACGTTCTCGATCCCTCTCCCTCACATTCTCTCGATCCTTTCCATCGCGAGTGTCTCTATGGTCGCGATCACGTATAGACGTACCACCGGTTGCTCCAGAACGAAAAGTGAAATCCGTACGCTCTGGCTCGAGCTTTTCGTTTTCCGGCCGAAAGTTCCAAATGTCGCGAGTCAAGATCCTACCGCTTCCGATCCGTCGTACAGGCTCCCTATGGCTGACCTAGAAGCAACTCCAGCAATAGCAACTTTTGCGCTTTACCGTTTAAATAGTTTTACTACGAGGATTAGGTCAGAAATACCTCCGTCTTCCCTATCGGACTCTCTGGGCGTCGATTAGAAGATTGATTGCATATCACATTAACGAAACAACCGGAATTGAAACTCCTACGTTGAGGACTCAAAACAATGCCGTCCTGTTCTTTACGGATCCGTTCACGGGGATCGCCGTTACGACGTTTCGCATGGTTCTCAGCCACCTGATCGCCTCGTCCAGCTCTCTCGTCTTTCGGAGGTGTGTCGCTCCGCTTTCTATCCGAATGCCAACGTTCAGGATCCCAAACACCACGCGAACTTAATCATTCAAACAGATACAAAATTAATATAAAGAAATGCACAAGGTAATAACTAGACTGCGGATTCTATGCATTTATCACAAAAATGGGCATGTACAATTTCGAACAGTGAACATGTTAATTATTGGTTTCAGCTGAATAGGATAATTGAATGAAGAATGTCATTTTTTATTTTGCACAAAGATTCGCAGTCTAATGATAGTTAACCGATGTACAGTGGGTGTAGAAAGTGTTCGTACACTTTTTAAAATGGAATAACTTTTTTATAATTGAGCCAAACGATCTGACTTTTTATAATATAACATTAGTACAATTAGGTTATTCCATTTTAAAGAGTGTACGAACACATTGTACACCCACTGTGCATACTGTATTCTCTCCATAACTGTTTAAATTCTAGCCCCACCACAGATAAAATTCTACAGATTATATCGTGTGTGTTTAATTGGAAAAAACTAGATGGATGCGCCGATGAAAGTTTCGTTGATGAAAAATCAAGAATGAGAAATGTCGATTTTTGAATTTAAAAGGCTGAACTCGCACGAGTCCTTTAATGTTTACTAGGGGTGCGTGAGAATCCGAAAATGTATGTACCTCGATGGTCAGAATTCTCGAAAGTATCGGGATAAGAATTTCATAATGTGGTTTTCGGAAACGCCTCAAATATAGGAAATTGTGTACTACAATTGGTTTTAAAGCGAGTTTTATAACCGTAATCGAGTACTGAGAACTCTGAAAATTTTCGAGAAACCCAAAAAAATTCTTGTCTTGAAACGACTCGACATTATCGGGATCTTGCACGCCTCGAACCTCAGTCTCTCTTTCCTATTCAAACGCTATCCTTCTCTACGTTCGGAACACGACAAAGTATGTACCCCTTTTTTAACTGTGACTCGTCAGACCCGAAGTTTTCACGGTTACGGAGAGAATACTGTATCACAGCATACGCACTTGTTATACGAAGAATCTAAGAAATCAGGTCTCCTCTTCGACAATGGTAATGTCTTTATCTCCATTAACTCCTCCTAAAAGCGAGAAAGAAGATGTTTAGAGACGGAGCGTGTCTTCCAGGATATCGCCGTACAACAGTATAAAAATATGAATACAAGACATACCCGGGAATACTGAAATTGAGGTCTTGAACGGCCCACTTCCATAATAGAAGTGTCGGTTACCTCCCCAGCCACCGACATTGATATAATTGCTTCATCTCCTGAAAATTCAAAGAAATACAGACAACGATTAGTTAAAGGATATTTCAGAATTATTTTCAAAGATTAAACATTTAAAAACACGCTGTTCCTTCGTTATATAGACGAGTCAGTGAGATGTAAAGGCAGAGAAATAGAATATCGAGTAGAATTGTCGCGAAGAAGAGAATCTCCATTGTGTGTATGTCTGTACATACATGTATACCGGTGAACCATTTTGAAATGAGTCTACCTGTCGGTTTGTGTACAATACAAAGTTCTAACGAACTTCGGCATTGGCGTAAACCGCCGGCGGATTCAACAGAAATTCGAACGCACGACCAGATTCAGGCCGTTCGAAAAATCTGTGAAAGTAGATCGGTACTTACTGAAGGTCCCTCGTTTAACAACGCTGACAGATTTGTTTTTGCGAAACCATCGGCAGGCTTTAGTCTGCGTGACCAGAGTCGCATCTAGAAACGGTGATCCGGTCGGTCCAACCAGCGGACGTTTTCGCGATCGTCGATACCAATTCGAACCAAGAACGTTACGCGATTCTAATTTCATTTTTCCTATCGAGCGACTTTGACTTCGCGGTTTTCTCTGGTAAATGTTCGGATGTCGTTATTCTAACCGGCCCGGAACAGTCAAACAAATATTTATCGCGTCAAGGACGAAAGGGACAAAGATTTGTCGTTCGAAACGATTAGCTAGGCGCCAAATAAAATAACTATATATTTATAATATGTCTGTACGTCGATACGTGTAACGGTTCTCTGAAAGAAAAGTATTATATGTTCCCTCGTGATTATTTCTCACTTTGACGGGAATTAATCGTCGCGTACTGCAAAGTTTTATGCGTTAAAATGATTACGAGCCGAACACGTGCGGAATACGGTACAAGTAAAAATTCGATCGAACTTGATTCCTATGTTTATACAAGATTTTTGTAAGATAGACTACAAATATTGAATTCCCACGAACGTCCACAGTCTACCAAAGCACCTGATCAACGGGCACCCGAAAATCGCGATACTCTTAGTATTAAATAAATTGATGAGAAATTGTACGATAGTTCTTTTGTTTTTCTTTAAATACGTATACACTAACAACGACGGCCCGTGTCGAACACGAAAATCTCGTCTGTCCTTTTTATGTCCGTGTAACCGTGCGGCTAAGAAACGAAATTCTTAATTTTGATACTACACGTCGGCTGCCACGATACAAACTGAACTAAATGCCAGTGGTTTTTAGGTGGCAAGAGTTTACCTGCGATCCAATCAAGTACGTCCCCGAGTACGTTATTGTCAACTTTCGGTTCTATTGGCTCTGTTTTCGGGAACGTTTAAACGGAATTGGTAACCGATGTCCGGGAAGAGGGACGGTTCGATGCGAGACGCACAGTTCAACTTATTCAATAAATTCGTACTTATTCGTTCTGGAAATTAGGCGTTCGTTTAACCCTTATCACTCGAGGGGTTACTCTGAGAAAGAGGCCGCTAAAAATTGCTGTACCTTTACTTAAAATATCATTTACATTATATTACATATGTCTAATTGATTATTAAACGTTTAAATATTGTACGAGGCATTATATAAATTTCTTGTCCATAAAATTTCAAAAATTATTGAGAATGGTACCGTTACTTAAAATATTGTTTACATTACATTAGACATTGAGGTATTATATAAATTTCATGTCCATAAAATTTTAAAAATCATTGAGAATGGAACCATATCTTAAAATATTGTTTACATTATATTAGACATTGAGGTATTATATAAATTTCATGTCCATAGAATTTAAAAAATTATTGAGAATGGTACCATTACTTAAAATATTGTTTCCATTATATTAGACATTGAGGTATTATATAAATTTCATGTCCATAGAATTTAAAAAATCATTGAGAATGGTACCGTTACTTAAAATATTGTTTACATTACATTAGACATTGAGATATTATATAAATTTCATGTCCATAGAATTTAATAAATTATTGAGAATGGTACTGTTACTTAAAATATTGTTTACATTATATTAAACATTGAGGTATTATACAAATTTCATGTCCATAGAATTTAAAAAATTATTGAGAATGGTACCGTTACTTAAAATATTGTTTACATTATATTAGACATTTAGGTATTATATAAATTTCATGTCCATAGAATTTAAAAAATCATTGAGAATGGTACCGTTACTTAAAATATTGTTTACATTATATTAGACATTGAGGTATTATACAAATTTCATGTCCATAGAATTTAAAAAATTATTGAGAACGGTACCGTTACTTAAAATATTGTTTACATTATATTAGACATTGAGGTATTATACAAATTTCGTGTCCATAAAATTTAAAAAATCATTGAGAATGGAACCATATCTTAAAATATTGTTTGCGTTATATTAGATATGTCTAATCGATCATTAAACATTTAAATATTGTGTGAGGTATTATATCAATTTAATGTCCATAAAATTTTTAAAAATCATTGAGTATGGAAATATTCTAGATCGGAAGAAATGTTGAATTCTCGAATTGAAAATTGAAATAAGTTCGGGTGCAAAGGATTAACATCGTCAATTCTTTTTGCAAACGTTCGAATGAACTTCGGATTACGTTCGAACAGCAATATTTCTTTAATCAACCATTTGTTAATAGAGCTGAAATTTCAAATATACATATAGTTCGACACCTATCGAGGAAAAAATTGAAATGTATTTTAAGATCTTTGACCATCGATGATTTAGATAAGCACGTCGAACTTGTAAATTCGAAAATCAACACGAATAAATGAATAAATAAATATCTTTTAGTATGTCATAGAAAATATAGATGTCCACTACAAAATAATGTTATCACCATTCGATTAAACATTTATTTATAAATTACGGATCCACTTGTAGAGATAAATAATATGTTGATACGACATTGAACAATGTGTGTACATTTATGCTACAAATTGAATAGAGAAATATTTTATGTGGACTGAAACGAATAAATATACTGTTCGAATCATGCGTATTCTTTTATACATGTTTAAAGAATGTAGAAAACACACAGAACCTTTTGTTGGACATAAACACTGATATGTTTAGGTGTATGTAGGTTGGTTATACGTTCAACGTTTTGCCATACATCCTCGAGTTTTACTGAAAAACTGAGAACGTCTACGAGACACCCATCTTATTGAGGAGAACGATCGTTCTAATGACATAGGTAAGATTTCCAAGTCAGAATAAATATATCGGGAAAACAAACGAAAGAGGTTACTTCGTTTATAAAAGAAGACAGATCGGAACGAAACTTTGAACGTTTCATATGAAACGAAATTCTTATTCGAAGAGACGTGTTACAGGTAATAGAATCGTGAAGAAACGGAAAGTACATAAACTAATTGTAAGAATGGTGATGGTGAATACATACCTTCATCTTTCGGTGTTGGCAGTTGCTTGTCATTTGTCACAGACTCCTGAGACATTCTTCTGCTCTTGACCAGGTTTGTTCCTCGAGCAAGGTAAATTTCACAGCTCGCACTATACGGACTTAATGCTTTTCTAGATCCTTTATGTGATCTATCTACGTCTCATACGCCATACATACGTATATCTAATTGTCGCGTTTATACCTAGCTATATACCTTAGTACTGTTTAGTATCACAGATTGGTTTTCCCTTCTATGTCGCGAGTTTTCTTTTTAAGCGCAAGAAAGAATATTCGATATCGGGCGAACACGACCGCCGTAATCGCCGATATTATGCCCCCCGTAACAGTTCGAATATCGACAGATCGGGCCACTCTCGCTCGTTGAAAAGAGAAATGAGGAAAAAGTGTTTACGTGCTACGGGCTGTACGGGCTTACGCACGATAACACAGAAGACGAACGCGAAATTAGCTGATTCCGCAAGATTCGAGGCACGTGTTCCCGAAAATCATTTCATTTATCCGAAAACGTCTCCTGTCGAATTATTAGCAATTCATCGATTTCTATCACACAAAATGTACACACACAACACTAGTATCACTGCTATGCAAAAATAGAAAATGGCGCACGATCCCCACTTCCGCCGTTGTTTCTCACTGCTTCCTTGATCCACAACGGAAAGCGTTCTAGCTTACTAGAATCCTATAGATAGCGCTACGCCATTTCGAAGACTACCTTCATCGTGCGCCATCTACTGACGGTAGACTCGTTTTCTCACGATAATACAAAGACGAGATTTTTTAGTAGTCAAAAAGTTTGGGAAGAAGATCAATCTAGGCCACGATCGCCCTCAAAAGTCCTATCTTTACGTTCACCAGGCGTAATTTACACACACATTTCATATTTTCATAATGTTACGACAACCAGGTCTGCCACGGGCAGATCCCAACAGATCCTGCCTTTGGCAGATATTGGGCAGAATACGACCGAAGCTATAGTCCGACCTGTTCAAGGCAGGATTAGCTCAATTTCTGACTGGGCGCCTGTAACAACGAAAGCAAAGATGCGAACCCAAATATTCGGATAACTTCTTCGATATTGTACATTACAATTGTAATCGTAAAATTAATTTGAACGTTTGTGAGAAGTTAGAAGTCGAACATTCATTATTCCCTGCTTCATTCATTTATTATCCCTTCCGATATAAATTTAAAATTAATATACAATTAATTTAAAAATATAAATTTTCTTTTCCGTCGAACATTTTATTCCATGAACGCATTTCAATAAATTTCGAAATTCAATAAATTGAAATTGAACTATAAATAAAATGGTATGACAATGCAATTTTTATAGTTTCCATCTCTTGCAATTGATGCATACAATTTTTATTTCGCATAAAGATCCGCAGTCTAAGAAAAATAACATAAATATGAGAATAAGTAAAATTTGCCACATCAGTGCGACCGTGCTGCCCTCTTAAACAATGGCAGATTCAGGGTCCATCTGCCAGCAGAACGGGTCACATCTGCGCTTACAGATGCTCGGCAGAAATGAAATTTTTGGTTGTCATATACATGTTGTTACAGTGCAAATTACGCCTTGTAAACGTAAAAATATAACTTTTGAGGGCGATCGCTGCTTAAATTGATCTTTTATCTAGCACTTTCGATTACTGAAAGCCCCCGTTTTTGTGTTATCGAGAAATATGAATGCGTTTTTCGTACATTTGCAATTCTGGAAAAACGAGTCTACCCCCTTAAGGCGAATTCACAAAATGTTAGATAACATGCCTTGTTCCAAGATTGCCTTCCATATAACGGTTGTGGGCAAAGTCTGTTGAGAAGTCGAAGTACCGCAAGCTAAATTATGCCTAGAGGGGAAAGGGGAATCGTCACCGTATCTCACTTTGTATAAATATTTATGAAATGTTTATGTGATATCATACAGAGGGAATATAAAACATGCAAGGGCCCTCGCCTGTGGACAAGAAATAGTTCGCAACGCCATCGTTGACTTATGGCAAACACTTGCTCTTTTTGGCGCGAAACATCAACTTACTTAAACTTTCTATAAAATAAATGTTGTAGTCTTGATCATTTTCTAACATTATTTATTAAATTATTCATGTGAATACAAATGTTTCTTGAAACTTTAACCTAATTATAAACTGAAATCACACATATCTCTGTCTTATTACATTATAATTAATTTTCACATGTTGCACTTTCGTAACAATTACGTGATACATTCTAAAATAACAGTGTATATACATTAGTTAACACACTATAATATTAAAAATTATATTTTTCGCTGTAGCATGTTTTTGCATCTGAAAAGTTTGCAACCTTTCATCACTTTATGTGTAAATGAAAAGTTAATCTTGTACAGAAAATATTACTGTGGATATGATAAAAAAAATAGTCACTGGTATTTTAGAAGCAAACCTAACTTTAATGTTCATAAAAACTCAAAACATTGGAATTGTCGATATGAAATTAGTTGTAACATTTTAACTGAAGTTCACGAGTTGATTCCTAACCATTCTTGATACAACAGTTCTAGTAAAACGACGCAACAACGAATTCATTAAGAAATCATATGATGTAAAAATCTTGTGAACAATGCAAATAACAGGTTTGCCGAGTTTTTAACATTTTCCGAGTATGAAATATATTAAAATATTAATGATATATTATATTAAGAAACACTTCAAGTAAAAATTAAATGTTCAGTATTAATTTTCATCATCTTCGTTTAACACGATCTCTGCATCATCTTTATTAATTTCATCTTTAACTGTAGATTTGTACTCCTGTTTTTCCGGTTCTGATAAATTTGTGTCCTCCTTTTCGGAATGATCTTCCTCGTGATTACTTTCTGATTTCTGTACGTTGTTGTTACTAACTATTGTATCCGTTGAATTCAATGTTTTCTTTCCCTCTGTATCTCCATTCTCCTCTTTTGCCACAGTCCCTTTCTTTCCTCTTCCTTTTTTTGTCGTTGCCACAGTCTCCTTAGTTGTTTTCTCCTGGACTTCTTTGGTAACTTTTGTCGATTCTGTCTCATCTTCGTTGGTATTATCAGCATTGCGTTGAGTAGCCTTGCCACGAGTTTTAGTTGGCTTTTTTTGTGTAGTTGGTTCCTCCTTCTTTCTCACATTTCTTCCTCTTTTAGTTAACGTAGTGGATTCTGGTTCAACCAACTCATCCTGATCAACCTCCTCATTTTCATCATCGCTAACATTAGCAGCTTCCGAGGAAGACGATTCTTCCACTGCCTTATTCTTGGCAATATTAGCGCGGCCTCTTTTAGGAGGTGCTCTTGTAGGTTTCTCGGTTACTGGTTTCCTCGTTGTCTTTGCAACCACATTTGCATCTTCTACAAGAACAATATCTTTACAATCTTATTGCTAATAACATCATCATTATTATTGCTTCTAACTTTACCTTTTTCTTCTTCATCGGCCTGAGCTTTCCTCCTAGTTGTTTTAGCTTTTGTATTATTTTCTTTAGGACCTGCCTCAGTATTTGCTGACCTTTTTTTCTTGGTAGGTACTGCTTCTGAATTGTCTGTGCTTTTCACTTTAGGTTTTATAACTTTCTTCTTAGGCTTTGCTGTAGCTATAAATATACGATAGAATAACAAATATGAAATAATAATAGTTTCTCGCTAGAGAAATACTTATTTATGGGGAAGAAATATAAGAACACATAAGATAAAAAGATTAAATTTAACGATATTATACGTACATGAATCCGTATCGGCAACCTTTTCGACTTCTTTATCTTTTTTAGCGTTTGCTTTCGCCGTAACATTTTTGGCGGCCAACGTCTTGCTCGGCGGTTTCGCAGTTACGCTGGCGGTTTCGATTTTTGCCGATTTCGCGGCTCTCGGTAATCGAGGCTGTTTTTCTTCTTCTGGTTTCGTCTTTCTCCTTTTTGGTGGCGATACATCACCGGCTTCCGCGGGCTTGTCTACAACCTCCGCATCAGCTTTAACAATTTTGCGGCGTGCCATCACACTCTATCAATCGACTTCGAGAATCGTTTTCGAAACAAGCTCGATTAATTTCTTTATTTTACGTATTAACTCGTTTACAACGTCGACAAAATAACCGTTAAACCTTTCGTAACTAAACCGTTGAACGTTGGCCGGCAACTCGCAACGTGTTGCAGTTCTACGATGTTCGCAACTTACACAACTAACATAGTAGCAGATCGGCAGCCTCAACGACGGTTTGGTCTGATAATCGACAATCGATCTTTGGATTGAGAAATGGCGCCTAAAATTATTAATGGCTATTTAATATATAAATAGATGTATTTATTATATAAAATTTTTATTTAATTTATGCGCTTCGCGAAACTATTAATAAATCGAACAAACTATTTTCTAATAACTTCTTGTAACACAATTTAGCACTGCGAAATTTCGACCCTTTATGACCGTTTATCGAACTAATTGCGAACTGTGATTTGTCGTTTACTCAATTCATATTTTTTTTTATAAATTGTTTCATCCGAGGAATACTTTTTGAACAGCTCTAACTAATTAACAAAGTAATAAGTATAATGTTTATTGCATATCGATGTACATAGACAAGTGCGTATAATAAATTAAATGGACGATAATCTTGACGAAAATGTATATTATTTTATGAAATTTTTCATATAAACATATAAATGTTTAATATAATAGAAACATATAAATATAAAATATTTAAACAAACATTTAGAAGATGGAGTGCGGGTAACTGAAAATTAATAATGGTAGACATCATGATTTTTATATTAATTTATTCTAATTAATTTTTCCTATTACAAACAAACCGAGATTATTGTATCGTTTGAACGAAATTATATTCAACTACAACTAAATTTATAAGCTGTACTCGTGTAATGTTTATTTGCAATTAATAAATATATAAAATTTGGAAAATAATATAACAAATTTATTGTAAAAGACTTTACTAACGTGACTACATATATATGCTATTAAATTTTAGTTGATAACTAATAACTGTATAGTCTACCAAAGTTTTTACAAAATTTATTGAAAATATAAGACACAACTCAGATGGCCATTCAAACGACGATAAAAGCTGACATGAGCTCATAGACCAATGTGGACCAATGTGGACCAATGTGAAACTTCGTATAGCTGTTGATGGTGCAATGTGTGTATAAACAAAAATTCTGTCGATGTATTCATGCACTAAATATCAAAGAAACTGTATGAAATCATTTTGTTGGACGGAATAAAGGAATAAATGAAGCCAAACGTTCGTATTTATAGCAATTAGTAAAGGTAAACGATATTAGTAGCATAACCTACAACTGTTGTTTTTAGTTATTACTTATTAGTAAAGGCATTTTTATATTGTTTAAAGATGAACGTTAATAAGAAGATCAATGTTAACTTTTCGTCGTTGGTGGGTCTAAAAGCAGAGCTTTTAAGGAAACAGCTCGAAGTGAACGAAGTCAAATTAAAATCGGAATTTAATCGTGCTATACCGAAGGTTAAGAAAAAGCCTAAAAAAGTTAAGGAAAAAAGCAAAGACGAAAGTACAGAGAAAGCAGAGTACATTGAAGATGTGAACACCCATAAAAAGTCAAAGCTAATGTTGGAAGCAAAAGCAAGATTGTACGAACGGTTAAAAAAGTCCAAAAACAACAATGACAATTTCCTTGTAGATTTTAGAAATAAATCTGACGAATCTGAGGAAGAAATATTGTCCAATAGCGACAAAGAGGATAACAATGAGTCGTTTGGCAATGAAGATGATTGGGTGGAATACGAAGATTGTTTTGGTCGTACAAGGAAATGTTTACGTGAGGATCTAGCCATCATGCAAGAAAAGGATAACTTGTTCAAGCAACAAATCGTTAACAAGAAAGGTATTGATCCAAAGACCAAAGATAACGTTGTATCTACCACTGTACAAGAGGAGAAAGAGCCTGAAATAGAAGTTATGAGAAGAAAGTGGGAAGAACAGACACAGAAGTTAGCGGACAAAGCAAACATACACTACCAAGATGTTTTGTTCGACGAAGCTAGGGCTCACGGTGTTGGATACTATGCGTTCTCGCAGGATGAGGAAGAGAGAATTAAGCAACAAGAGAACTTAATTAATTTAAGGAAAGAAACAGAACGAAAACAGAGGGAGAGTAAGGAGACGAAAGAGTTAAGGGATAAAATGGAACAAAACAGAATCAAAGCAGCTAGAATTAGACAAAGAATTAGGGCAGGATTACCAGTAGAACCAGAGGAAGAAGAAGTCAAGGTAAAAGAAGAGACTGAGTCGACTAATGAAGTAACTGATGTAGAACAAACAATTGAAAATAAAGAAGAAAATTCGAATGAAGTGGAACAAATAGAAGAAAACGAAGAAAGCAAAACTATAGATAAAGAGAGCAAAATAAAAGCTTTAGGAGAACTGTTGGGTAAAAGAAATCACTGGTACGAAATGTCTCAAGAGGAATGGGTGCACAAATGTAGAAAAACTAGGATTGACGAATTCGGACCAGTATACGATAATTTTAAAAGAGGTGGCTACTTAGCCCACAACGATAATAATAAAGAATCCGATTCTTCCGATACAATTACTCAAAATAACTTGGAAACTAATGATAATGAGGATATTGATTCATACGATATTCCACTTCCTCCTACTTTGTCGAGAAGTGACGTTGATATGGAAGATAGTACTGTTCCACAAACAAGTATCTCTACCTCACAAAAAGCTGAAATTCCAAACGCTACTCCTGATAATGCGCAGAATCAAACGAAAGTTAATAGGAGTATAGACGAAGCAAGTATAGCAGCAGGTTTAAGATATTTAAGAGAGAAGTTTGAAAAAAGTCGGAATATTTGAGACATTTTGTACAAATTATTGTTTAGTACAATAATTTTCAAATTACTGCTGTATATATTTGTAAATCGTGTTAAGATGTGTATCTAAAGAGACTATATAGTTTCATTTATAACAGAAATATCCTGTAACAGAACAAAAATGTGTTGCTCCTTGTAAATATTTACATACACATAAATGTATTCGATATTTTAGTTTATTAAAAACACTGACTACTGTGTATGTCTTAAAATAAAATTTATTGAAAACACTGACTGTCATGTATGGCATGAAATAATTTAGTTAAAAATATTCTTTTAGCAATGTAACTGGGAATGACCAAGAGGTTCACAATTAGCATTGTTATCGTTACTAGGAACTGATTAAGAAATCCAAACTATTTGTAAATAATGTATTAACAATTCCTGCTTTTCAAATACTTCTTGGGGGATCTCTGCGACATGCTTGCATTTTTGTCTGACACTGTTGCAAGGTTGTCTGTTGTACCTATATAAGACGATTAACAGAAAAAATTACAACAATATATGGAATTAATAATTCACGATAAATAAAAATATGTTACCTTCGAATTCGATGTTTGGAAATACTGAATGGCAAGTGGGACAAGTAACAGAATTGTGAACTGTGGCATATCGCCTCAAGCAATGCAAATGTAATAAACTTTGGCAGCTGTTACATCTTTCCCCCTGTAGGAAATGAAGAAGGTTTTAGTTTTAAGTTCGGTTACACGATTGTATACAACTGCTAACAAAAACTTACATGAAAAATAACTTGCTTACAAAGACAACAATTACTTAAATTACTCTCGTAGGTAGCTCTAAAATATGGCATTAATTCTGTTATACTTCTTACACCCATATAATATTTACCATTCTGTAAATAAAACAAACATAGTACAAAGAAATTATATAAAAATGTTATCTCTTATGTAGTTACCTGGTAAGCTAACCATTTTCTGGAAACTATAATGTTTAAGAATTCTTCAGCTTCTGCTTTCGACATCTTAACATCCGGTAGAGAACATAAATTAAGGCATAATGTACTTGAAATGAATCCATCGTTTGATGTTATGATATCAGAAAATATGTTCCTTAATAAAGCCAGTTGTTCTTTTGAGAATTCGTTTTGAAATCTAAAATGATTAGTGGTTAAAATAAACACTAATATCAAGATAATTCATATAGTATATATGAATTAGTATACCTGGTTACTTCATCGAGCAGTGTGCTTATAAAAACCCAATACAATTGACCTGTAATTTCGCATTCGCATCTTTTGATTAACATGTTTAATGGTTGTAGCTGCTCGTTTATCTGATTTATTACCAACGATACCTTATCATCGTCTAAAATACATAATTCCATTTTTATATATTAAATCAAACTAATTGAAAACTATCATTGGCTTACCAAATAATTGAATAACCAAATCTTTCGCCCTATTTTCACTTAGAAGACCCTCATGTACAATCGTCTGTAAAAGAATTTTGTGGTTTTGCGTATAAACCATTTTTTCGTGTTGATATGCTTATTACAAATGTTTACAATTATCAAATACTAATCGTCCACGTTCTTGCACGTTCCCTGCCCTACGTCTGCCGCAATTGGCCGAATCGCTTGACGAAGATAGCAAATGGATGATTAGTGTGACTGGAACAGAGCTATGTTGACCGTTCCCGCCAGAACTTAAACGTGAGCAGTATGGCTGGATATGGCCAAGTAACTGCGCATTTAAAACAGTAATTTAAAAAATTATTTGTATATACATATGAAAAGGCAAGGGTTTAAGTTTCAAGACGGAACACTTGTCCCGCCAATAACACGATATACTCCCGCTAATATAAGTGCCTCAGGGCGTTAGGAACAGTTAGGGCTGGTTAGGGCTGGTTAGGGCTCCGACCGCTCTGCTGCGTCATTGTAGATACGCTACTGTTTTGGCCGCACATGCGCGATAAAATGTGGTTGCAATCGGAACAGTTTGCGCATGTACGAGAACACTTGGCCAATATCTCAGTGATGGGATCGTTGACGCTTTTCACGCGCATGCGCGAGTTTCGTCAGGGCCGTGTCTACGTCTACGTCCAAAAGTGGGGAACTATTGGGAGGAAAATAGTAGGGGAGTATGATATGCGAAATTAGCGGGGCGGTCAAGGTACCCGATCTTTGTACTTGACTGAGGCCGTCTGAAGCTAGAATTGTCGCGCATGCGCGTGAAAAGCGCCAACTCTGGCAGCTCTGGATGGGATTGCGCAACGATTCTGACGTCAGACGGCTTCAGTCAAGTACGAATTCGGGTACCTTGGTCGCCTTGCTAATTTCGCAAAATTTATTATTTGATTAAATATTAACAATAATTTATCTGAAATTCTCGCAGCCCGCTGTTCTTTCGCGCCTCGTGTCGTAACGGTCGTAACGGACTCCGCTAAACGTTCCCGCTAATAATAGTCTCCCACTACTTTCCTCCCAATAGTTCCCCACACACTTCGGAGGTAGATACGTTCCTGACGAAATTCACTGCAATATCTCCTCACTGGTCCCACTCCCACTGTAGAAATCTCTGCATTGGTGGCATCTCCTCGTGAACGAATAGTATATCTGTATACATATGTGTACATTTCGACAGCTATGCAGTGTTTGGATTGCAGCATAATTGCCGCATAAAAGACGTTTCTCATTTATACGATTATATAAAAAGAATTCCAAGCCCAGCATGCTCTGCGGGTCTTTAGATGAAATCCAAAATTGTTGAAAAATTTTTAAAAATTGAAGATGTCAATATATGATTTCTCTTTTAAATTTTTGCACTCGGAAATTCAATATTTCTTCCGACCTAGAAGATTTTTATTCTCTACAATTTTTTAAATTTTATGTATATGAAATTGGTATAAGACCTCATACATTATCGAAATGTGTAGTAATTGATCAGACACCGACATATTTAATAATGTGAACAATTTAGTTTCCATTTCTTGCAGTCGATCGATGCAGAGAATTTTTATTTTGCACAAAGTTCGTAGTCTAGTTATCAGTAAGCGATTTTGTACACAAAAAATAAATGTTTGCGCATGAAATGAAGGTATCAATAATGTTTACGAATCATTTAGAAACGCATTCCTGTTTCAGTGTTTCTCATCTTCCGACAAGAGTTTCTCCTGCAACGCACTCTACGTAGATATCGACACAATATTGAGGAGAGTTTGAGATCCGCTGCTGCGGCGTGCTTCCACCGCATTATTATCGATAGATGAAAGTTAGGTTCGAATGTTGCGGTATCCAGCAGTATCGTAAGAAAAATTTGAGGGGTGACGGAATCAAACCGCATCGCTGATGTACATATACAATACATACACACATATTTACTGTTTACGATTAAATAGACTTCAGCCATACGGTCAATAAAATGTCTTATGACAGTAAAAGAAAAGTACAACCGCTTTGGAAATTTTCGAATGGATGAAGAAAAGCGTGAGCATAAGAAGGAAGATTTTATTCGCAATCCTGTTTAATTTATTTATCAAGTATACATGCTGTCGAATAATGCAAATTCTTCTTTTATTATTGTTTATACAGAGAATATTTCAACATTGAATCATCAAAAAATCGAAAAATCAAGCTGTAGGAGAGACAAGGATCTCATCATCTTCATTCGTAGTTCACCTCTACGCCAATGGAGGTACCAGTTTCGTTCCCCGCGGGAAAATTTGAATGACAACGATTAAGGACTTCTCTGCATAGTTAATCCCGGAGGTGCGTTTAAATAACAAGCGAGAATACCGTACAAGTTCGAAGTCATCTGTCGGCGAGTTCGCGAATCACATCGTTGGATTCGCCATAAAAATATGATCCGTCGGTGAATTAAGATGTATTTATTGGAAACGATAAAAGGGAATGCGGTTATACGATAAAGCAGGGTAGACGAGACACAGAGCCAGTATACGTATATGTACATACACACGTATACGTGGGAGGTATCTGGTTGTATAGTCTCTCGGTCTCGGGTGTACAGCAAGGGCGCGAGGCCGCGACCCTGAGCCCGATACAAGCGACGCGGAATAGAGCGTTTCGGTAGCGAAATAGTGCGCGGAACGAGTACGTGTCAAACACGGTCCACGAATACGAATACGAGTCCGAATACGAATAAGCAAAGAAACGAAGAGTCAAAGTGGAGCGTCGTGGAAGCAAGTGAAGACACGGGTGTGCGTTATCGTCTACGTGCGTAAAGGTCGAGAGTTCATGATCATTCGGCAACTAACAAACGATGATCTTACGAGGCGTTTGACGATCGTCTTTCCCCTCTTCGCTCCTCACTGCCGAATGATCGAAGCCTAGAACCCGTAGAACCACCGCGACGGAACCAACCTGCGGAGTTACGGACCAGGAACGAACTGAAAGATCAGCCGATTTTCGTAACGTGAGCAGATAACCTGTCTCTGTCAGCTCAACAGTCGGCAGCTTTGTACGATCAAAGAAATATACGCGAACGAAGTCAGACCAACAACGGAACTGAAATACTGCGGCAGCAGACACACCGAGAATGCCTCTTTTCGGTAAAAAGGATCCGAACAAGAAGATTAAAAAAGATGGAAAAGATGAGAAATCCCCGTCCGTCGAGACCAAATACGTCCTCAAGGAGATGCTCGGAACGTATGTACATATATTTTGCATATGTAGATTGTATCACGATAGAATTTTCAATGAACCTCTGAAACAAATAATATTCAACCGCACGGATATATTTTTTCGAGGGTTATGCAGTAAAGTCGACCACCGTTTATAGCAGAAATTTTGTGTACAATACTGTTAACGTTATACACGTATATCTACACCCTACACGTTATACATATATATTATTCGATACATCTACAATATATTATATCGCATATAAACGTACATCAACCATCCGAAACTTATGCCAATGATATAAATAATTCCAAGTCCTCTCGAACGATCGGATTTTTTCCGAAAATAATTTCTTTCGTTGCTTTAATTAGGTCTAGCTTTTAACAAGATACCAACTTTTCATATGTAGAAAAGAGAAAGTGTCACATTAACATAATACAAGATTTCTGGCAATAGTATTTCACATATGTATACGTATATATTTTATGGCACCAGCAATATCAACGATGAATACTAACTGTACTAAACACTGATAATGTTCTATTTGTAGTATATACTTATTTATTTTGGTTTCACAGTCCAGAAATGGACTTGGTTTTACATTCTACTTTATCACTCACTCATTTCCATACTGCACGCATACAGACGCTTGAATATGCTTTAACCACTGCTTGGTTTACTCCTATTTTTGTTTTATATTCATTTTTATTTCGTTTATCCTAAATTACACCACTTTTCGCATTTGCCTTTGGTTTATTGCTCATTTGTAGATTTTCTATTTGCTATTTAATTGTTCATAGAAATGTTACCATATAAATATAACATGTTCATTCATGAATTTCCTGTATATTGTTATTCATTTATCAAAACATGCTGAAATTAATTACACAGAGACAGTCATCAAGCGAACAGTCTGGGAATGAATACACAACATGTTGCAGTTAATGAGCAATTGGAAATAATTGCATAAGTACATTTGCATCGAAATGTATAGTTCGCTATTTTATCATAATCGATTCACATGCTGTAAAAACACATTTTATGAAAGGAAACGTTTAGCGAACATTAAGATAAACACAATTTCTCTGTAATTTGATTAGCACAACTTTATATTGTAGGGGTGCATTTTCTGAAGTACGCCTGGCAGAAAGCAAGGATAAGCCTGGCCAACTGTACGCAGTGAAGATTATCGACAAAAAAGCATTGAAAGGGAAAGAAGATTCTTTAGAAAATGAAATCAAAGTATTGAGAAGGTAAAATGTTTCATTGGTCGTACCCTTTCCAATTAGAAAATAATAACATGAAAATAATTTATCCAACTGTTCCCTTATTGCAGGCTAACACATCCGAATATCGTTCAACTATTGGAAACATTCGAGGACAAGCAAAAATTTTATTTAATTATGGAATTGTAAGTAGTACTTTTGATTGCATTTATTAGAAAGTTACCTCGGAGAAACTTGAAAATTCTTTTATTTCCGTAGGGTAACGGGCGGAGAACTTTTCGATAGAATTGTCGAGAAAGGATCCTACACGGAAAAGGACGCGTCAGGTTTAATAAGACAAATCCTCGAAGCTGTGGACTATATGCATGAACAGGGTGTCGTACATAGAGATCTGAAACCTGAAAACCTTTTGTACTATAGTCCAGACGAAGACAGTAAGATTATGATTAGTGATTTTGGTCTATCGAAAATGGAAGACTCTGGTATTATGGAGACTGCGTGCGGTACTCCAGGATATGTTGGTAAGAAACAACAGAAATACATATCGTATGTACGTACATTATAAAGAAAACAATGAAAAAATAATAATCTATTTGTTTGCACAGCTCCAGAAGTCTTAGCGCAGAAACCGTATGGCAAGGCCGTCGATGTGTGGAGCATAGGAGTTATTTCTTACATCCTGTTATGCGGCTACCCACCGTTTTACGACGAGAACGATGCTGTCTTATTTGCACAAATTATAAAAGGTAATACGATCATGTTCAGGAGGAAATTTATGGCATTTGGAAGGACTATACTTTCACTTCGATTTAGTTACTACTTTTAGGATCGACAGTACACGCAGCAGTACATTAACTTGAAATTTTCATTTTTAAGGTATTATTCTAGTTTTTGTATGCTGCTGTATACACGCTAGTGTAGTAAGTAAATGATAATCTGTGTTCGACCGTATTTCTTTTCCTAAAACCTCTGTGCCAGTTTTTAATTTTGAAAACATGAAATGGGGGAAAGAGGGAAAAGAATTTGCTATTGTGTATCGCTGTGTAATTTCGAAGTACAGATTGATGTTTCTCTTGTGCAAAGTATGAAGCTAACAGTATTTCTTCCAAATAAATTATTTCATTTAAACGAAATATTTTATAATTACAAAAAGTCGTCTACTCTATAGCAAAGAGCTAACCAGACTGTTATAGGTGAATTTGAATTTGATTCGCCGTTCTGGAACGATATCAGTGATTCTGCAAAGGATTTCATTCAGAAGCTGATATGCGTCAATGTCGAGGAACGCTATACTTGCAAGCAAGCCCTTGCACATCCCTGGTAAGATTTCAAAAATACTTCACGTAATTTGTCATTTGAAGTTACATTCTGTTTTTCTCTACATAAATCTATATTTATAATAATGCAGTTATACAGATAAATTAGCATCATTCTATAAAAGTTTTGTGAATATTCTTAGCTCCGAACACTTTGAAAGTCTTATTTTCAAATTCAAGCGATAAAGATATTACAGGAACAGAATTCTGTTTAATAATAGAGTATAAATATATGGAATTCAGTAAGTAAAAAGATTACATTTATCTTGTCATCCATTAACTTAACACATTCTAAGGATACTTATTATATTCCCAGATGTACACAATAATGGACAGTGTTTACATGCCGGTGATCAAAATTACCATAATCCCCCTGCATAAAAAAAGTAAAATATCCTCGAGTAAACCAAAGACTTTTATCCCTTAACATGAACAGAGAGAATCAACAAATGAATATCCGCTTAACACGTTTACCGCTGATCAAATGTTTTTTAACGTGAAGTTTGTATTTCACATAGAGTCCTGCCTATTTTATTCGTATATACAGTGGGTGTACAAAGTGTTCGTACACTCTTTAAAATGGAATAACTTTTTTATAATTGTACCAAACGACCTGATTTTTTACAATTAATTAGAAGCATTGGTTTATGAAACGTTATGCAAAAAAGATTTTCCAAATAATTATTATTTACAAGGTTACATGAAAAAATAAAAAAGGCATTTTTTAAAACTTCTTTACTTGAGCTCGTAATGAAAATTAAAAATACGAACACTTTGTATACCCACTGTATATACCATTCGAGAAGTAATGGCAACGAACGTGTTGATAGGAGAGCATTTTCAATAATATGTATCATATCATATAGTATGTACGTTTATTCTGATGTGGAAATTGTGGAATGAATTTTTCCAGGATATCCGGCAACGCGGCTAGCAATAAAAATATCCATGGTACTGTATCGGAACAACTTAGAAAGAATTTCGCCAAATCTCGGTGGAAGGTTAGTATATTTGAACGTTTATCTGGTTGCTGATTGTATGTGTTTGCCCGCTAGGCTCCGTAGGGAAGTCTTCCTCATCTCTCATGGTTGCAGCAAGCCTATCACGCAACCACGGTTATACGTCAAATGAAACGACTGGCGCTCAACAGCGGCCAGCAACAAGAGGGACCAGGATCAACAGGCCCCTCCAGCGGCAACCTCACGCCATACCCAGATCAATCGCAATCCAACAACCCCAGTCACCAAGCCAGATCACTGGAGCCTCAGAGCAACCTGAATTGAAGCAAACAGTTGAGCCATCGTTGCCCGTATCAAGCTTGGTGACCACGAACCCTATTCCCATTCCAATTCCTAGTCCCATTCCAATTACAACCGCTCCAAACTCACCACTATACGTACGCAACAAACGCTTCAAGCTGTGGGGTAGCACACGCACTGCTCTGTCTACTCTGTTCCAAACGAATATGTCGTATCTTAGAAAGCAACGGAAATACAAAAAAAGCTGAGTTTCGCTGCGAACCGTTTTCGCAAATAACAAGAAAATTATCCGAGGAGAAGCCGTTGGACATGGCGTTCTTTTTCACCCTCTCGCCAATGCTACTTCGATTTTGGCAGAGGTTTGTATAGAATTCCAGCTAATCTGCTTTTTAATCGGTGGTTCTCCTGTGACACGGTCTACCACCATTTATATACGATACCAATACAGACCTATATAACGGCCCGCGCGATATAAGGCGATTTTCCGAGTAATTTTCATTTTCGCTGGTTGGGTCTATTCGGATACTCGTAAATAGAGGTTTCACTGTGTTGAAAATATACTATATTATGTATATAATCTATATATACATCACATTACATTACATCAAAAAAACAATAGATTCAAAATACTTGTAGCCATCGATAGAGATTTTTTCGTGACGATCTGTTGATAATGTTGATTTGATCGAGTAAGATATATCGTTATAGTCGCCTGTTCAAATTATGTTTACATTTTACACACAGAGAGATAGAGAGAGAATGTGTGGGATTTCATGACACTTTTCAAGAAAATTATCTTGCTGGGTCAAATCTAAGCGAATATGTATAAAACAAGGAGAAGGACTAAATGTAAAACAGTACAACGACAAGTTTTTATCTTTTATAAAGTTTGGAATAACGAGTAGTGGCTGTTTAGACGATTTTTTGCAAGGTAATAGTCTTATTATATCCTGGCAAATATGTTTGAAACTTCGTGAGTACAGCTTCTTGCCCGATAAATCTGGAGAGCCGATGGAATGTAGCACGTTTTGAGGTAGCATTTTGATAGGTACTAAAGAAAAATGAAAAGACATAATTAGCGAGAATGCTATTCGTTAAACAGAATTGCTCCTATCTATTGCTGCTAGATGAGATCCTGCTGCACGGAATCGTGTTGCGAGTCTCTATAAGATCTGATTTCTATTATCGATCATTCTTCTTATATTTTGTTGACAATCGAAACGTGTAATATATTTTATTTTGATTTTTTACCGTAGATGAGCACGAGTGTTTATACCAAGACATGTACAGTGCATTGCATTACGAAATGTACATTCTGTGCGCAGTATACTCTTTTCGTTATATAGTGATATTACTACAAGTCTAAGAAAATTTTAACCGGATCTGTTGGACTACATTTAATGTGTATACATAACGTATTGTTGTACTGATACTTTTTAACGATACGTTGCACTAAGAAAAGAATTTCAGCAAGCGTGTACATAATATATCTATACACGATATTCTATATCTCGTTTGTCGGTTTGCAAGATGCAAATATAAAAAGCAAATTACATACAATTATACATGTAGTTTCAGATTTTTCGATTTCTACATGGTCTCTTGAGAGCAATCGCACGACAACTGTATCTTTACTGAATCAACGTTCATTGTTTTTGTTTTTTTATTGTTCACGTATATTATACTTATACTTGTTTCGAAATCGCGAACTTTTGCTTGACTCTGGGAACGATAGGAAACATAAAAATAACACGAAGAAAAAGAAAATATGAATGATAAAAATTGTAAAGCACAAACTTGATGTTTGAATAGTTAAGCCATTCATCGTCTATGTCCGATTATACGTTGCGAAAAGAGTGTACATCATTAATAATATGTACACATTTTTTTATGTAAATGTGTAATTAAACACCATCAATACATTGTGAAAATACAACTATTTTTGTATTTAATACTTCTTTATATAATATCGAAAAATTATCATATAGAGTGATGTCATCGCATAAGTTGCAAAAGTTGATATTACCATGATAGCTGTTTATATTTGTATCTTATTGCGATGTCGAAGTACATTGAACACGATACGACAAAGTACTTTAAACGAAACGCTTGGGGAATATACTTTTATTACACAGTGGCTACTTTATTTTTTTATAATAATGATTGCAGTCGAGTGCAATAATACCGTGATCTTGTGATAAATAATGTTGTTATGGTTACATTCG